>LPNX011017487.1:372240-587468 GCA_001517045.1 Pseudotsuga menziesii | reverse complement strand
GGCCTTGATAACATGTCTGCTACTTTATTATGAATTCCCTTTTTGTATTTGATTACGAGATGAAACTGTTGTAAGAACCCCATCCATCTTAAATGCCTACTATGTTGTATTTTAGTGTGAGATTGTAAATATTGAAGTGGCTGATGATCAGTATGTATGACTATCTCTTTTCCCATGATATAATGTTTCCACTTCTTTACACTCTGTACTAAAGCATACAATTCTTTGTCATAGGTCGGATAGTTACTTACCACAGTAGAGAATGTTTCTGAATGGTAACAAACTGGTTTTCTCCCTTGCATCAAAACTGCTCCCATGGAAAACCCGCTGGCATCGGTTTCAATCTCAAATGGCTGCTGCAAATCTAGCAATGTCAGAACTGGTGTTGTGCTAATATTTTCCTTCAAAGTGTTGAAGGCTCTCTTATGCTTTCCTCCACACTGGAAAATTTCTTTAATGCTTGTCAGTGCATGTAAAGGAGCAGCAATGGAAGAAAACCCATAAATGAATTTCCTCCAATACTGAACCGCACCCAGAAAACTTCTGATTTTAGTAACGGTGTTAGGCCGTGGCCAGTTTACAATGACAGCAATCTTGGCTGGGTCCACTCGTAGGTGGCCTCCACCAATGATATGGCCTAGATATACTAAAGAAGTTTTAGCAATTTCACACTTATGCATTTTTACATAAAGCTTTTCCTTTCTCAGTACATCTAAAATTTTCTTCACATGTACAACATGCTCTTCCCAAGTGTTGATAAACACAAGGATATCATCTAGATACACAATTACAAAATCATCAATGAATGAACGAAAGACATCATTCATGACCTCCATAAAAGTAGCAGGTGCGTTACAGAGCCCAAAAGGCATCATAAGCCATTCATACAAACCATGTTTCATCTTAAAAGATGTTTTCCAAGCATCATGCTCAGCGACACGGATTTGATGATACCCACTACGTAGATCCAATTTTGTAAAGTAAGTTGCATGTTTCAACTGATCAAGCAAATCATCAATACGAGGAAGAGGATACCTGTTTTTAATGGTGATTTTGTTAAGGGCCCTGTAGTCGATACACATCCTCCATGACCCATACTTCTTCGGAACCAAGACTAT
Source organism: Pseudotsuga menziesii (assembly GCA_001517045.1). Taxonomy (NCBI): domain Eukaryota; kingdom Viridiplantae; phylum Streptophyta; class Pinopsida; order Pinales; family Pinaceae; genus Pseudotsuga; species Pseudotsuga menziesii. The sequence goes on along the minus strand of LPNX011017487.1, from coordinate 586,350 downwards.
GGGAGAGCCACAAGGAGAAGTGTTGGGCCAGATGACCCCTTTCTCAATCAGCTCCTGAACCTGCTTCTTCATTTCCTCGTTCTGCATTATAGACATCTGGTACATGGCTATGTTCGGTAGTGGCACATCCCGCTGCAAATGTATCTCATGCTAAATCTCTCTCTTTTGTGGTAACCCCTTCGGATCTTGAAACAAATCATCATACTCAGAAATGATGTCAATCAGTTTAGATTTATGCTTAGGGTCACATTCTTCAAAATATTTAGAGGCTTCATCATTTTTCATCTTAACCATCATCAACACAAAATTATTACTCGCATTTACCAACCTCTTCATTTGTCCTACAGAGACTATTTCTAGATTGGTTTTCATCTTATGTGCTCATACAATATATTCCACACCTTCTTTAAAAAGATGATACTTATTATGCTCTCTATAAAAGACTGCTTTCTGGTCATACAAATATGGACTCCCAAGTACAATTCCACAAATGTCAAGTGGCACTACATCCAATTCTACCTCATCCCTAAACTTTTCAGTAATTGCAAATTTTAATATACATTTCCTTGTAACTTGCAATCGTGTATCATTAGTAACCCAACCTAGAGGATAGGGATTTTCATGAGGCACAGTAACTAAATGCAATTTCTTAACCACTTCTTCTGATATCATATTTACTTATGAACCACTATCAAACAATGTATCAATCTTTGTGTGATTTGCAATGACACGAACATGAAACAGTGCACTTCTATATTTATCATTTTGCTTAGAAGTAGATGGCAGACTTGTACTTGCACTAGAACTGGATTGTGCATTAATGGGAAGTGAGATACTTTTATCCTTACCTTGGATTTCGACAGCGGTAACCTTTGTTTCATCACCTGAGTCGGATCCCAAGTCTTGAACAACTGCTGCAGTAGCTTTTTCTTTTCCTTTGTCTTTGTTTCGTTCGTACTTCTTTGGCCTTAACTCTGGATGAAGTTTCCAACACTTAGAGACATCATGTCCCTTCTGACAATGCGAACATGTAGGATTTTCACCCTCTTTCTTAATAGTAGCCATCTTCTTTTTCCCCTTATCTTTACCTTTTGATTTGCTGTCAAATTTAAATGACTTCTTCACAAAAGTATCATTGGCATGCTTACCCCGGGCTTCTAAATGGGTAGCTTGAACACATACATCATCCAAATTACTGGGATTAAACATCAACAAAGTATGCTTCAAATAAGAATGCATGCCACCAATGTACTTAAGAAGAGTTTCCTGTGTATCTAATGAAACATTCAATGCAATAGCCCTCTTTCTGAATTCATGAGTATAATCTTGAATGCTTTGTCCTTTAGCTTGTCTAAGCATTTGCCAATTCATGGTTAATTGCTGCATGTGACCTAAAGGATAAATTTACCTCCTCAATACTTCAATGAATTCATTCCAAACTGAAATAATTTTACCATTATTTCGGAGATCTTGCTGAATCTTACTCTCCCACCAAGTAAGAGCCATTCCACTCATTCTCAAAGTGGCCAACTGAATTCTGGAAGGGTCATCATTAATGCCCTGCACCCTGCAATATACTTCAAGCTGCTTGATCCAATTGTCTAATTTTTCAGCATCTACATCTCCATTATAAATAGGTAATTCAAACTTTACATCCAATTTGAAATAAGGCATATTAGGACTTGCATTATTTGAATGAGAAGTATGAGAAGAAGAAAAAGTCTGATTTGTGTTAGGAGGAACACCATCACCTCCTACTCCTTTACCCTTTTCTTCAGGCTTCACTTCTGCATCTCTGGATGAAGATCCTTCTTCTTTCTTCTTCCTTTTTGCTCGCTCATCGAGTAGAATTTCCATCATGGCTTCCATGCTCATAAAAGCCTCTAGAAACTCAGTTTTAGAAATGACAGGTTTTTCCCGTTCGATATGTCCTTCTTCTTCCCCTCATGGAGAAGACATGGTTCTTGAGAATGTTCTCCTGGAGCCAATCTCATGATATCCTTCAACTAATTCTCCTTCACCAACCTCTAACCTGGACCTGGTAAGCATTCACAAACTTGCACAACAGTCAACCAGCTCTGACACCGAATATGATCTGTACGATCTCAACTTAGTGCTTTAAAAGTTTGTTGTAAAAGAATGTGTGTAACAAGTTAATTAATGGAACAACATTAACAGAAATTAAATGCTCAAAACAGGAATGAAAAACAAGACTGATAAATAGATGTCAAGCAGAAAACACAGAACCAGAGTCATCAACAAAAATTGATAACGTTATTCACCCCCTCCACTGGGCTACGTCTCTGGGTCACTCTCCAATGGGAACCGATCCAATTAATTATTTTAAAAATGGTACAAATGATTCTGGACTTTGCAAATCAGTTCAGCATTATGGGAAAAATTCTCCAAGACCTCTTCTCTGGAATAATACAAATTGGCTTTCGAAGCAAAGAGAATCCAAATAGAACAGAGAAGACGGATCGACTCTTGACAATCACATAACTAGGTATCAACAGCAAAGTCTTTAAGACCTCCTCTATGAAAGTTACAAACTGGAATTCAACAGTCAAAGAATCCAAGTAACAACTAGGGATGGTTGACTTCAACAACATGTGGATCCTTTTCTTTTCTGCCAACTTGCCTAGCTTCTATAACTCCGAAAAACCCCGATTCTGTGCTTCTTTACGAACTCTCCTTTATACTCTTCTTTGCCTTTACAATGGGAAAAACGCTCAAGAACGCGACTGTTCACCTCCTTCTTCCAAATGCCCAGACCGTTCATCTCCCTATCGACATTGCCAGCATATGGTATCAAAATTCTACAAAAACCGTTCTGAAATGTCCCACGCGAATGCATTGCTGAGTATTGGAATCAGAAGGTTTAGTCATCTGAGCTTCCGCCATTGCAGAAGAGGAAAAGCAATGGCTCCGATGAACTCCATCTCCATCGGCTGTTGGTTTTCGAGTTGAAAGCTTTAGTCATTTGTTTTCCGCAGTTGCGAACGGGGAAGAGGTCTTGTGAGCTAGCTCTGCTGTTGCGGCTCTCGAATTGCTCCGCCTTCCAATCCGTCTGAATGTCCCCTGAGCTTCCCCGTTGCGGCTACCGAAAGCCTTTTTTCTTCCACCGTTGTGGTTGCTGAAATCCTTTATGCTTCCGATCCTTCTATCTGCACCGTTGTAGAAGAGAAATCACTCCAGCTTCCGAACGTCTTTAAGTTCCTTCCATTGCAGAAGGAAAATCACTCCATCGTTACAGAAGCAGAAATGCTTCCGACCTACGATGTTGCGGTAGGAGAGAAGCCCCGCCATTTCGGAAGGAGAAAAGCTTCTACCATTGCAGATGCCGGAAGACTTTCAAGTTTAGATCCCTTTAAGCTTCTGCCATTGCGGATGCCGGAAGGCTTTCGAGTTTCGACGTTGCGGAAGGGAAAAGCTTCCGATGTCCAATCTGTGGAAAGAGAACTCTTCTGATCTCCGATCTACGCGGCTTCTATGAACCATGTACCATATTGGATATTTAAAGAGGAATAATCCGCCGGATCAAAGAATAATGGCTACAAATAGGAATCTGAAATAAGATTTAACAATCAGAGTTTATTAAGCCAAGCAATGTTAGATCGAGACTAGTTTTCAGGTAATATCATAAGGTCTAGTAATACATAAGAACATGTTCTAACTACTAGATTTTTTCTCTTTTTTTATTTTTATTTTAATTGAAAGACAGGTAGCTCAGCTGTTGGAGCAGGGCCCCGCAGCTATAGGAAAAGATGCTAATTTTGGTAGAAGATGGATAATTTTTGGAGGAAAGACAGTTTTGGCGATGCCGATAAGCTAGAGAAGTGATAAAGGTACGACGCCATAGCGCATTTCCCACCGTGGATCGTGGGCCAAAAATCGCGGTGGTCGGAACAAGGAAGGCAAAGGAAATAGTACCTAAAGCGGCCGAGAGGAGAGCTCAACCACTGCATTTAAGGAAGCGGTGATGACAGGAGGGCTCAACTACCCTCATAAATGGAGAAGGAGCAATGGGATGTGGTATTAAAGACAAAGGACAAAAGGGGAGCGACCAAGGAAGTCGCGCCCATACATGCGATCAACGCTAGAAATCACATAAGACTGCAGGAAGCTGCGGTGTGACCGGTAAGCGACAGTTCAAAGTATAGATAGGCCGACTATCACAGTTAGGTTTTTGGGTTACTGTTGGGATAGGCCCACAGTTTTGTATCATGGTGAGACCTTCGGGCCACCTATTTAAGCATGTCTTTTGTATTATGAAGGGTTGGGTTTTTTGGTTGTTACTAGTTATTGTCAGTATTGTGAGACATTGAGCAATAGTCGAGCTTTGGTTCTATCATTAAGTCTGTAGTTATCCTAATTTAACTAGTGGCCGGCTCCTTGAGCATGAATGTAAAAATCCGTAGGGATTGAGAGAGAGAGGAAGGGTATATTGTAAGAAGAAAGCATTATAGGAAGAGAAGAGATCTAAGAGAAGGGCACCCAGCTGTGTGCGTGAGTTTCCTAGAAGATCTCAAGCTGCATAAGAGGTTGCAGTGGAACTGTGTATACTCTCTCAAGATATAATATAAACATGGTTCTAATGGATGTCGCTTCCCCCCTGGAGGTGAACCACGTAACATCCGTGTGTTGTGCGACAGTTTCATGTGATTGTGCTCTACTTATTTGATGTTTGTTATCCATTACATGAACTTTGCTTATTAGTTAATGAATGTATGTATGCTATATTTCAGTTTACAGTAACATAGAAGGTTAAATGCAAGTTGACTGTGTTGAGTATTCTGTATATGAGTTTATCAGTGCTTGATTCATGACAGCTAACAGCTACAGTGTTAAGTGACTTCTGTATATTTAGTTCAGCGAGTTGAGCATAATTGATGTTAAGCGTATTAAACTGTAGGAGCTTAAGTGAGGTTGTTTAAAACCCTGAGGAAGGTTAACTGAGCTATTATACCCAGGGAGGAAGCCTCTGGACCTTGAGATTTGATGAGCATATTGAGTCTTACTGTAGGAAATATCACAGTGTAGAAAGGCGATATCGCACTGTCGGGGGAGCTGCGGTGTGAGATATTGCAAGTTAAGAGTTGAGTAGAAGAGAAAGTTGCACATCATCCTAGAAGTTGTGATGTGATAAGAGTAAGTCCCATAGCAGAATAAGCTAGGAAGAGAGAAACAGCCCTTGCTAGTAGATTTAGCTGGTTAAGTAGAGTCAAGAGGACCTAGGATGCTTCAGAACCTGGTTGAGGAAACCTGATTCTTCAACCACCCCATCTAGGATCACTTCGGGTGAGACTTCAGGCCGTTCTGCGGTCTGTTGCCGAAAGGGCCAATGAGCTAGGGGTTTTGTTGGTACAATAAAGTAAAATCGGGTCTGCCCAGTAAGACCAACAAATAGTTCCGTTGCGGGTTTTGAACAAATTGAAGAGCTGATGTTATGTTGGAATCCTACTAAAGAAGAACTTAACCAGTGGGTTGAGTCTAAGGAAAGAGAATTTGCTGAGAAAGAAAACAAGAGTCCTAGGATGAGTATAGAGGACTGGTTACAGAAACATATCTTCACAGACCTACATGAGATATTTTTTGTGACCTATGCAAATGAGTTTTATGATTGGTTGTCAAAGTTGAATGATAAGCATGTATTCAAGAAGAAAATGAACATTGTTTGGACACCAGAGTTGATTCACACTGTGAAGAGCGTAGATAATCCCATTTCACAGGCAGTAGACTTCTGGATTGCGAGTTTGTTGGAAGGTTTCATTACAGAGTTTGCAGTTGATCAAAGAAAGAGTTTCAGTGAAGCAGAGAGGTACTTCTTCAAAGGATATCGCGGTCAGTACTTGAACTCTTTAAATTTTTCCCTTAAGATGTTATTGTATGAAAAAGGAGTACTGGATATATTCTCAGATGAATAAGTTAAGTAAGTGTAATGTCACAAGAGTTTGAAAGTGATTCTGAAGAAATTGGATGTACACGTAGTGGTAAGAGATATAAAGTAGATTTCAGATCTTCCTTCTTTGAAGACAGTTCAGACAGTACTAGAGAACAAAGTCAAAGTAATAGAGAAAGAATAGCAGGGGGTATCCCTTACCACCCTTATACCCCACAGAAACCAACCGTGACTTAGAATAATCCCACAGGAACTCCATCTAGTAGTTCACACATAGTACATACTACCTTTACACCACCTACATTTACACCGCCAAGTGGTAGTAATACAGCAAACCAGAACACACCTTGTAGAAACAAAATGGGGGATGACATGAAATTACCTACCTTTAGGGGTACTGGGGTAGAATACCTAGAACAACATTGGTTCCTATGTGAAGTTGTATGGACCATTAAATAGATCCAGGATGACAATAATAAGCTTGTCCAATTGGCCACTACACTTAGAGAAAGAGATTTAACATGGCATATGAAGTATACATCAGCACAGAACAGAACACTCATAGAGGTCAGGGCCGCAATGATTAAGGAATTTAAGAAACCCAAGTCTAAGTCATAATGTATCACAAAACTTAAAGACATTAAACAGTTACCCACAGAGTCAGTATGGGATTTCAATCAGAAATTTAAAGCTCTTATAGACCAAGTTAGTTTTGAGTTTGCGCCGGAGTAGCATAAGGAATGGTTCATCGTAGCACTGCTCCCTCATATCAAACTTCTACTAATGCAACAGAAACTCCATATGCAGGATGAAGCATTGGAGATGGAAATGAAACTAGAGGCTTCACCTTTAGCTGAGACTAGTGCAGGTATGACAAACTTACAGAATCAGTTAGCCAATCTCACTTTACAGCTACTTGAGATTAAGAAAGGAAAAGAGGTTGAACAAGAATTATGGTGTACAAAGTGTAAAGGACATGGCCATACCAAAGATAATTGTCCACTATTTGTTGAGTATATAGCAAGTGGGGCTCCTAACCCCTTAGTACAGAATCAAGGGCCATGGTGTGAAATCTATAGAACAAGAGGACATAGACCATAGGAATGCCCTTTACTTCAGAAGTATGTACATACTCCTAAGAATTTATGCTGTAAATTCTGTAAGTTAGTAGGACATGATGAAAATAATTACAGATCTTATGATCTCATGATAGAGAGAAAACATGACTTCTACAGAGTCCAGCCAGAGACATCAGGACCAGCAGTAGGACCACAGCATGAACCTGCTCATGATGGCCCTAGTGGAGGATTCAGAGGAAGAGGCCGTGGTCATGGAATGATTGTTTGTTATAATTGTGGAGCCATATGACATTATGCTAGGTATTGTCAGAACCCTACTACAACATGTAAGTATTGCAAGTCCTATGATCATACTATAGAAGAATGTCCTATCTTGATAGCCAAGATTAAGGATCCTAAGCCAGCAATAAACTAGAATATTCAGCTTATTGCTGCCGAGTAGAAAGATCCAGAACAAAGAGTCAATGTTGTGACTCGTAGCGGTGCTTCTACTAGTAGGATATCGCAGGATGCCGAAAAGAATACAAGTCCAAAGTGGGTGCGTAAAGCCACTGATAAATCTACACCACTTGACCTGCAGAAGAACAAAGAAACATTTCAGCGAGCTAAAAATTCCTTTACTGACCCTACACCATCAGGATCCCAGATATTGCCTTGTAAGGGTGTACCGTAGCAAAAACCTTGTGGCATTAGTCCTGTGCAGATATCGCAGGCTACCACATCTGGAAGGTGCGAAGAGGATGAGTTGATAGGAAGTGTACAATCCTTCCTGCGGAGTTGCTTGAAACTTGTAAGAAATGAGAAAGCCATAGAAGAGCTTCAACACATCATAGATCAGTATCAACAGTATTCTTCCGTGAGCAGTACGTAGCATGCTGTTCATAATATTATGGGCCATACAAGAACAGGAAGAGAAATGAGACTCACAACACAAATTGGAGAGTTTGAAATGGATGAGGTAATCCTAGATTTAGGATCAAAGGTAAATGTTCTTACTAAGCAGACATGGGAAAAGATGGGTAGCCCTGAGTTAGCCAGATCACCTATCCATCTATGATTAGCCAACCAGCAGAGGGTATCACCACTGGGTCGATTACCGCAAGTACCAGTTGATATTGATAGAGTTCGCAGCTTTGCAGATTTTGAAGTCATAGAAATTATTGGCGATAGCAGACCGTATCGAGCTTTATTAGGTATTGATTGGGAATTCGATAACATTTTTGTTATCAATTTGAAGAAAAGACAAATGACCTTTGAGGATAAACATATTCGAGTCATCGCACCGCTGGATCCTTTTCAGGGTCCTCGATACATTGAACCTATCAGAGCAGAGGAAGAGGTACGTAATATGAAGAGCCTCTATCAGATGACTGCTAACCAGAGTGATTATATCAATCCCACCGCAGAAGGAACTATTAGTTGGCGATGCGATAACTCATGTGCATTGGATTTGGACGTTGGTTTAGAAAATTGGTAGAATAGACTTTATGAAGTTTCAGCTCGCAGATGTGCATTTATGACTAAGTCACTTCGATGGATTGGAACAGAGATTAAGGATATTCCGTCATTTGATGGCTTAGCAGATGTCAATGATGTTTTACAGCAGTTTGAGCAGGAAATCCCTCATGAGAAGAGGATGGCATTTATTGACCTTGCAGTAAGAGCCACACCTGCAAGATGGTGGCATGCACATAAAGAAAATATCGCGTCATGGGATGATTTTAAGAGATTGATTAGATTCTCTAATGACAAGGAGCATTTACAGCAGAAATATACAAGAGAAAGTGACCCCAGGTCACATATTAATATCTATGAACATAATTGGTCGGACATTCCTGAGGATGAATGGGTTCACCTATTCATTCACACTTTAAACACAGTCCCAAGGAACTGGTACATTGAGATAGAGTTGTACAGAGGAACCATTACATGGCCATTTATGATAGACAGCTTCGTACTCACCTTCACTTTTGAATCTGACTATCCAAGCATTTATCAGGCTCTAAAGATTATAAAGACTAAGATATATTATGACTGTACCCTACCAGTGTATGCTCAGCCTGATTGGGCCTTCCAGTTAGAACATGCACTAGATTGTTACAACTTCGTAGAAGAGCTAGGTGATGAGGATGAGAATCCTCGCAGTATCAACATTCCAGAGTCAGAAGGGACTCGCGAAGTTGATGGACCAAATTTAGAGATTCGAGCTGTCACAGAGCCTATTAAGATTAAAAAGATCAATATTGGCATAGAAACAGAACCAAAGTTTGCCTCTATTGGAGACTATTGGGATGATGAAATGGTATGACACATCGTAGATTTGTTACATGACTATCAGGACTTATTTCCCACTAAGTTTATAGAGATGAAGGGAATAGTAGGAGATTTGGGAGTAATTAGGATACCTTTGAAAGTGGATGCTAGGCCAGTTAAGCAGCGTCCATATAGATTAAATCCTCGTTATAAAGAAAAAGTTAAGGATGAGATTGATAAGATGCTCGCAGCAGGAATCATTGAGCTAGTAGCAGAGAGCGAATGGGTTAGTCCCATGGTTGTGTAGGAAAATAAAACTAAAGGAGAAATCAAGATTTGTGTCGATTTGCGCAAACTCAACGACACATCACTTCATGACCCATTTTCAACACCTTTTACTGATGAAGTTTTAGAGAATGTGGGAGGACAAGAGATCTACTCATTCACTGATGGATTTTCAGGCTATCACCAGATAAGAATCCATCCAGAGGATCGACATAAGACCACCTTTGTGACAGAATGGGGCTCATTCCAGTATACAGTAATGCCCTTTGGTCTTAAAAATGTACCAGCTATTTTTTCTAGAGTAGTAGTTGCTGTCTTTAAGGAATACATCCATAAATTCTTAGAAGTCTATTTTTATGATTAGACTGTATTTGGATTAATCAAAAAGCATATAGGAGATTTAAGGCTCATGTTAAGGAAATGTAGGCAATATCAGATTTATCTTAACTTGAAGAAATGTATATTCTGTGCACCATTTATTATTTTGTTGGGTCATATTGTTTGCAAACAAGGCTTGATGGTAGATCCTGCAAAGATTGCCATCATTGTAAATCTTCCAGCATCCAACTCAGTCAAGCAATTGAGGATAGTACTTGGTCATACAGGGTATTATAAAAAATTCATCAAAGGCTATGCAAAGATCACAGCACCTATGGAAAAGCTGTTAAAGAAATAAGTGAAATTCCTATGGAATGAGGAATTCCAACAAAGTTTAGATACCCTTAAAGAGAAGATGGTTACAGCACCCATCTTAGTATTTCCAGATTGGAACAAGCCATTTCATGTACATGTGGATGCATCTGGAATCGCACTGGGGATTGTCTTAACATAGCTAGGAGAAGGGGGTATTGATCACCCTATCGCATGCTCAAGCATAAAGTTATCTACCACAGAAAAGAACTACACCGCTATAGAAAGGGAAGGATTAGCAATGGTGTATTCTCTATAGAAGTTCAGGCACTACCTGTTGGGTGCCCTATTCAAGATGTTCACTGACCATTCCGCTTTAAAGTATTTGGTCAATAATCCAGTGTTAGGGGGAAGGATCTGCAAATGGTTACTCCTATTTCAGGAGTATGATTTTGAAATTATTGTAAAACCAGGGAGATTGAATGCAGCACCTGACCATCTGTTGCGGATAGAATCAAGAGAAGAGCCAAGTAATTTACAGGATAATTTTCCATATGCACAATTTTTTTCTATCCAGATCGCAGATGAGTATTACACAGATATTATTCACTTTCTCACTACAGGGTGGGCACCAATTGAGTTTACTAAGCAGCAAATGAAACAGTTAGTTGTTAAAGCAGCAGATTTCACTTTGATCGTAGGACAATTATACAAGTTAGGTCCAGATGAAGTCCTACGCATATGCGTTATGCCGCATGAGAAAGAGGCCATTATCAGAGAAGCACATTCAGGTACCGCAGGAGGTCATTTTGCAGGAAAGCCGACTGCTCAGAAAATTCTAGCTGCAGGATTATGGTGGCCTACTTTGCACAAAGACACTAAGGAGTTTTGCAGATGCTGCGATATCTGCCAGAGGGTAGGAAAACCTTTGAGGAGAGATGAAATGTCGTTGTGACCATAGATTACACTACGGGAATTTGACAAGTGGTCTATAGATTTCATGGGTCCTATCAACCCACCAGGGAAACGAACTAGTGCGAGATACATCATCACAGGAACAAAATACCTCACCAGGCGGGAAGAGGCCAAAGAAGTAAGGAATTGTGATGCTTCTATAGCTGCATAGTTCATTTTTGAAAACATTATAAGTAGATTTGGATGTCCAACAATTTTGATGAGTGATCAAGGCACACACTTTCTGAATCACACTATTGAGGCCTTGACGGAGGAATTTCAGATACAACATCATAAGAGCACTCCCTACCACCCACAAGCTAATGGTACGGTGGAGGCTTTTAACAAGATTCTAGAAAATGCTCTAACTAAGATCTGTAACAACCAAAGAGATGATTGGGACCTCAGGGTTAATGCTATATTATGGGCTTATAGGACTCCATGGAAGAAACTTACAGGACACACACCTTTCAGCTTGGTGTATGGACAAGAGGCTGTTATTCCTATGGAATATATTATTCCCAGTTTAAGAATTGCTCAAATTACTAAGATGGCTGATACAGATATGATGAATGAAAGATTAGCGCAGCTGCTTGCCTTAGAAGAACACAGATTCATCGTAGGATTTCATCAAAAAGTGCAGAAGGCATAAGAAAAATCTTGGCATGATAGGCACATCAAGAGCAATATTTTTCAGATAGGAGACCTAGTGCTCCTTTATGACAGCAAGTTTGTTAAGTTTCCAGGGAAGTTCAAGAGACATTGGTTGGGGCCATATCAAATTCAACAAGTCACGGAAGGAGGTGTTGTTTAGCTCAGTAAACTAAATGGGGAACTTGTTCCTACTTTGATTAATGGCAGTAGGCTTAAGCTTTATAGTGATAGCCGCTCCACCTCCCAACCTTAACTCAGAGAACTTAGTGGTGCAGATGTCCAGTGTAGTTGAAAGGAGGCATCGCACCCATAACTAGTCTACACCAGTTGAAAAATTTCTAAGTAGGAGGAATTGTAGCAGGAAAGTTTATTTTGTGCAAGACATAGGACGATTGCGGAGTTTTTGAACGTTGCGGAGTTTCACGCCAACTTTTTGGTCCAAGACGATGCGGTGTGACATCGTAGCGAGGCGATGTTCCCCGTGCCGCAAAGATGATTTTTGAAGGGAAAGAGGGCCAGTCACTTCACCTTCTAACAAAGCAATTAATGTAGATACGAGAGGTATACGTTGTCCAATATTTGGTAAATCTTGGTGGAGACTGCCACTTGCGCATAATTCTCGAGGGAAATTTGAACAGGTTTTCAGCAATTAATGAGGAGCGAGGTGTAGGGTGTTGTATTTTCCATGTAATAAATGCTACCAATGGGTCCAGCCTAAGTGACCATTGCTTCAGAGATTATCACCTTCATTACAAATAAACAGATCATTCAAACAGAAGGGTTACTTTTGCAATTTCTGAGAGCTACAGAGTAATTTGGAGAGTTTTCCCTGTGCAGAGATACTCTAGTTACAGAGTGTTGTTTTCCTCATTTTCACAACCATTTCCAGTCTAGATTATCGCATCGACCGGTTTATGTCCAAAAAGGAACCTTTAGAAGACATCGTGCGATGATTGAAGTGTGGTGGCCTCGACTTTGCTATGACGATGCTGCCCAGGATTGTGAAATTAGGTGCAACATAGGTCAGGAAGATGCCAAGGATGAAGACTCAAGCTCAGATAGTAGAAGAGTCCAGCTCAGAGTACGAAGAAGAAGTTCAAATGGAAACAGTATACATTTTTCCATGAGTCAAGGACGCACCAGAGGTAACCATTCCCAAGGGTGCTAAGTTTCCTATTCCACTACCGCCGATTGATCTTCATGTAAAGGAAGATGGAGAACTATTAGGATATGTCCCTGCTCTCAAATTTATAGACTATAACCTTGGAGATAGTAAGACATATTCTCATTTTCAGCCAGATCAGTATCTTATAGTTCAAAGGAACCCGCGGACTGGTGCAGATGATTTTTTTCCTATGGAACATGTCCAGATTCTTGAGCAGTCAGGCTTGCTCAATTTGTTGAAAATACCACATTTCGGACGAGGTGCAGAGGTTAATGCGGTGGTGCATGTGCTACTTTCCTGTGTACATGGAGGTTACCTCTAGCTGGGTAACAGGGTTGATCTGAACGTCGATTTGATACACCTCATCACCTAGCTGTCCAAAAGCGGTAAGGACCCTCAAACACATATATTAGGGAAGAGCAAGGATACTAAGCTACCAGCGCTTCTAGTTAACAAGTATAAGCTATAGAGAGGAGGTCAAGCTTATGAACTCACCTCCTTAGCAGATGATACACTTAGATTTATATCCAGTCTACTTGCAAGCAGACTGTTAACCAAAGTTAGCCCGAAAGAAGTCACAGGAGCAGTAATTCACCTTGCTGTGCTGGTCGCAAAAGGTGAACAATTTAATTGGTGTTTGTTTTAATTAAATATTTTTCTTGCAAATTGTTTGCCAGCACAGGACAAGCCAAACCACCCCTTCCACTTCTCGTGGTTGCTTATATTATGTGAATTCATCGGGTGGAGAGAGCCGCCCCATACCCAGTTTCTACAGTTATGAGGTGGAGAGTGCAGAGGCACATGATATGCAAACTTATGGGAAAGCAACAGTCCAACCAAGAAAAAGATCAATATGATAGTATTCTATGAATACTATAAGCTGTTGAAGTGAGTCATCCAGGAGACACCGCAGATCAACACAGAGGTTGTTGACATGTATCACAATCTTCTTGATTTCATTGCGGACAAGCATACAATCTATCTGAGGCGAAAAGGGTTTAGAAAGGATGACTAGGCTATTGGATTGTTCAGGATGATAGTGTAGGATGTAGAAGATGTCATCAAAGAATTTGATGAAGAGTGGAAGAAGGCATTAGAATATGCCACAGTAGGAAATGTACCAGTAGATACCGCACCGATAGATCCATTAGGAAAAGGAAAAGATAAGGTGGGTTCCAAGAGGAAAGATGCAGTAGAAGTGCCACCAGCGGCACAAAAGAGGAAAAAAGTCAAATCCTTAATGCCAACTACACAGACCGCACTAAAAGAGGATGACTATGATCTCATCGTAGCGAGAGTGCAAGAGGAGATGTGGGACTCATTTTAGGTGATGCAGACATCGCAGGACAAGCTGTAGAGCTCGATAGATAAGCAGCTTCTGGAGTTGAAGGCACTAACTGAGAAGACTGCCATGATGCAGACTCAGCCAGTTAAGGTGAAAGTAGGAGAAAGCTCACAACCATCAACTTCCCATGATGAATTATTTGCAAAGGATCGCACCAATACAGTGCTGATACCGCCATGGAGCATCCGATTCCCTGCTTCAATGGTTGATGTGCAGATACAGCTTAGAGAACTTGTCAAGGTTAATCTAGCACAATTCCCTGTTGATCAACTATAGATGATCCAGCAGTAGATAGCCGCAGAGCTCAGGGATAGAGAGCTTGCAACTTATAACCAAAACACTCAACTGATACAATAGAATGCAGAGCTCATCGTAGGATTTCAGACAAAGGTGGAGGAGTTAAGACTATATGAAGAAAGAGAATAGGATCTAAGTCAGGTCCTGTAGAACATCGCATTGGAGTTACCCTAGTGTAACATAGAGTTTGCCTTGCGTTTAACACATAAAGTAAGAATAATTGTAGATAGAGCAAAGGCTCTAGAAGAGACAGTGGTCAAGATGGCAGAAGACCACAAGGTGTAGATTGTTGAGCTTGAGGCTCGAGCACCAGGCACACCTGAGGCAGACAAGGAAACAAGGGCACATGCATTTAGAATCACTTCGACGTAGATGAAGTGTCGCATAGATGATGTAGAGTCATTGCTAGTTGATGCAACGAAGACATGGTCAGAGCTAGAAGAGCTCCTAGATAGACTGGATTTGCAGCAGAGCATCCAGAACATAGAAAATGCAATATCACAAATAAAGGAAGAAGTCAAGAGCTTAGGAGCTCTTGCAAAGATGAAGAAGATGACAGAGATGAATTGTTTGCAACAGGAAGCATAGAGGTTGCGAGCAAAAGAGATACAATTCAATAATATGCTTCAACCGTATCAGGAACAAATCGCAGAACTGGTCGATGCGGTTGAGAAGAAGGTCAAAGAGTTCACTGAAAGCAAGAGTGTAATTGATAGCACAGAAGACCCCATGTTTAGTCAATTTATGCTTGAAGCGGCACAAGACTATGTCGAAGCTATGGACAAAGATGTTGCAGGACTCAGGGAGATATTTGCAAGGACTTCGCAGGAAGCCAAGGAGACACTACAGAAAAAGAACCCAGCTGTTAGTGGCTCAGGGATGAGCCACAAGTAAGTGTTAGGGGACTGTTGGAGTAGGGCCCCGCAGTGACAGGAAACGATGCTAATTTTGGTAGAAGATGGACAATTTTTGGAGGAAAGATAGTTTTGGTGATGCTGATAAGCTAGAGACACGATAAAGGTATGACACCATAGTGCATTTCCCACCGCAGATCGTGAGCCAGAAATCGCGGCGGTCGAAACAAGGAAGTCAAAGGAAATAGTACCTGAAGCGACTAAGAAGAGAGTTCAACCACTGCATTTAAGGCAGTGGTGATGAAAGGAGGGCTCAACTACCCTCATAAATGGAGAAGGAGCAACAGGATGAGGTATTAAAGATAAAGGACAGAAGGGGAGCAACTGAGGAAGCGGTGCCCATACCCGCGTTCAACACCGAAAATCACGGAAGACTGTAGGAAGCTGTGGTGTGACCGGTAAGTGATAGTTCAAAGTACAAATAGGAAAACTATCATAGTTAGGGTTTTGGGTTACTGTTGGGATAGGCCCATAGTTTTGTATCATGGTGAGACCTTCGGGCCACCTATTTAAGCATGTATTTTGTATTATGAAGGGTTGGGTTTTTTGGTTGTTACTAGTTGTTGTTAGTATTGTGAGACATTGAGGAATAGTCAAGATTTGGTTCTGTCATTAAGTCTGTAGTTATCCTACTGTAACCAGTGGCCAGCTCCTTGAGCATGAATGTAAAAATCCGTAGGGATTGAGAGAGAGAGGAAGGGTATATTGTAAGAAGAAAGCATTATAGGAAGAGAAGAGATCTAAGAGAAGGGCTCCCAGCTGTGTACGTGGAGTTTCCCAGAAGATCTCAAGCTGCATAAGAGGTTGCAGTGGAACTGTGTATACTCTCTCAAGATATAATATAAACACAGTTCCTGTGGATGTAGCTTCCCCCCTGGAGGTGAACCACGTAACATCTATGTGTTGTGCGACAGTTTCATGTGATTGTGCTCTACTTATTTGCTGTCTGTTATCCATTACATGAACTTTGCTTATCAGTTAATGAATGTATGTATGCTATATTTCAGTTTATAGTAACATAGAAGGTTAAATGCGAGTTGAATGTGTCGATTATTCCGTATATGAGTTTATCAGTGCTTGATTCACGACAGCTAACAACTACAGTGTTAAGTGACTTCTGTATATTTAGTTCAGCAAGTTGAGCGTAATTGATGTTAAGCTTGTTAAACTATAGGAGCTTAAGTGAGGTTGTTTAACACCCTGAGGAAGGTTAACTGAGCTATTATACCCAGGGAGGAAGCCTCTAGACCTTGAGATTTGATGAGCATATTGAGTCTTACTGTAGGAAATATCACAGTGTAGAAAGGCGATATCGCACTGTCGGGGGAGCTATGGTGTGAGATATCGCATGTTAAGAGTTGAGCAGAAGAGAAAGTTGCACATCGTCCTAGAAGTTGCGATGCGATAAGAGTCAGTCCCATAGTAGAGTCATCTAGGAAGAGAGAAATAGCCCTTGCTGGTAGATTTAGCTGGTTAAGTAGAGTCAAGAGGACCTAGGATGCTACAGAACCTGGTTAAGGAAACCTGATTCTTCAACCACTCCATTTAGGATCACTTCAGGTGAGACTTCAGGCCGTTCTGCGGTCTGTTGCTAAAAGGGCCAATGAGCTAGGGGTTTTGTTGGTACAATAAAGTAAACTCGGGTCTTCCCAGTAAATCCAACATCAGCTTTGTAAGTGGGTTGAGTTACTTTATTGTTGGTTTAAGAGTGGGTTGAGAAGGAATTCAATGAGGTTTTTGTGGAGTATTCTTAGAGGGAGGTTGGGGGTGTTGGAGGTAATGCAATCCATTTGTGATATCCCAAATTTCTATGGACTAAATTTTTCCCATGATTTGTCAAAATGGAAAAGGACTCGTTGAATGTTATTATTGTACCTTGTAAGTGTTACCCAAACTTATTGTTATGGTGTATGTAGAAAACTTAGGGCAGAGCTTAAATTCCATACTTTCATTTGACTTAAGTAGCTTTAAGTTGATGCTTATTATAATGTTCACTAGTGTGACACAATTGCTAATCCATATATTTAACCAAAGAACATTTTATGTGGTAAATCTTACAAACTATAAGAGGAAACACTATGATTTAACAATTTTTAACAACAACAAGTAGAATACTTCTAAGTCTGATATAAATGTAAAAAATGAGGGTACATGCCTAAATAAATAGATGGAAAGACTTGGGATTGTCTAACATTTTCCACAATTAAGATGTTAGTCCTTGAAATTGAATAAGACACCCCTTCAGTGTTATAGTTGACTTCAACAATTCTTGGAATGATTTTTAAAATGTATATATATACTGTATAGAATATAGTAGAGTGCACAAATTCTTTAGGAGTTCATCAGAAAATGTAGAACCTTTGCTTCCTAACAAAAATTAATTGACATCCCATTAAAAATGTGCACCATATTTGGAAATTCCCTTCCTGTAGGTTGCAATATAAGCTGAGGTCTACACTTTTTCTTTACTAGTATGCAACTATAGGTGTCCTTATTTTAGTTAAACTAGTATCAACAAATCTACTCAACCATCCCAGTGTTCAGCAGTCAATACACACCAATGATAAGTTTAAAGAATAATTTCCATCTCTTTCAACTTTAACACTCCCTAAGGTCCCTATGTTAAAGTTGAAAAGAATACAAAGACAATAAATAACAACAGTACTAGGAGATTTGAAACCTTCCTTATACTCATCAATATTTTTTTAGATCAGATCTTGTCTATCAAGAGACAAGTCACTACAGGAACAAGCAAGGAAACCCCAATTACTGGAGCAGCAGACCAAGAAACAATAATACATAAAATATCAGGTAATGATGACATTCCACACATAAACCAGAGCTCAATTTGCATCCCATACAAATCCCATGGATTTTTTGAGTAAGTTGTGAGTTGTTTGGGGCTACTAAAAACACCATAACCCTGTTTGAGTGGAATAAGATCTATATTGAACTATTTGAGTGTTCAAATATTCTTGAAGTGAACTGTAAGGAAACCCCAATTACTAAAGAAGTAGACCTAGAAACAACATTCCATAAAATATCAAGTAATGATGACATTCCACATAGAAACCAAATCCCAGTTTGTATCCCATATAAATCCCATGGCTTTCTTATAGCTTCGCACACTCAAATAGTGCAGCAAAGATATTAGTCCACTCAATTCTAAAACTGTGACCAAGAAGCAACAATCCATTAAATATCAAGTAATGATGACATTCCACACAAAAACCATATATTAGTTTGTATCGCATACAAATCCCATGTATTTCTTATAGCTTAGCACACTCAAACAGTGCAATAGAGATATTATTCCACTCAAGTTTGGACTGTGACCTCCTAAGTTGGGTTGTGACCTTCTTGGTGCTTCCTGAAATGAAAAATGACCTTCTTTCATTTTCTTGAACTGACCATGACCTTCTTGGGGATGGCTAGAATAAACCGTGACATGTATGAACTTGCTTGAGAGGGATATGCGTTGTTTGGGGCTAATAGAAGGTCACACCCACAACAAACATAAAAAATGAGTTAAGGTACCACACTATTATGGGGTGCTAGCTTCAGGACCAATCAAGGGTCAACATAATATCAATATTCAACAAGAGGGGTCATAACAAAGTGGGATAAAAACCCTACACCAACAAGACCAAGGTGTGTCAATCAAGGTGGGAGAATAACCCTTTTACCCATAGGAGCAAGGTGTATCATTAAGGTGGGGTCACAACCCTTTTACCTAGAAGACGAAGGCTTCAAATTGTTATATTCTCTCTCAAGGTATATAGTCCATAAGTGTTTCGTACCACAACAATATGTTTTATCATCACTGTAAAAGGAAGGTCCATACCACAACAATGATTTTTATAACAAGATATTTCCACAGCCTATACATATTTCAAAAAAACAATAGTCACAATTTCCTAATGATTTAATATGCACTCCACACAAACATGGCGAAATTAAAAAACACTTCCACTAAAAAAATTTAAGATACGAAACCATAAACATTGAACGGACTATCAATATTTAAACCTGAAAATTTCTTTGGTTTCTCAACTTTGTTGTCAACCGCAGAACTATTACCATCAACATTGTTGTTCTTTTGATATACAATGTCATTTGAATATACACACCCATTGTTCCTTACCTTCATAGCATCATGTAGAGAGGTGTTAGACAAGTTGGCATCATTTCCACCTATAGAAAGAGTTGCACCTGAGGTAAAGTCTGAGCTAGTAGGCTCAAAATACAATTTTGTCAATGTGGCCTTATTTGTAACTTTTGTGGCAGAAAAATCATATTTTGTATTTGATGGAAATTCATGCTCCAATTCACTTTTTTCAAGATAAATCCATTATATCTTAAAATTCATTTTTTCCAATTCATGTACAACACGAGACCGAAAAGAGATACCTTTTCTTTTAGTAATCATAGATTGTGACCTTATAGAAATATTTGTCCTTGCTGAAGCAATACATTCTTCGGTCTTGTACAATTTCTATGTAGTATGTACAAGAAGAAGAAGTCAATTTCACAAAGTTTCATTCTAGTTCTTCATATAAGATTCCGATGACTTTAATACTCTCAAACATTTTCTGGTTTTCCATTTGATGAAATCTAAAGAAAGTTAGTCACTGCATTCCACCCTCATTATGGTAAAATTATAGTTGTTTACATGTGAGAAAAGCATCATTTAAACCAAAGACAAAAATGTAAAGATACTTACAGATTTCGGTTGGGTACTCAACTGATTAATTCAGAAGCATGCATTGTACGAACTCTTAAAAAAATTTATTCTATAGGTCTACTGTAACTCATATTCTATAATCTAGGATGACTTCCTTCTAAGGATATTTCAGAACAACTTATTCACATGTTTTGTATAATTTTACCCAAATTTTGAGCATTCAGAGGGTCATTTACAACTACGTTTTGGGTAGGATTTACTAAGGAATTCAAACAGTGGAGGTTATGCTTGAGACCTCATATTATTACCACCAAAACTATTACAATGAATTAGGGATGGGTTTGGTGACCAATGTTCTTGAAATTAGTTCAAATGAGGAAGGAGAAGGAGAGGAAATGAATTATGAATGTTGAAAGTCCCTAGAAAGGATTCTAGAATCTTCGAGGGATTTTGATATTGCTTTTGATGATGATGATTGTGATCCAACAATTACAGAGAAACCTCCTGACTTTATTAAGCCAACAAGAAAGAGAGGAAATATTGTCCACGACCTTTGACTATGATATTGATCAAAATATGTACATGGAATTTTATAGACAAAACTTGGACTGTTTTATGCAGCTTCCATGAGTAACACATAATCAGTTAATAAGCTTTAAAAGCATAAGAAAAATGGTAAGGGATGCTAAATAATGAGCATATCAAAATTAAGCATGAGTATCGCAACTTTAAGGAAAGGACTAGTTGTCCTACACAACATCATGTTGAAGCAGGGACCACACGTATATCGGGCAGATTGTCATATTTTTCTAGTCCCCATGTGTCAATAGCTAACTTAGGATCAGCAATTATGGGATCCCACCCATTGTTTCCCTCTTCAATATCAGATGAATTCTTAGTCTAATAAATGGACAAGGCCGGTCATGGGGACTTGTTGTTCTAAGGGGCATACAACAGGAACCAACTATGGTACCTCTTTTGTGGTTTGTCGACAGAATGACGAACACGGTGTCAAGGTCGGTGTTCAGACCTGTGAGACTTAACTGAGTGGGTTGGGAAGTTAGCACTGGGTCCCCTGCTACTAGTGCAAGGTGCACCACCCTAAAATTCCAGCAACTGGAACAGGTTCTAAACCTTCACTATTATATGAAATGGAGATATTGCACATATTAGGGAGCCATCATGTTAGGTAAATCCTTTACTATGTTGGATTATCTTATACAAAGATTCATTCCTTCTTTTCCCAATGACGAAAACAATTTCTATTTTTCTCATGTTCCATGTTGCATTGAACTCAAGAACCTAAGGAACTTTACCTCCTAAAAGGGTGGTTTTCAAGGATGTGGGGAAAGGGAGAATTTTCCTCTAGAGCTTAGAAACCCATTCTCAGGTTATATGGAAAAATCACAAAACTAGAACACATGCTTTACAATTTCTTTTGACACACAATGGGCATTTTATCTAGGACACTGCTATTTGTTGAGGTGTTGTCTTTGAGCTAGGATTCCAAGTGATAACAACCAAGTTAAGGATTCCCTTTTCGGCTCCAAAAAAGGCTTCCAAATAGATCTAAGCCAATAAAACCAAGTTTTCTATTTTGATTTAAGTCTCCATAATTTTCGATATAGGTTTTCAGGTATATATGTATCTTCTTTTTATTGATGTTTCAAACATCACTTGGGTCCATCTTCTAGATTGTATCAATGATGAATTTAGGGGTATTTTCCTGTAGCATATGTTTTTGATGTTTAGAATTAATAAAATTAGTTTGAAGTTAAATCACTTTAAAATTTATTTGAAACCCTAAAAACTTGCTTACAAATTGACTTCCACGAATTCTCACAAATGAGGAATTTATATTTGAGTTTAAGGGATTTTAAACTTTTAAAGGAAAATACGAGGCCCCATTATCCCCAAAATTGCCAGCAATACAAAAATCTAGCAGACTTGTTTGGGCTTTCCATACTCCACTGTACTCCAAAGAATTTTCCAATACTCATGAGTAAAGAAAGTATTGGCTAGACAATGCTTGGTCAATGTTAGTTTTGGCTTAAGTATTATGTGAGTGGCCACACTTGTGAGTACTCTCAAGCAATACTTGGGTATGGAAACTAATAAGTAAACAATGATTAATTACCAAGCTATCATGGTGTTGAGCAACATATTCATGATTTAATAATGCATGTTAGGGAGATTTTAGAGGATATATAACTATCATGGCTCTTTAGGTCTCAAGCAACCTCAGACGATTCTATTAATTTTTTTAATTTCATGATTTTCCTGCCACTTTAAACATGACATAATATTGATAGGATATATTCCTCTATGAAGTAACTATTGACAGGATTCCCATGGCATGCCCCTTGTTTATATTTTTGCTTCCTTTATGGTTTCTTTTTGTACTGTAAGTTATTTCCAAAAGTTGGGAAATGTTTTCCAGGATGTTTTCCATACTACAAAAATCATCTAGGACTCAAAGAAATGCAATTATCTCCCATATTTGTGAATCCCTATACCCAAATCAATCCAGGTCCATTATATTCAATAGGAAGATCCAATAGCAAAAACAAATGTTCCAATAACCATCACCTATACCAAATATGACTCTATTAATGTCACACCATAAGTGAAAAAATCATGTCCATACCATATTATTGTCCAACCATAATAATAATCCATTTACACATTACATACAAAGTGAACACTTCGTAAATCAATTCACTAATTCCCAAATATTTTTCATGACATCCACTTTATCCTATAACACTCCCTATGATCCTTGCATGTAGTCTAGGTAAGGGAAAACCCTACACTTTATCAAGAAATCAAAGATTGTTAAATGAGGGCCATAAAACATAACACAAGTTATGTCATAAGCCATTTTACATCAACATCTACACAACAAATCACAAAAATCCTCCAAATGGATGATGTTGCTAGAATACAAGCCCTACATGGATGAAATGCTAAACAACAACCATTATATCCATCAAAACATCTGCACACATCCGACAGAGTGTGATGGAGGGACTATTTTAAGCATGATGCACATATATATTCTTATAATTGTATCTTCCATGACCTCAATACTGCATAGGTTCAAATCTTAGGGCACAAAATGCACCCAAATATTACAACAATGGCTGCTAAAAGGATGGTACAAGTGAATGTATGTCTAGATTTCATGTTTAGGACTGTTTATACCTATTTTACTCATTAATTTTGTCAAAGAGATAATAATTAGGTATGCAAAGTATTAAAATTGGGTTCATGTAAAATTGGAGTCACAACAATCTAAGGAAGAAGATAGAAACTTACAATAGATTTCACAGATCAATTTTACTTAGAAATGACATGAAACCGTGCAAAAATAATTGCAGCTGTATATTTTCTTATCTTTACTCAGAAGTAGTGATACAATGCAATACAGTGGCATAAAGAGCCATGCAATTCAAATCCCAGAGAGGTCATTTGAATTCATTACATGAGAGTGGCTTAATTGTCAATTAAACACCACTCGACAGATCAGTTAACCACTTAACTCCAACTTAATTGACTCTAACTAACTTAGAGGAATTTTAGACTTAGTCGAAGTGAATAGAACTCAACTACATGTCAACAAGTACGTGAGGGCACCTATCTTACTTCATTTAGGTGACATGAACTGAACTGCACTGAACTAAGTCACCAAAAGTAGGTGGAGGTGCTTTTAATCACTCCAATTAACTGAAATTAACCAAAAATAGGCTAATTAATGAGGAAGGCGCCTTTGCAACTTCAATTTAACTAAAAGGTAGGTGAAAAAACCTTCATTTAATTGAATGGGGCACATATGTCATGTAGATCAACCCAAATTTGATCCTATATTGAAGGAGGAGGCTCATTTAGTCTCCCCTATTGAAGGAGAAGACTCAGTTAGGCTCCCTGATTGAAGGAGGAGATCCAGTTCATGATGCAGTCACATATTTGAGTCAAAAACTTCGAATAAGTGGTAAATTAGTCCAAATAAGACAAATAATTATGTGTGGTTGGATAATGACTCCAACACCCTCCTTAATATAATATAATGTGGAGGAGTAAAACAAAATAGGGTCCTGGAAACAAAGGCCATAGGTCACCCTTTACACAAATCAACTCTAAAATGCTCAAAAAATTCTAAGTGAGGAAAAGAGGAAAAACACTGTGGGAAAGAAACCCCCCCCTCAAAAAAAACACTAAAGAATTGACTTCATCATGATGGAACTCACCCCCAACAGTGAAGGCAATTAAGTGAACTTCTTCTCAGTGAATCTCTTGGTGAAAATGTCTACAATTTGCTGATATGTGGGGCAATATTGTAGAACAATTGTTCTATCATACATAATTTCTCCGATGTACTGCATGTGGATCTCGATGTGTTTAGTTCTCTGTCTCTAAACTATATATGTCTATATCTTAATAGCACTTTGATTGTCACAAAAAAATGACAGTAGATGAAGTTCTACCAATGTTGGCCTCTTCTAAAATACCTTGCAGCCAAACTTCTTATATGCATGGATTGAACGCTCCCTAGTACTTTGCAGCTATTGAAGAAAGGGAAATGGAAGCCTAATTTTTACTTGAACAATAAATATTCACCCCACCAAACTGGAAAACATTTCTGGAAGTATAATTCCAATCTATGTTATCTCATGCCCAATAAGAATCCATGAATCCTACCAAGTCTATCTCGGAATCAGTAGCATAGTGAATGCTACAGGTTCTAGTACCTTGCACATACTATAGAATCCTCTTGGATTCCCTCCAATAAATTTCATGAGTATGTTGCATAATATTTTATATAGCATTCATGACATAACAAATTTCAATCCTTGAATGTGTCAAGTAGAGAAGGATTCCAATCAACTGACGGTAGATACATGTATTTTGGGGCCAACAAACAACAGTATTTACAAGGATCCACGACGGTGGCGACATATCAGGGCATGAACAGACCTTCACTGACTACCAAATCCCACCGGAAGAAGACATTATGTCTCCCGACCAAAGCTCACAACACACTTCTCCATCACCACCGGGATCAGGAAACCCTCCATCTTCACCTTCCCCACCATCACCTCCACCACCATCACCTCCACCACCCCCTGATTCACAACCAAAACCACCATCCTCTTCACAGACGGAAGTGGACATACCACCTCCTCAACCACAAAAACCCCCGACCACTGAACCACCCCTTTAGACACAAGCACCGTCGACCTCAGTTCCACCTTCCATTTCTGCAGGTCCTCAAGACAAGGAAAAAGAGCAGCAAAAGGAGACCATAGAACCGACCTCTACTACTGCAGGCACTCCGCAGCAAGATGCTGACAAACAAAAGCAATAGACAGACCAGCATCGACCATCCAGGCTACAGATAAGTTTAAAGGATGCAAGTACGTTGACCGACACAGAGGTCGGCCAACTACTAAACACCCTAGCAAAAGAAGTAAAAAAGAGGACAAAAACAGTAAGGAAACAACTCAGGGATAAGGAGGCTGAACAGGTCGAGTTTCTCGGCAAATGTAGGTCTCTCGCACAAACTATCACCCCAGGACCGATCGAAACTGCTACGGACCGACCACTCGAAAGGGAATATCAGTTGTTTGAAGGCTTGGTGTCGACTATCCAGACACATATCCAAGGGACTAGAGCCGAACAAAAGGAAGAGACTGCCCGACTGCTCCTGACCCAGCATACTGCCTTTTCGGAGGCTTACAAACTTTTACAGGACCATATGGAGGAATCCATTGTTACTGAAGAAGTGTTAAGAGATTGGCCGACTCATTATGGGCAGGTCTATCATCAGAGCAGGCAGACACAACAAGGCATTCAGGCCTTGGAAAGTCGGAAAATGACAGAGGCAGAGATGAGGCAGGCCCTTGAAGAGCAGATTGTGATGGAGAGTAGCAATCTACAAAAACTAGAACGAGAAGCTCATCAGTGGGTACAGCAAGCCTTACCAAACTTGGAGAAGGTTGACAACATCTGTTCGCAGATGAAAAGACTCCTTAATGCCGCCGACGAACAAACCCAACTGTTGGGCCCTAGCATGGAAAATATTGCAGAAATGCCCATGGCCGAAAAGATGTCGGTATTATCAAGTGTAACAACTCTAACCATCGACATCCAGAAAGCCCTGCAGACATGGATATATTTCCAGCGTCAACTTGCCATCACAGCTCCCACCATCGTCGAAGTGTGCGTTTAGAGACGACCGACCATCCGACTACATAGTCCTCACCAGGAGCAAGTCTGAAAGGTTCGACAGGACTTCATTTTTGTACTTACCTTTTTCTTCGGGACGAAGAAATTTTTTGTTCGTGGGGGAGATGTAGAAGGAGCGAGTCGACATAAGTCGACTTGAACGAAGACCGACTTAGTCGATCAGCCGACTAAGTCGAGGGACCGACTTAGTTGATCAGCCGACTAAGTCGGTCAGCTGAGCAAACACAGTAATTAAGTCTGCTAACTAATAGTCGTGTCGGTTCACTGAACCGACAGGTAGTTATTTTTGTAACTATTTTTAACTTGTATATATTAGGCTGTTGAGCCTCACAAGAACTTAGTTCAGTTCTTGGCTTTGTACGATCTATTGAGAATAATATAATCTGTTTATCCTATCTATTCTTGTCTCTTGTATCTGTGTATAATTCTGTATATTTTTGTATGTATTATTGGTAACCTTATGTGATCTGTGAGATTACAACACTATTCCTTCTTTTCCTCAATCAAACTTATGCTTGGGATGCTTGCCGACTATGCATCCGTTGCAGATCCCTTTTGAGGATTTCATTACTAGAAGGATTTCCACCATGGAATAATTTTGTAGAAGATGCAAATATTTGTATTTTAGGTTTCCAAACCTTTCATGCCACATCCGATTGACTTCATTCCCATGAGTCAGAATGGAAGATGGATTTGAATCAGGCACAAAGTTAGAAAACCCATAGGTCTTAGCAGTGTGATTTGCTTTCCCTATCACAATGATTTTTTTGGATGCTATCTCTGAGATATCGACATCATTTGGTCTGAATGCAAATATTTTAGGCAAATGTGTGTGTGTCATTTGATATATAGAGAACAATTTTGAAGCTAAAGAGAGCACACATAGAACATTTTTTAAGCTTCCATGTTATAGTTGGACAATACCTTTTCCCTTTGATGAGACTTGAGATTCATATACCATGTGAATGGAGATGTAGTTGTCAAAATCTAGTGTTGTGAAAGAATACTTGAATGAAATGATATGATTCAAAGAACCATATTCAATGAGTAGAGATTTATCCTTCGAAAAGTTAGCCATGAGAGTATGTCCTCTTTCAGGCTGATTATTCCGATCTCCCACTTCTTTCTTTATTGCGCCTTTAGGAAGAGTAATGTTGTTTTTCTCAAGGAGAAGGCCCATCTGATCAATTTTTCTCTTCATGAAAGAGCTTTCGACGTGAAATCATCTTTCATAGTAAGAGCACTATGTCTTCTCTTTTCCCTGTTTCTTGTTTTTCCTTGAGCCTGAGGGCTCATCTAACTATTGGTTTTTCTCCTTTTGCTTGGGAGGATAAAAATTTTTCTTCTCTTTATTTTTATTTCATTTTCCATTTGAAGATTTGGGTCATCCAACAAACAAGGATTGATATTTGAAGGATCTCAAGGATCCCATTTGAATAATTTTATCATGCTCATTGGTAAGGGTCTCAATGAATGCATTTAGGGTCAACATATTCCAATTTGGAATTGTAAGCTTTTCGATATGGAAGGTTGACAAAAAAACATAGTAGTCAGGTCCAAGTTTTGAAAGGATATAAATTACGAGCTGATCGTCTTTCTTCTCAACTTCACATTGCTTCAATTGGAGCACAAGTTGCTTAAACTTAGTGAAGAATTCATTAATGGTCTCAAAGTTTCCCAGATTGAGAGAGATTCATTCCTTATCCAACTAATAGGATGTCAAATCATCATGATTTCCAAAGAGTTTAGCAATTTTTCCCACAATTCCTTAGGATTCTTCAATCTAGAGAGATGGAATAAAATATCCTTAGAAATGGAGAGGCATAGGAAACCATATGCTTCATCAAGTTTGTTTCAATATTTTGCCTTCTCTATTACTGCATTTGTCTCTATCTCTGTGCCCATGGTGAATCTGTGGAGTCATTTGTATTAATTAGGTCATAGTAATCTAGGGCCTAAACACAATATTACAAGTAATTCAAGACAAATTAGACATCAAATGGTGTAATGGTACTGCAATAAGAGTTTGCAGAACCTATATAATCAATAACGGAATGATAGTACAATACAATGTCATGTATCATACATGAATTCCAAGAGAATTTGAATAATAAAGGAGGTCATTTGAATTGCATGGATGGGTGTAGCTTAACTGAATGTCAGCCACAATCGGCACACTTAGTTAACCACTAATATAATCCATAACCGACTCTCACACTAAGTCCTAACTGAATTAGAGTGCAATAGATGACTGAGTCTAACTGAAAGTGACTCAGCACATGTAACTGTATGTCCAAATCAAGGAGGTAGTGCATCCATAACTCCAAGTAGCTTCGATGGAGTTAACTGAAGTGACACTTGTCATCAGAAGTGGTTGTAGGCACCAGTGTTGACTCCAGTTCATAAATATTGGCAAAAAATAGACAAATAATAGATGGAGGCTCCTTTACAACTCAAATTAACTAATTGTTAGGTGAAACAACAATCAGTTAGAAATTAGGTGCACTTATGACACTTAGTTCACCCTAGAATTTCTCCCCGATTGAAGGAGGAAGCCCAATTAGCCTCCCTGATTTAAGGAGGAAGCCCAGTTAACCTCCCTGATTGAAGGCAAAGGCTTAGTTGGCCTCATTAATTGAAGGAAGGCATGGGTGTGCTCATGATTATGTCATAGTGTTCTCATATGATTCCAAGTAATTCAATTAAACTTAGGATAGTGGGTAAATAGACCAAAATTGACCAAATAAGTATTCATGTTGGGTAAATGACTCCAACACCCCCCCTTAAGCTATACTACGGAGGATTAAAAATAAAATGCATGAAATGTTAGGGCCCCNCTCAAGATGAACACTAGAGAAGTAATCTGATCACCCTTATGAACTCACCCGCAATAGTGAATGGAGGTAAGTGAAATTCTTCTCTGAAAATATCTAGGTGAAGATTTCTTCAATCTCCTCATCAGTAGGGCAGTACTACATAACAATGGTCCTGTCATGCACCAACTCCCTGATGTAGTGCATGTGTATCTACACATGTTTGGTCCTCTTCCTGGTAACTGGATCTGTGGAGATATTATTAGCACGTTTATTGTCACAAAATATGACACTAGATAAAGAACTACCAAAATCAAACTCTGAAAGAATTCCTTGCAACCAAATAGCTTGGATGCAAGCATTCACTGCTCCTCTGTACTCATCCTCTACTAAAGAAAATGCAATGGAGACCTGCTTTTTCCTAGACCAGAAAATGGGGCCACCACCAAAAATGAATACATATCTAGAAGTAGACTTCTGATCAATAGAATCTCCTACCCAATATGAATCTGTGTAACCAACCAACTCTAGCTCAGAGTCTGCAGCATAGTGAATGTCATAGGTCCTGGTGCCCTGAATATACTAGAGGATCCTCTTGGTTTCCTTCCAATGAATATCATGAGGCTTCTACATGTATATTCATACATTATTCATGACATAACAGATATCAAGCTGACAATGTGTCAAGTAAAGCAAGCTACCAATCAGATGGCGATAGATTGTGCAATCCATGGGTGGAGTGCTTTTTCCTTCTTCAAGGCTGATCCATGAGAGGAAAGGGAATATAGAAGCATTAAATTCAGCCATTTTAAAATTAATTAATAGGTCTGATATGTATTTATACTGAATTACCTTTATCCCATAAAAATGTTTTGCAATTTCAAGCCCCAGAAATTGCTTCAAGAGCCCCAAATCGCTCATCTCAAATGCATCATGGAGGGTAGTTTATATGAATGAAATGGAAGCAAGTGTGCTTCTAGTAATCAATATATCATAAAAATATAAAAATATGATAATTAAATTACCATTATAATTCTGTATATAAACATTTGGTTCATATTTACACCTTTGAAAGTTTTGCGAAATAAGGAAGGCATCCATCTTGGAATACCATGATCTTGGGGCCTGTTTTATCCCATATAATGATTTCTTTAATTTGCAAAACAAAGATGGATCTGAAATGTAGCCCTTGGTCTTCTTCATGTATATATCCTCATGAATATCTCCATGTATAAAGGAACTCTTAACTTCTATATGATGCACTTCCCAGTGCTTGGATGTCGCAATTGCCAAAACTAGGCAGATGGAGTCCATTTTTGCAACCAATGCAAAGGTCTCATGATAGTCCACTCCTTGAACCCGGGAGAACACTTTTTCTACCAAACCTGCCTTATATTTTCAAGTTGTTCCATCAACAGAAACCTTTTTTCTGAAACACCCACTTGCATTGAACTAATTTCCTCCCAGGTGGAAGAGAAACTAGATCCCAAGTAGCATTTTTCCGAAGAGAATTAAACTCTTCGTCCATGACAGCTTGCCATGTCAGATATTTATGAGCATGGTAGTAAGACTTAGGATATGAAATTATCATTAAATAAAAATATTTGGACAGCAAATAATCATGACAAGAGAGCGCAATACCTACTCTTTGGAAATCAGACTGAGTTCTTCTTGGATCATCGGGATTTCCAATGTTTTCACTGACGGAAGTAAGTGTCTGCTTGGCCCAAGTTGGGAGATGCGTTTGCCATTTAGAATATGATTCTGAACCTGATGTTTTCTGTTCACTGATATTATATATCATAGGTAAAAAAATCAGATTCATCACTCCCAATTTCACCATCTAAATATTCAATAGAATAGGAAGGAAAATCAACAGTTTTCTCCTTCACTAGTTCTACCTCTTGAAGAGGCTCATCGAACCAGACACTTCTTTCAATGAAAATTTGTTTTGTTATGATATTCAGCAGCTTGAAAAATTTATACTCTTCTGTATATCCAATAAATAAACATTCAATACTTTGCGGTTGCTAATCTTTTCTCTTATCATGTGGAATTCGGGCCCATGCAATGGACCCAACACCCTGAAATTCGACACATCCAACTTGTGTCCAAAGTAGGATTTGAAAGGGGTATTCCATTTCATGGATGAGTGAGGAACTATATTATGAATGCATGAAGCAACATTCATTTCCTCATCTCATAAATTTTCATCCAAACGCTTGGCTTCCAGCATGCATGTGGTCATCTCCTTGAGAGAGCGGTTCTTTCTCTCCGCTACACCGTTTTGCTGGGGAGTGTAGGGAATTGAATGTTGGGTCTGAATGCCACTGTCGGAACATATTTGCAGAAAATAATTACTGACATATTCCCCTCAATTATCAGATATCAAATATTTGATCTTTTTCCCAGATGCATTCTCAAGCAGTGCTTTCAATTCAGTGAATTTTTCTAAGACTTATGACTTTTTCTTGATGAAGAAGACCCATGTATATCTAGAAAAATCATCTATGAAAGTGAGAAAATACCAAGATCCATTCATTTATGTGGTGGGAGTTCCTCTGCTGATATCAGAATGAATCAGCCCCAATATTTCTGATGCCTGGCTTGCCTTCCCCCGATCAAACTTATGCTTAGGATACTTTCCCAAAATACATCCCTTGCAAATTTCGGTGGTAGCTTTGATGACCGAGAGGCCTTTAACCATGGAATTTTTCTATAATTGCTTAAATTAATTGAAGTTTAGATGTCTAAATATCTCATGCCATAGTCTACTGACCTCATTTCCATGATTCAGAAGAGCGATGGGCTTTGCATCCACCACAAAATGGGAAAAATCACAAGCTTTAGCATGATGGTTTGCTAAGCCTACTGCAGTAAGTTTTCTGTATGCAATTTCAGTAATTTCTGCATCATCTAGGCTGAAGGTTACTTTATTGGGAACTCCAGAACGAGTCATCTAGTAGACACTCAAGAGGTTGGAGGAAAGAGAGGGTACATATAGAACATTGAGAAAAGTTCCATGCTCAAGATCTACTATACATTGTCCTTTTGAAATGATGGTAGAGTCATCTCCCATGTGGATGGGAATGCTTTTGACAGTGTCTAGAGAAGAGAAGGAATATCTGATTTCCATCATGTGATTCGAAGCACCAGAGTCTATGATGAGATATTTTGACTTGGAGGTGCTTGCCATGACAGCATGTCCCCTTTCTTGATGGTATTTCCGATCTTGATTTTCTTTCCTCCAAAATATTTCTGGAATATTGATGTTGTTTCTCTTGAGGAGAGAAGTCGCTTCATCAAGTTTCTTCTTCATGCATGAATGTTAAGGGTGAAATCCCTTCCCGTAGCATGAACACTTGAGTTTCTCTTTCCTATGGTTTCCTTTGTTCTTGTGTTTCTTTGAGCTGAAAGGCTCTTCATGCTTCTGATTTTGAACTTTAGGCTTTGGAAATTCGAATTTAGTTTTTAGATTCTTCTGCTGCTTTCCTTTACCCTTCGGATCCTTGGACCCAAATGAAAGAAGGGCTTGATGATAGGAGGATATGATGATCCCCATCTGGAAAAGATTATCATGCTCTTCTATTAGGGACTCAATGAAGGCATTGAGTGTAGGCATCTTCCATCCTAGGGTTTTCAACTTCCCAGCATAGAAAGTAGAAAAAAATGCTGAATAGTCAGCTCCAATTTTTGAGAGAATGGAAAGGATGATCTGATCATCCTCCTTATTCACCTCACACTGCTTCAATAGAAGGACTAGATGCTTGAATTTTGTGAAAATTTCATTAAGGGTCTCGAAATTGTCAAGTTGAAGAGCCATCAACTCGTTTTCAAGCTGATAAACCCTCAAATCATCCTGTTTTCCACACAAGGAGGAAAGGTGGTCCCAAATCTCTTTCGGAGTCTTCAATCCTGAGAGGTGGAATAGAAGATCCTTGGAGATAGAGAGACACAAGAAACTATAGGCTTCATCCATCTTGTTCCAAAATCTAGCCTTTTCCACAACATGATTATGCTCTTCTTCTGTATCCATAGTGACCCAGTAGAGTTCTCTGGCATGTAGCTATATCTCCATGTGTCCTTTCCACTTGTGATAGTTGAAAGGAGTCAAAATATCTATGGAAGAATCCATATCAAACTATTGTAGTGAATGTAGTGAACATGTAAAAACCTACGATCAACACAAAAAAGTCACTGCAAGGTTGGACAGCCTGCACATTTCAAGTTTTTATCACACCCAACATAATTGATCAAGCGAGCTTCATCAACAATTCCTTTACTTGGGGCATTAAGTGGTAAACCTTTGGCTTCTGGTGCAGTGCTAGAATTTGAGCTTCTGGTCAATTTGCTTGCCAAATCAGACAAAAATCATGTTCTCTGGAAGAATGAGCTTCATCCCACCATGAGCTCTGATACCATATTAATTATGTCACAGTAATCTAGGGACTAAAAATAGTCTTACAAGTGATTCAAGACAAATTAGACATCAAATGGTGTAACGATACTGCAATAAGAGTTTGCATACCCTGTATAATCAATAATGGAATGATAGTACAATACAATGTCATGCAACATGCATGAATACCAAGACAATTCAAATACTCAAGGAGGTCATTCGAATTGCAAGGATGGGTGTAGCTTAACTGAATGTCATCCACAATCGGCACACTTAGTTAACCATTGATCTAATCCATAACTGACTCTCACACTAAGTCCTAACTGAATCAAAGTGCAATAGATGATTGAGTCTAACTGAAGGTGACTCAACACATATAATTACATGTCCAACTCAAGGAGGTATCACATCCATAACTCCAAGTAGCTCCAATGGAGTTAACTAAAGTGACACTTGTCATCAGAAGTGGTTGTAGGCACCAGTGTTGACTCCAATTCACAAATATTGGCAAAAAATAGACAAATAATTTAGATGGAGGCACCTTTACAACTCAGCTTAAGTGATTGTTAGGTGAAACAAAAATCAGTTAGAAATTAGGTGCACTTATGACACTTAGTTCACCCCATAATTGCTCCTCGATTGAAGGAGGAAGCCCAGTTAGCCTCCCTGATTGAAGTAGGAAGCCCAGCTAACCTCCCTGATTGAAGGTGAATGCTTGTTTTGCCTCCTGATTGAAGGAAGGTGTGGGTGTGCTCATGCTAATGTCATAGTGTGCTCATCTGATGCCAAGTAAGTCAATTAAACATAGGATAGTGGGTAAATAGGCCAAAATTGACCAAATAAGTGTGCATGTTGGGTAAATGACTCCAACAATTTGGATCACAATGATATCTCAATATCCTCCTTCCCCTAATGATAGTTTAAAGAAGTGAGAATATTGCTTGAAGAGGAGTCCATTTTGCAGCTATAACGAATGCAATAGAAGTGCTTGAGATACTGCAATCACACAAAATAAACAAAATAAGGTCAAACAACCTACAATTTTGGAGTTTTCTTCACACATGGCTTATTTAATCAAGCAAGCTTGATCAACTGGATGCTAGATTATTGTTGGGTACTAAATTTACCCATTTGTGACATGCTTTGTTCCATCCTTTTTCCCTATTTTTGTCCCCATTTTACAACTGGATCCTTATCCCTCTCATACAAACAAGCATAAACATCTCAGGTATAAATCATTATCTATTATTTCATTTTATGCTTGGTTTTACTTATAATTATGGATTTTACCTCTCGTTGATCTGTCCATGCTTTGAAAGAAAGATTCATAATGATAGGTGGCACAACTACAACATCTTGTCATAACCAGGTGGTACAACTGCAACAACCCATCATATCTAGAAGTTAGTCCCACCTTTCATCATCTACCTACTCAAACGACATGGTCAACCTTAAATTTAGAAGGAATCTTAGATATGCTTTCATGGTTGCAACTAAAACTCCCCGAGAATATTTCACAAGTTGCATGTCATTTCATGGAACAACTCGAAGTAAAATCTTATTTATTCCCGAGATAATTTTATCCAAGGATTGTTAGTTGTAATTGTCTTGATTATTCAACAACCTGAAGATCAAATAACTTCATGGCTTCCCGAAATTGATGTAACAGAATAGATTTTTTCTTGTATAGGTATACATAAGCAGGGAGAGCCAAGGGTTCAGTTCATTCACATATTGTAAGCGACATAGAATAGTGTTTGTAACTGTAATTGCATTTTTTATCGTATTAATAAAGGAGTGACAATTCTCATTATTTATCTTTTGCAGCCTTTGTGAGCTTTCAACAGCATCCATGTTTGAAGGCTAGGACCCGCCTTCTAATAGAGTTGCTGGTAATTTAGATGATTTAGTATTTTTATTTTTGTTAAAGTGTGGAATTTCAGTTTGATACATCTTCATGGTTAGCTACAACTGCATTTGTTTAGTGATTGCATAAATTGGTTTTCCTTTTGTTTCTTGTAGGTGATTTGGTGTGACAGTCGACTATGTAGTTAATCTTTCCTTTTATGCAGAAGTGTGTAGTAGCTGTTACATACTTACTCAACCCTTGTGTGTGTGTGTGTGTTATTTATCTTTCTAGCGTTTTCTTGATTAGATAAGTCTTTTTCTTTGATGAATTTTTTGTTGGTTAATAAGTAGAGATCTTTCTGATTTGGTAAATTAGACTTTCATTTCCTGCAAAAGCAATTCTAGGTGGATTTCTCTTTAGATCACAAACCTTAAGATTAGTGTGATAGGAAATAGAAGTTCTTTTCAATTCCTAGATGCGTAATGTTACTTTGATTTCTTACAAGGAGTTGAGTTTGCTGAGTAGTAATTAGAAATAAGTGACTTTCATTTTACTTATCAACTACTAAACATGTGTATGCATATACTTTGCTAATTTCCTTTGAAATAAGAGACTTCCCTAGGTTGAAAATTAAATATTGAACTCTTTTCTTATTAAGTAATTAATGAGTATATAGAGTGCCCAACATTTTGGCGTCGGTCTCGAGCAAGGTAACTGGTAGGCATAGTTAGTAGTTGAATTGATTCATTTTCTTTAGGAGGTATGATTTTAAGCTTGCATGATTTATATGTTTGCATGAATATGAGAACAAATCAACAGGATATTCCCAGAACTCTCCAAAATACTAACTTGGTAGGTGAGGTCATGGCTATAGCCCAGGATTAGGGAGAAAGGAATTCATTGATGAATTAGTTGTCAGGGATAATTCTTATACTGGAGATCGAAATGAAGGACTAGCATCTATTAGAAGAAGCCCCGATTCTCCTAGGCTAGAAGCATCAATGTCAACGGTGGAGAGAATAGTAGGAGTTGCAACACCATATTATGTCCCTATGGAAGAAACTCTAGGATATAGGGGTATTTCTATGGGAATAGGTGTACTAGAGGAGGTTTACCAAATAGATGGAAAGGAAAATACAAAAGAGGAGTGGTTGCAGTTTCAACAGAAGTTTGAATATTATAAGAATAAAAAATAAGAAGAGGAGTTAAAAATGAATAATGAACATCACCACGAAGATCATGAAGAAGAAGTAGGGGAAAATCATAATGATGATGGTTACCTCCAGCATGAGGATATAGTTTCCACACTCTAGTTCCCCATTCGGAAACCAACTGTACAAGACCCCACGAATAATATTTCACCCTCAGTGTTACCCCTCTTTCATGGGAAGGCCACATAAGATCTAGATGATTTCCTCTCTAATTTCGACATTCTCTATCAAAGTTATGACTACAACTCCAGTGAGAAGAAGATGAAACTCTTTCCTGCTACCTTAAAAGACAATGCCCTATGCTGGTTTATGAGCTTGGGTGGTGAAACTGTCGCAACCTAGGAGTAGATGATACATGTGTTCCTTGGAAAATACCAAGAATAATGTAGGACAAAGGATAAGAGAGAAGAGTTATTTAAGATAGTGCAAAAATATGAAGAGAGTCTGGAGGATTTTGTATAATGTATAGAGTGCAGGAAAAACCATTATTGGAAGGGATGTTCTCAAGATCATTCTGCTACGAAGAA
Organism: Pseudotsuga menziesii; assembly: GCA_001517045.1. Classification (NCBI taxonomy): domain Eukaryota; kingdom Viridiplantae; phylum Streptophyta; class Pinopsida; order Pinales; family Pinaceae; genus Pseudotsuga; species Pseudotsuga menziesii. Next base: position 549,143 of record LPNX011017487.1, on the reverse strand, counting down.
TAAGAGACGATTTTCTAGACATGCTTAACTTTTTAGGGAAGGGAGATATATCGAATGAATCCTTTGATCACATTGTGGACTTATGTAGATGTTATTCCATGAGATATACCTGAACCAGCAAGAAGGATTGAGATGTTTTCTTATGGGCATAGAATTCAACTGGTGGAGGAGCTACTCAAGCAAAGATTGGAAATCTCCTTGAGAATTTCAAAACTGACATGATGAGTTCCATCTATTCACAACTGGATGTTATGAGAGAAAAACAGAAACAAGTGGCTAAATATATGGTACTTAGGGTGTTTTTCACTACGTGTAGGAAGAAGCATCCACTGCAAGAATGTCCACTTGATAAGGAAGAAGTGTGTGGGTTGTGTGAATTGGAGCATGATACTAAATATTATCCCTCAATTCTGAAATCCAAACTAGTCTTTAAAGAATCCACTATAGACACAGAACATGCCTATTTCATTTTGCACAAGAAGTCATGGAAAACACGGGTTCCAGGTATGCATTCTAAGCCTACTCCTTCCAATTCTTGGAATAATTCTAATAATAAATTTCCTCCACCATACTCATATCCTAACACATAGTAGAACCAACCTTCATAACCTGTAGCACAGTATACGAACCCCTGGACTTAATGGGAACTATAACCAAACCAAAAATCTCCTTGGTCTCTGAGATGGAGAAATCCGTATCCAGGAAACTAGTTTCCTCATACCCAGTTTCTGTATAACCAATGATCCTATCCGCAATATCAGCATCCTCAGCTGCAACTCCCAAATAAAACTGCACCACTGGGTACACCGCTCCGTCCTTAATTTCCCGCTCAACCTATATGCAATCCCAACAATAAGGCATTGCAATAGTTCGATATTTCTACCATGCTAACTTATTCCATTTCCCCTCTTATTTTCAATAATTTACACCTATGATCGGGGAGGGTAGTGGAACCAATAGTCACTGAGGATGGTCCATCCTCCGTGACTTATGAAATAACGAATCCACCATTTGGAAATTCATTCAGTTCAGCGATCCCTATCATTGAGGATGTTGAAATACCAGCTGAAATGACGATTGAAATACATGACGAAATAATAGCTGAAAACTTGCATAGACACGCATGAAAACGCAACTTAAAAAGTTTTCAAAAGAGCCACCGTATCCTGAACGATTAACCTTGCAAAAGGCTGTGGAACAACCTAGTTTCAACCTCCTAGGATATTTGAAAAATATTTATGTAAGAATTCCACTATTACAAGACCTGCATGACTTACATATTTATGCAAAAACCATTAGAGACTTGGTTGTAAAAAAACCAAGAAGGAAACTGAGAGACCCCACTATCTGAACTATCTGAACTAATAATGGGAAAAGTTCCATTGGCCAAATACACTAATTTAGGTAACCCTATTGTACCAATATGTATTGGGGAGATTCAAATATGTAATGTTTTGGTCGACTTAGGAGCGTCAATAAATGTTATGACTATTAAGACCTTGAAACAACTAGGACTCGCTAATCTTAGGCCTACCCCAACTATCCTAGAGATGGCTAATCAATCTACCATTAAACCAAAGGGATTTTTGGACGATGTTGTAGTCTCCATTTATTTGTGGGAGTACCCTACAGAATTTGTTGTTTTATAGCCTAAGTCACAGCTGAGGGGACACCCATTGATCTTGGGAATACCATGGTTGGCTACAACAAATGCATACATCAGCTGTAGATCAAGGTCCATGACAATTTCTGATGAAGTGCCATTAAAAATCTGACTTTATATCCTCCAGCTAAACCGAGCATAGATGATGAAACTCCATTGTGGATGGATTTAGAGGAAGAAGAGGATATTCAGCCTTTATTAACAATTGGGGGAGCCTTGAACTTTAAGACAAAAAATGAAGATGATACCATCTGTAATTTCATTAGAAAGACTACGCATGTCACTAAAATATCATATCAGATCCTGGATAGCACACTGAAAGAACATGAATAAGAAGAACTCATGGAAGAAGCCTTAGTGAGTAATACCAAATTTATTCCAGTAATTGATAATTCCAAGAGTGTTCTAGTAGAAGTTGACTCAGGGAAAACATTGGACATTAACCCTAATCTCAAAGTTGATGAACTGGAAGGCCTTGTTACACTGTTGAAACAAAATAAGGGTTATTTCACATGGGATTACATAGATATGAGGGGAATTGCCTGAGCATTCTGCACCCATCATATTTACATTAAAAATTATTCAAATCCTATATGCCAACCTTAGTACAGAATGAACCCTAACATGAGAGATATTGTGAAGGAGGAAATCCGAAAACTTATAGAGGAAGGATTTATTTACCTGATTTCAGAAAGTGAGTGGGTTTCCCCACTTGTGATCATACCTAAAAATAATGGGAAGTGGCATTTCTGTGTGGATTACAAATAAATTAACAAAGAAACACAAAAGGACCATTTCCATTTTCCTTTCATCGATCAGGTTCTAGACACCATGTCTAGAAAATAGTTCTTTTCCTTCTTGGATGGTTTTAGTGGGTATAACCGAATCCAGATTTCCCTTGAAGATCAGGATAAAACCACCTTCACCTATCCTTGGGTAACCTTCGCATACAAATTTCTTCCCTTTGGGTTGTGCAGTGCACCAGCCACATTTCAGTGGGCTGTAATTGGAATATTTCTTAAATGATGAACGATTGCATGGAAGTCTTCATGGATGAATTCACTCCTTATGGAAACAGTGTTGATGAAGCATTAGAGAACTTGGAAAAATTTCTGAAATTTTGTGAACAGACACAACTATCTATAAGCACCGAAAAATTCCACATGATGATGAGTGAAGGTGTGGTTCTGGGACATTTAATCTCTTTTGTAGGTATTCAAACTGTAGATCCAGCCAAGATAAAGGTAATTTCAAATATTCCTATCCCTTGGTCGCAGAAATAGGTAATCATTTTTCTTGTTCATGCTGGTTATTATAGGAGATTCATAGAAAATGTTTCCAAGTTGGCATCTCCCTTATTAAATTTACTAATGAAAGATGCTCAATTTGTGTGGACATATGCATGCCAGGAAACATTTTTAGAACTAAAGAAGAGGCTATCTACAACACCTATCTTGAGGGGGCCTAATTGGGCCCTGCCTTTTCATATTTCTTTTGATGCTTCAGATACAACCATTGGAGCAGTTCTAGGACAATAGGAAGGTCATAGCCTGTACTCTATCTATTACGTTAGTAATAATCTGTCTCCTGCTAAACTAAACTACATGGTAATAGAGAAGGAATTTCTTGCTATCGTTTATTCCATCAATAAATTTAGACATTACATTACTGGATACCCTACATTTGTACATACTGACCACTCAGCAATTAGATATTTTATGAACAAACCTGTTACTAATGCTAGAGTGACTAGGTGGTTGTTGTTACTCCAGGAATTTGACATCACTATTGTTGACAGACTAGGGAAGGAGAATGTAGTTGTAGATTTTTTATCTCGACTAAATAATAATGATGATGATACACTAGTCTAAGATTATTTCCCCGATGAACATTTATTTGCAGTCTCATCCTTTTCTCCATGGTACAATGACATTTCCAATTACTTGGTTGCAGGTAGACTTCCATCGCACTTATCCAAACAAGAAAAGAGGAGAATTATATAGAAAAGTGCAAGGTAGTACTGGATCAAAGGTCACCTCTTTTACATAGGACCTGATTTGGAAATCAGGGGGTGTGTGAGAGAGGACGAAATCCACAGTATTTTGAAAACCTACCATGATGAGCTATTATCAAGAATGATGCAATAAGTGCAGACACTGTTTGTTCCTCTACCCTGCAATGCACACGTGTAGAGAAAAAAAGCACAGTAGTATATCCTTTCCTTAAGTAATTAATTAAAAACATAAAATAACATCATACCTCAAATCTGAATCTCTTTGTCCTTTCTTCAGAAAGTATTCGCAACGTTCGATACCTGCAAAATAGATGAAGGGACAAAACACGAAGTGAGAGTATCATGATAAACTAATTACTCATATCAATGATCAAGGAATCTGATAATATTCAATTGAAAATAACAACATATCAATTATAGGAAAGGGGAACACTTATGTATTAATTATGAAAGAGAGTAAAGTACAACCAAGCCTTGATTTTGATGGCTTTATCCTCTACAAGAACATATGCAATACTCTACAGCTATGAAGATCTCTGCACACACAAGAAAACTCTATCTTTCCCCTAACTTGGACTTCAATCCAACAACATAAGGGTACCTTTTGTTGGCCTCTCCCACTCACATAATGAAGGCTTCATTTATAGGCCCAAAACACATGAGATTGACTTGGGAAATGGATAGAATGTAATCCTAACAGGTGAGGGAAACAAATGCCACCTCTACCAACCATGTAGGAACTGAATCCATAAAGGCTTCCATACGGAAGCTTCCAGAACCTTATTTTTCCCCACTTTTGGCCTATCGATGCAACTAGCAGAAAAGGGATGTGCGTCAACCTATCTTTTTGTCAAGGGAAGGAGGCATCAACACTTTTTACCGCACAGTGGGTAGCACTATTTGTGCTCTGTGCACAAGAGAGAAAGGCACCATCCATACAAAATATGGAAACAAGGAATTCAAGGCATTTCAGGTTAGGTTCTTTGGAAGGATGACAGGAAATGTGGAATTTCCAAGTGCAACATGAGCCCTATGGGGGGGATTTTTCCAATAAAAGGACAGGACATAAAGCATTGAGGATGGGCTATTTCTAGCCAGCTATATTTCAGGATGGAAGAAAATATGTTCAATCCTATGACAACTACCAAAGAATGGGCCAGTTGAAGAGATTAGATGAGATTCCACTTGTGCCACAGTTGGTGGTTGAACCCTTTGATAGATGGGCCCTATATTTTATAGGGCCTATCAACCCTCCATCAAGAGAGAAAGTTTACATTATGGTTTGCACTGATTATATGGCCAAGTGGGTAGAATATGTGGCCTTGGTAAAGGAAAATGATCAGGCTGTAATAGAATTTTTATATGCATATATCTTCACCTGCATTGGAGTACCCAGGGAAATTGTGACAGATAGAGGACCAGAATTTGTGTCCCGAAAGATGGAGGCCTTGTTTCAGAACTATCACATTCAACGCCGAGTCACCTCTCCATATCATCCAAGGGGCCAATGGGTAGGTGGAAAGCATGAAAAAGGTGATCAAGTCAATCCTCACAAAAATATTTAAGATTCATTGCAAGGATTGGGATGATAGGCTTCCGGAAGCATTATGGGCCTACCGTACAACATGGCACAACACTACAGGATTCTCCCCATACAAAATGGTGTACAATAAGTGTATTTCTTTTCCTATTGAATTTGAAATTAAAAATATGAGAACAACCATGGAAGCAAACCTAGATTTAACAGAGGTTCAGAAAAACCAGTTGAATCAATTGAATGAACTAGATGAAAAGCGCACCGCTGATGTACATCATACGGATTTAATTCAACGGCAACTCTCCAAATGACATAATAGATTTATCAATAAGAAGATATTTTGTGAAGGAGATTGGGATTTACTGTATGATTAATGATTTAAAAGGGACTTTAAAGGAAAGATACACACAAGATGGTTGGGACCTTACAAGATAGATCAGGTATTTGACAATAGGACTGTTCGATTGACCACCATTGATGAAAATCAGACACCTTTATTTGCCAAATGTCATCGATTATGACTTTATCTTAAACCGATCTTGAAGGATGCATTTATTTGACAGGTCGCATCTGATCTAGACTGTTAACTGGTATAGGAGTAGGGTTCTTCCGTTGTTTCTAAAAAATTTTAAGTCTCTTGGAAATTCCACAAAAATATGTATATAAATAAATAGTTTAATTTTCACTATGTACTTTTCTCTTCTTTTTGTTTTAATTTTCGTTATGATTGGGTGTTTTTCTATGAAAATTGTGAATAGGTATTTGGGAGAAGATTGAGGCAAGAAAAGGAAGTGCGACGGGCCAAGCAAATATAGAACCATGGACGATCCTTCTTCATTGATACGAATCCTTGAAAGAATGTATGGATAAGATTGCAGATCTTTGACGAGAAATTTATTCTTAATGAGCCCTGTCAATTTTTTTAAGCGAAAATCTTGTTAAATTGCTTAACCTTTATCTGTTGCAACTCCGCTATTTTTGGCTAAATCCCGCCACAACTCCCCTATTTTTGGCTGAATTCTGCTGTAACTCCACTAATGTTTCCACCGTTTTTGGCCAAATTCCATTGCAACACAGCTACTTTTTTCACTGTTTTTTGCTAAATTTTGCTACAACACCCCTAATTTTTTGGCCGTTTTTGGTCAATTTCCGCTAAAACACCACTAATTTTTCACCGTTTTTGGCCAAATTCGGTTGCAACATTGCTAATTTGTTCGATGTTTTTTTTCGAACTTCGCTGCAACATGCTAATTTTTCCTTTGTTTTTTTACGATTATGCATTGCAACTCTGTTATTTTTCCACCAACTTTTCTATCGGTATTGTTGTTGAAACTCTCACGAAAAATTCACCGCATTTGGGGTGAATTTCCAACTGAATGTCAATGTTTCATGATGATATATTTTACACTTTGTCCATGCATTCAAGAAATCAATTCTATTATGAATGTGCTCCACTGTATTAATGATTGATGGCAGATTATCATTAATTGCGTGTGTGAAATCATCTCCCTCGTGATTATTTGGCATCAAAAGTTCGTATCATATGAGGGACTTGATGGATCGAGTAACAATGATAAGGTATGTATTCTGATTGTAAGTATAATAAAGTATTTAATGATGTAATAATAATGATTCTACCTTTTTGACTCCTGACAATACTCCATAATTTGTTAACATTTCCTTTCAAATCATCCCTCTTGTACTTTCAAACAATTTTTTTCCCTATCTCCAATAATATGCAACACATCTTGTTTCTAATTTCATCGAGAACTTCAGAACACCAATATGAACCCTTGTTATCTGTTACTGTATCCAAATACTACAACTTGAATGAGTGATTCTATCAGTTACTATACTTGTCTATCACAACTAGTGATGAGAATTATGTGTCCTCCATTCAAGTATGAACCTAGAAATCTACACGCTCTTTCTGCAAATAGAGAGGTCTATGACATTTTTCAGGAAGTTGGTTAATTTGGCTATTTCTAGATATTGAATGTATTTCATGAGGAAACAACACTCCAGTTTTCTATGAACTAGAATGGAGAATACTTAAAGATAAGATGATTAAGGATAGATGCATCAGAATGAGCTATATAAGAGGTCACAGGACTGCCTTGGACTGGAGAACGTTTTTTTTTATGGAAGAGGCATAATTTGAGAGCAGCTAAAGAATTTTAGCACCAGGGGAGAAATTACAGAGAAGGGATAGAGGAGTGGCACTGGAGACATTTCCCAGACCATCGGACCAAGTCGTGATCTTCTTGAAAATGTATATTACCTGTGAGGGGAGGTATAAGGTTGTTTACATTTATGAATTTGTCTTACTATCTCACTTACAACATCACAGACTTATCAATATTCCATTTTATCTATCACAAAGCTTACAAACCATGGCACATTATGCTAAGGACTCTAGACACCCACTCTCATCTCTCACAAATCACAGGCTGATTAATTTACTAGTGCAAATACATTTGGCACAAAACAATTTAACATGGGAATAGTTTGTTGGAGCTATGATGCATGAGGCACCTACTGTAGTGCATAGTGAAGATAGAGACGTCGAATAAAGATCCTCAGATTTAGTTGGGGGGACGGATGAATAATTGGAAGAGGCTGAAGACGAAGAAGAGGAAAATTCAAGGGGAGCTACAGTAGCAGGTAGCCCTATGGAGGGAAATGATAGAGAAATAGAAGAAAATGAAGAAGTAGCAAATGAATAAATAGAAAGAGTAACAACTGCAGAAGAAATGACAACGGAATATAGAGCTGCTAATGCAGTAGAAAAAGAAGGATTAGCTGCGAAAACTAAGGAAATAAGTCCTCAGCTGGTCAAGATCGAAACCTCCTCGAAAATAAAAGGAACTGTAATTGAGAAGGTAGTACCTTTAGGAGGAATTGGAGAAGTCTCTACCCTTCTCACACGAAACAAGAAGAGGAAAATATCAAGTGTTGGGGGAGAATCATCCAGGAGGAGGAGAACTAGGGATTCCTGGAAAATAGAAGTGGTAAGCGTTGAGATCCCCATTTTTACTATTGAAACATAAGAACCAGTGGGTATTTTATCGATGAATGCCACTGCCACACAAGAACCTGCTAAGATACAGGGAGAATCATCTAGAAAAGGAAGACCTAGGGCTTCCTAGACAACAAAAGTGGTAAATACTGAAATTTCAATGTTACCCACTGAAACACAAGAAAAATGGGTAATTCACCAAGGGATGCCACTAATATGCAAGAACCTATTGGAACCAAAAGAAGAAACATGGACTCTTGGGAAAGAGGAAGGGAAACGATTGAAATTCCCATTTTAACACTTAGGGAACCCACTAAAACACAAGAACCAGTGGGAAATTCACCTATGGTGGTTAATTCTACCCAAGAACCTATGTAGCACCAATTAGAAATGTTTCAGTATGAAAATGACTTGCTGAAGGAATATTCACGAGAACTCAGGGAGGAACTAGACAGGTGAAACAAGGAAAGCAAAAAGGAAGCAACACGAGGCTTGGACACTTTAGCTGATGCTACTATTCAATTTGAGGATATGCCTTCCAGCCAGGAAAGAGAAGAGCTTATATGTCTTGAATGTGGAGTCCTGATTAAATTGGAATGTGTTGGCCACTTTTCATTACTCTTGCGACCGAGGTTCAATAACCCACAAAACCAACAAAACGCCCAAATAGACAGAGGAAGCTTAGTTGGCAACACCTGCGAAGTAGGCATAGTCTCACCCAAGATATCTTAATAAGTAACTACCAAAACCATGTTTTTGTATTCGACGAGGTATTACAGTCCCATGGCATGCAACCAAGGTGCTAGACAGACTCGAAAGGATGGATTCTTTGGCTAACTCGATAGTGATGCAATAGTGCGACACAACCAGCTTAACAACTTAACAGCTCAGCAACACGACACTACTTCTTCCTTGGCACTTAGAAACGAATAACTTTAAATAATACATATTGTTTCAACTATCTTGACAGTAGTGTGAGTGAACTTAATTAGTAATTGAACACTTAACTGTGCGACACAACCAACTTGCAGCAACGCTTATTGCTTTGCAATTTAACAGTAACTGAAATTGAACTGATATAAAATACTATCAATGTTACTGTGCATTCCTTAACAATAAATGGCAATGACATGACTGTATTACAACTTAACAGTAAATGAGCATGAAATAATACACAATGCTATGACAATGCTTTAGTCATTCATTTTTTCAACTTCTTTTATTAATGTTGCAACATGTATTTAAAAAATAAGTATAAATAATGCAATATAACCAATAACCAATCACAACCATTCAGCAAGCACATTCATTCGACAAAATATGTAACGTGGAAACCCAACCAGGAAAAACCACCAAAGTGCTCTTCATTTGGCATGAGAAATATATGGAACCTTGCAATTTGAAACTTGAATGCATAATGTTTGATATATGTCTTTCAGCCTACACTCTTTCTTGCTCTCATGCTCTCTATTTTTATTATGCTTATATTCTACTCTACTCTCCTACTAATCCGCACATAGCCTGGATCGACTCTACTACTCTATTATCTACACACTCAACTACAGATCGAATCTACTATTTGGAAACCCTTCTGTAAAATGAGTTCCACGGTTCAACAACTAACCACAATGCTACTATCGAACTCCTCTTCGATTCCTTCAATTATTGTCTAACTATTCTGACCCCTTATATAAAACAATTTCCTCCTTTTTATAAATTCTACAAGACCATGCAGGGTCAACTACTTACATCTTACTCATTGTAGGTCATTATCAGCTATAAAAAATAGTTACAAACTGACAGGCCACTGACACAAGGCGCTATCAGCCCGACTTACAAATATTCCTTTATACGTGCGTCGTTCGCCATCTTGCTCCAAATTTAGCATCCATGATCTTCTTGATCTGTCACTTTCTAGCCCTATCTATTTTTGGCAGTTTCTTTCCTGCATATTTGTAGATTCTCCTTTCCTTTCGTTGCACTACTCCTTGTCGCAGCTTCCTCTCTTATGTGTTTCCTTTCCATCCTTTGCATCTTCCTTCTTTTTGTGTGCTTGCTTTTCCTGCCTGCGCTTGCGCTTCTATTTCTCCCTTGTGCTCTTTCCTGGCCCAATAGGCCCCCAACATTCACATGTAGCTCATCTCAAGCCACTAAGCATGTTTATGGTTTTGGCGCTAGCTCCGCCACAGTACCGACATTGTCTTGAAATTCCTTCAAAATTCCTTGCACTTGGGAAACTTCTTTGCATACCTCCTCTGATTGCTTCTACAATTGCTCAACATGGTCGAAACTGGTATGTTCCAACAATACATCTTTCAGCGACTCAGATATCTACTAGAGCTTCTACTATATAGCCTATAGGAGCCCTGTAACTCATTCATCTTTGTATTGGTGTGCCACAACTTCTTCATTTCTATGTTGTTCCTGCTTGCACAAAGTATTTACCTGTTGTTGTAGCCACTTCAGCTCAGCTACCTTTGCGATATTTTCCTTGATGGGAAGCTTCTTCATGTCTTCCTTAACTGCTATGACTTTTAAGTTGGCTTGGCATGCATCCTCTGTTAACTTCATCGTTGTTTCATCTTCCAGGAGCAATTCCCCCATTACAGACACACCGTCAACTGCCTCATTGCAGATATTTTATCCTTCCTTAATCTGATCAACAACTTTAGATGTTGTTTTCCTGTGCTCTTCTAGGACCTCGGGGGGTTTTCTTTGTCTTTGTTGTGCTTTAAGCCTGATAAGTAAGAGCATTTTCCTGGATTCTAATTTTAGTTTCAGATGCATGCTGAACAACATATACTTTGGCCAATGCTAGTTTGGAAACATCTATAGACAATGTCCCAAACTCATGAACAACATCATCATACTCTCGCGTCCCTATTTCCAGTTCTTGTGATTTGATCTCTATCTTGAGCAGTGACATCAACAGTGTTGTTTCTATTGTGTCACGAGGGTCAACACCATACATCTCAGCTTCGACCATGCGTCATACCTCATCAATGGCCTCCATGAGCTTATTGACATGCTCTATAAATGACATGCGTCGCTTCCTATTAATATTGAGAAAAATAAACCCTACCCGAGTCAAAAATCTATTTTTTCCCTTCTATGTTATTTAAAATCATTATTTAATGCTTTCCCTTTTTACTGCAATGATATTTTTAATAAAATTTATTTGATGTGTTGTAGGTGCAATAGAACGTTTTCATCATGGTTATTTGGAAAGAGCAAGAACATGAGATCCTAGACTACCAAGCTGTCAATGACCTAGCTACCGTAGAGGCTTTACAGAATTGCGGGTTCTTGAAGTAATTTAGGGTACCAGGTATGAAGGTATATATCTGCCTATTGGAGTACATCATAGGCATGTGGGATCTTGAGCAGTAGCACTTTGTGGTTGGGATACACACCCTACCAATAGAGACCGAGGATATTTACTTTCTGAATGCTTTGTCTCGGAGAGGAAGACTAATAGTTTATCTAGGGCATGAGGAGGGGAGACCTCCTTAAATGGCTTGATTGACCAATATTATGCATTGGGTACAGAACCTCAGTATGAGAAATTATGTATCCATTCTAAAGTGGATCGTCCTTTGAGGACGGTAGTGTACACGATTAAAAAGGTGCTTGGAACTAGGTTTGCTCACTTGACTACTAGGTTCCACATGTTGTATTCCCTAGAGTGCATGGAGCCCACAATATTCAACTTGTCTAAAGGAATGTTGGTATGTCTAAAGGATCAACTGAAAAAATGCAGGAGGAGGACACTTAAATAGTTCAGCTATGGAGTTGTGGTGGTGTATTTTATTTTACAGCGGGTGCCCCATATGAGGTCACATGTGGGCGTGAGCAGGCTCGAGCCTGAGGATCCTAGGATGCTCAGGTGGGTTTACAAAATGAATTTCCATGGTGGTAGAGGACCCAAATTTGTTTATGGGTATGCCTTCTTTCACTAGCTGAGAAGCCACTTACTGATGATCAAGGACTATGCCTACAAGGGGGTAGACTTCTGAGACGACCTAGAGCTTGCATTGCTTGAGGAGGAGGTATGGGATGATTGAGTTAAGAAAATACATTACCTAGTATTTTTTTAGTTTTCGTATTTTATTTCATTTCTATTTTATAGCACTAAAATAAGTGAAAATGTTTTTATGCGGATATTGGATGAGTACGTCTAGCTGGGATGTTGCCTATTGCGAGGCGAGTAGGTACGAGAGATATGGTAGCTTATCACTCTGAGGAAGATGGGGTGCTCAGAGATATTGAGGATAAACTTCAGCGGTTGACTGTAGGGATTCTCAACATGATAACTGATGACCTACCAAGGCATTACCAGTGCCATACTGCAAGGGTCTCAGGACGGTTTTCCAAGCTACTCCAAAGAGTGGCTCAGGCTATTGTGTGCTATTATGATTACCACCAGGATGAGGATTATTCCATAGGGATATTCACTTTTTTTATATGTATTACACTGAAATATTTGGAGCTTCATACGTTTCCCTATTTATATGTATATTTTCAACTTGTTACAGTCTTGATCTTTAAGGGCACTGAAAGCTACATGCTTCATCCCAATTTTGTATTTCAGTCCTACAATTTTTTTTTATATATATGACAAAATTTTATATTTACAGTTGTGTGTGCAAAAATGTGATGTGTGAAATGGTTGTCTACTTATGAAGTTACATGTATGTTGTTTATGTTTCAAATGGACTTTGAAATATGGGCAATGTGCCAATATAAGACATAATTAGCTAGGGAATATCCCATAGCATTCTGATGTCTTGTAATGTGTTGATATGTAACCTGCTCAAAAGACCTTTCTAGGAGCCTAACTCTTTGGAACGTATGAAGAAGTAGGGGATTTATAACGATGTAAACCCAGTTAAGTTGTTGGACAACTAGTTTGGAGTCTAGGTAAACACTAATCTCCATTACATCATTATCGAGGGCTTCCATCAACAATCCAATCACAACGTGGTATTCTGCTAGATTGTTGGTGGAGGGACCTAAGCAAACACCCCCTAAACTCACCAGATCACCCATAGGAGAGTACAGTACCCAAGCTGTTGATGCAAGGTTAAGTGTATGTCGATTAGCACCGTTAGCAAAACCAGTGAAAGTAGTCATCTGTCCATCAGACAAAAGACATACATAAGTAGGGTTTTATGAAAAACACATCTTAAATCACACAAAATACACACTTTTCAAACCTAAGACACACAACAAACTATAAACAATATTTACAAAGACCTTATTCTAGATGACCTATGCATAATATATTTTAAGGTAGAGCCTGTTACGGGGCACTCCCAAAGGTATCCCATCATAATCTACTAACTCATATGCCCCTTTCTCCAAAACACGACTGATAATATAAGGTCCATTCCACATAGACTCAAATTTTCCTAGCCCCATCTAATCATGCTTTTGGTCATAATTCAAGACCAGGTCTCCCTTATTGAAGGAAGGGGGTTGAACTGTTCTATCATATTGGAATTTCATTTGTTTTTTATGTGCCTCATTAGCTAAGGCAGCATCATGTTGAGTTTCATCAAGTTTGTTTAGATACAAGAATTGTTCTTCATCTATAGTAGTGTTGGGAAAAAGTTCTACAACAAGTTTTAGAGAATTGATCTCGCATTCTATCGGGAGAGTTGCTTCAAGCCCATACAGTAGTTGAAATGGCATGAAATTGGTGGAAGTTTTGACAGTGGTCCTATAGGCCCAGAGTGCAGAGAATAGATGCAAATGCCAGTTTGATTTACCCTTCCCTACCATCCGCTGAAGTATAGTTTTTAATACTGTTTTTATTGATTCAACCTAGCCATTAGCTTGAGGATAATAAGGTGTACAGTTATCATGACAAAACCCTAATTTTGCACTAAGCTCTGCCATCATTTTATTTTGAAAATGTGATCCATGATCGGTCATAATGGCCCTAGGGATCCCAAATCTAGCGATGATATGGTTGAATAAAAATAAAGCAGTTGTTTTCCTGTCTTCGGCATATGTAGGCATATCCTCAGCACATTTTGTAAAATAGTCCACAGCCACAATAGTGTACCCATGCCCCCCGACTGAGGTAGGTCTACAATGCATGAAGTTAATGCTCCATTTTGCAAAGGGGTCAACTGCTACAACAGGATGCAATAGAGCTGGATGGGTGCACTTCCTGGTAGTGAATATTTGACATGGTGGGAATTTCTTGATTGTTTCAATACAATATTTGAAAATAGAGGGCCATAAATATTATGCACGCAAGATTTTATGGGTAGTAGCCAACCCAGATAGATGACCGCCACAAGATCCAGCATGGAAATCATTTAAAACGATATCACCCTCCTCATGTGTAAGGCAATGTTGTAATATAGAATCAACACCACGGTCATATAAGGTATCATTCAGAATAAGATAGTTTTTGGCCTGGTGGTGAATGTGACGACGTTCATCATGAGTAGCAGAGGGTTGATATCATAAAGTCTAGAGATACAAGATGATGTCTCCATAACAAGGATCAGTCGTACCAATGAGAAACAACAATTCATTAGGAAATGAATCGATGGGCTCTGTATTCTCTGTAGTATGGGGAAGCTCACATATGAGCTCTACGAAAACAAGAGACTTCTTAGAAGTACTTTTAGCGAACTCCAACTCAAATTCCTGGAAAATGATTATTTTCCCCTGAGAACTTGACATGTCAGAACGTAGTACATGGGTTGGAGTTAGCGTAAACAGCGGTGGTGCGGAGCAAGATATAATGATGGAACTTATGGACTACGATGACCGTGGCCAAAACAATTTTCTCCACATGTGAATATCAAGTTTCAGAGTCTAAAAGACTCTTACTGACATAGTAGATCACATGTTCCTGGTCGTGTTCATATGTTTGAACGACGACCATGCCTATGGTAAACAAGGATGCAACCACATACAAGGAATAGTCCTTAGTATAATTAGGTGGTTACAACACCGGTGCATGGGTAAGTGCATGTTTGAGATTATCAAACGCGCCCTGCGTGAAATCATTCCAGACAAAAGAGGTATTCTTTGATAAGACCCAATCCTATGTCCTTATACTATGGGGTATTTAGAAGAGGAACGCTATTTGCATCATTGGAAGTGGCAATAGGTGTGATGAAATCTAGTTGATCTATGGTGATAATCCTTCCTTAGAATGGGAACTGTATGATCCCGAAAATGGTCGATGCCACAGCTTGCATAGCATAAAACTAGTTGTGACCTAGGAGTAGGTTGTAATCCAAAGGAGCATCAATGACTTCAATATTAATGGAGACTGACTTTCCCCCCAGTTCAACGTGGATGGAAGGTAGTAATCCATAGGGTTGAAATCCGCAACCATCAAAATCCCTAAGGATGGTAAGTGAACGATTGATCTCAGGAGAACCAACGGCTCTCCAACAAGATAAAGAAATGACTAATGTGGAGGCTCCCTCATCCAAAATGGTATGACAGATAAGCTTTCCAAAAATTTTAGTGGTTATATAGAAAGCTAATTGATGTGAGATCCTGGTTTTGAAATCATCCAGTTTAAAAGTGACGACGTTACTATTCTCGGGGTCCATAGTTCCAAGTGTAGTAAGCAATTTTTTTCATTGGGTCGGATAGGTTTGGAGTACTTCTAAGGCTGACATAGCGCAGGGTGCCTAGGCCAAATATTCTATAATATTATTATATTGGGTGGCACATGCGTTAGGGTTGATAATGCACTTACGAAAAGTACCCCTTGGTGGGTGGAAAATTGCTTTTGGCATAGGTTTTTCAATATGAAGACCATTACTAGTAGGAGGCATGGAAGTTGAGGGTTTTATGGGTGGAACTTCATCAAATTTATTTTATGAAGGAGGGTCATAGCTATGTGATCTTGTATTTAAGTTAATCGTGTCACTAGACATCATTCTAACTTCATCTGTGGATGAAGAAGACCCATGCAAGGATTGATGATCAATCAATTGCTGTTGGGAGGGAAAATGGTCTTTGAGCACTACTGGGGTAAGTGAAATTTTCAAAAATTTGTTAACTTCCTCACAACAAGGACACTCTTTGGTTAAATGGTCACCACCACAAATTAAGCAACGATATTTTACCTTTCTTTTTCCTTTGAAATCGGCATCAAGGGTTTGTGGTTTGTTTCTTTCCTATTGATTATTAGGTTTTTTCGATTTATTCTTTCCTTTCTTCTTTCCACTCAAAGATTCAATGGATTGAACTGCGTTTACTTTGATGGAATCAATAGGAGATGAAGCAGTTTTGGAAGGTGGTGTTGGTTGACTTGTTGGTGTGGTGGTTTAGGTTTGCTTCTTAGAATGTTTTTCCACTGTTTGTGCTTGAACTGAACCAAGTATGCCATCAACAGGTGGTTCTGTTGTGGGCAGAGGAGCATGGGGAATTAGATCATACAAAGTACCTGATTGAGAATAGAGCAAGTCTAGGTACTGAGCGTGAACAATAGCCTGCTCTTCGGTAACAACGCATCCCATGGAGACATCTCTAGAAATGGGTGGAAGTAAAGACTTTTTAAACCAATCAACGAGTAACTCATCAGGAATGGGGGCCTTGATTAACCTACATCTTCTTCTCCATTCATGAATATGATTGGAGATATGGGTCAATGTTGTTTGGCTAAGTGAGGTCAACAGGTCTGCACCTGTTTTGTTTCGGATAGGTAACTAAACGTGCATTAAGAAAGCCATAGTTAAAGCATTAAAGTCCCAACAAGAGTTTTGTGGTATCTCTATATACCATTTGGCAGCAATTCCTGTGAGGTTTCTTTGGAATAATCGTAGAAAGATCAAGATATCCATCAATGAATTCTATGAACACCAAATTTGAAAGGTCATCACATGGTTTTTAGGGTCCTCACCAGGTTTACCATCAAATTTTGGTATATCAAAAGTTAACTTAACTGGAATGGTTGGCCAAGAGGGGTCATGATGGATTGGATCATTTATCAATCTAGATAGATATGGAAAATCTAATGTTTCCAGAAATGGAAATGGTTGGTTAGGCTACGAGTACTGGTAATACTGATATGGCATTTGCTAACTAGTAGGACCGTAGTCAAATTGATAAATATGCATAGATGATGCCCTCAAGGTTTTTAAATTAGGTGTTGGTTATTCGAAGGTCCTCCTAATGAAGGGTCACCCGAGGGAGGTGGGCCTTCAGGGGGTGGTATTCCTGGTGGTGGGCCTCTAGGTGGTGGGCCTCCAGGTGGTGGTCCTCTAGGTGGTGGGCCTCCAAGTGGTGGTCCTCCAGGTGGTGGTCCTCTAGGTGGTGGACCTCCAGGTGGTGGTCCTCCAGGTGGCTGTCCTCTAGGTGGTGGAACTCCAGGTGGTGGTCCCCCAAGTGGTGATCCTCCATATGGTCCACCAGGTCCTCCAGATCCTCTGGATCCTCTAGGTCCTCTAGGTCCTCTCGAAGGTTCTCTAGGTGGAGGTTTATATCCTCCAATAGTATTGACAAAAGATCCTCCATAAGATGGGACATTAGATCGATTCGATTGTCCCTGAGGCACAAAATCATTTTTAGGGTAAGGAATTCCAGGATAAACCCCTGCTGACGATATTGGTTGAGAATATTTTTGAACCATGGGTGGTTGATTCTTGGGATAAGTATATCCCCAAGAAAATGGAGTAACAGTAGGTTGGGCCCAAGAGGATGGCGCTTGAATAAAAGGAAGTACAACCATAGTGGAATTGGGAGGAGGAAAGTTTCTTGTTGACAGTCTAGTAGGTAAGTTTTTTCCCATGCTAGAAATAGTCCCTCCACTAGGTAATGGATTTTGAGCTGGGGGTTGTCCCCCAGGTGCAGGATCTATTGGAGAGATTGAAACAGATGGGGAATTGTGACTAGGAGAGGGTGTATGGACCGGATTGTGACTAGGAGAGTGGGGGGGATTGGATTTCGAGCAACCAAATTTTGAGTTTATGATTCCAAAAGCTGATATACATGTGGTGACAAAAGGGCATGATATCCAGGTGGGGTGATTCTTGAAGGGTTCGGAGGAGAGAAAATACCTCTCCTCCTCCCATATTTTTTAAGCTCTTCAGTGCGTCAATGCATACACTGGCAGAATATTAGATAAATTGTTCACTTGAAGACATATTATATAAAATTTTCTTTAAAGGAGCCACTATGGATGGTTCCGGTTCTGTGGCAGTAGTTATGTAATCAACAATAGTCTACCCTAGGGATGTTCTCCAAAACGGAGCATTTGGGCCATACTCTGCTTATATAAATTCATTGGGTGGATGACTAATAGTCTAGTTGGCGGAGCCAGGTTGGCCTTCCATTGAAAAATGAAGTTTTGTCAGCTGTAGTAGCCAGTTGGACCACCGGTTGGTTATAAGTAGAGAAATCCTGTCTAGTAGTCGAAGCAGCTTCTGCACAAGCATCAACCGAAGCTGGTCGTTCCATGGTTACCCCATTCTTGTCCTTCCATGGCTAGAGGAGAGTCAGGTGGTAATCCCTGCAATATACAAGAAATACGCCTTGTAAATTTCTCAGCTAGGGTGGCGGATGAAGTTTTCTATTCTAGGTCAAAAAGAGGAAAATCACACACAAACAGACCTATGCAAGCTAAAGGTCACAAGCAGACTTAAGTGATAGGATGAGCTCAAAATAGTCAATCTCTCACCGAGATTGTCAAGAAGGTGCAACTCATGATATACCATAGGGGTACATGCATAGTAATCTCCCTGAATGTTGTTTTCGGTGTATTGCTCCAAACAAGACGGCCAAAGGGTTTTTCTCAATTGGTCAAGGAATCCTAGTAGGGTCTCCCGATATACGCAAGGGACATGGGAGTTCACATCATTAGTAGTGTTGTCTAATGCACAACTGTATGAAAGGGGCCTTCTGATATACAACCAAGTACATGAAGTACCTTTCGATATACCTCAAAGGGTACATAAAAGACCGTTCGATATACCAGTGATACATGGAAGAACCACACAGTCCCTGGGATGCAGTGCATGAAAAAAATGACAAATCCTATGTTTTATGACGTTGGAACATGTCACTATCCTGTCACTCAAATTTCTATACAATTTTACCTCAAGCTATTATTTATTTAATCTGGATGATTAGTGAATACTTGTGAGGTGTTGTCTCCAATAATGCAAATTAAATCTATATGTAATGCACTTTTTGACTTCGATTAGAACTAACTAGGGTAAGGAAGAGACCTTTTTCCTTTTCCCTTTTAAAAAACACACTAAATCAAATGCCACTTTCAATAATCAAAACAAGATCTAACAAGAAATTCAAAGAGATTTCTTTCAAACAAAAATGTTTTTCAACAAGCACTCAAAATATCTGAAATTTAGAAAGAAAACAAACCCTGTAAGGTGACTACAAACCTAACTTTCACTAATATGTCAAAAATACCTATTTTTCCTAATTACTTATGTAAATGAAACATAAAGCTTCCCTAAACATAAACAAGGCGAAATAACAAAACTCTTTTTGTATTTTCTAGAAAATAAAAGGGCACAAGACAATTCAGAGCAAACTAATCTCAGAAAGAGGCCACGGATCTTTTTTTCACAAATAATTTTTCCAGAGTATGGTCCACTTAAACTAAATCCAAAAATGAAACTTTTCACTTTTATTTTATGCTAATGAAGAATATGAAGGATTCGGATCCGAGATCAATAAGAGAGGATTAGACTCACTAAAACCACCAGACTCAGAACATACACTTAGGAAAATAACACAGAAAATTTTCAGAGAGTAAAGCAATCATGAAAAATCAATAAAAGATTTTTACAAACACTTTTAAGTCCTACCATGGTGCACTGAAAAGCACTGCACCTGATCACTGTAAGTCAGATCGGCGCTCTTGATATTATGTAGGACAGCCCCGTCGGCGCTCTGTTAATTCTAGAGAAAGGAATTGTCGGCACTCTAGACGAAGAGAGGAAATGTGCCTTGGAGGGGTCAACAATCTGTCAGCCAAAAGTAGGTGCACTAGTCGATCAGTAGACTGAAAGACTAAGGACCTGCATGAGAAACCAAAAAATGAACTGATTTGAATTGTAAAGGGTGAACAACACTCCCAGAATAGAGGCAATAATCAGAAAAGTAAGATGAATGGCTTACCTTATCAACTGGAATGACTAAAATAATAGAGAATAACTTCATAGGTGGAATGGTTACCAAAATTTTTGTATATCTGATTGGATCTGCACCATATTTGACCAAATTAGGTGTCCCCAGTGGATACGCTAGTTTTGTTATCAGGAATTATACGATCAGTGCGGAAACTATTTGTTCCTCTACCTTGCACTGTACAAGTGTAGAACAAAAAAGCACAACAATATCTCCTTTCCTTAAGTAATTGATTAACAACATAAAATAACATCATACCTCATATATGAATCTCTTTGTCCTTGCTTCAAAAAGTATTCACAACGTTTGATACCTGCAAAATAGATCAAGGCACAAAACACAAAGTGAGAGTATTATGATAAACTAATTACTCATATCAGTGATCAAGGAATATGATAATATTCAATTGAAATTAACAACATATCAAATATAGGAAAGGGGAACACTTTTGTATTAATTATGAAAGAGAGTAAAGTGCAACCAAGCCTTGATGTTGATGGCTTTATCCTCTACAAGAACATTTACAATCCTCTACAACTATGAAGATCTCTCCACACACAAGCCAACTCAATCTTTCCTCTAATTCAGACTTCAATCCAAAAGCATAAGGGTACTTTCTTTTGGCCTCTCCCGCTCACATCATGAAGGCTTCATTTATAGGCCCAAAACACATGAGATTGACTTGGGGAATGGATAGAATGTGATCCCAACAGGTGAGGGAAGCGAATGCCACCTCTCCCAAGCATATAGGAACTAACTCCATGGAGGATTCTATACAGAAGCTTCGAGAACCTTCTTTTCTCCCCTTTTTGGCCTATCGACGCACCTAGCAGAAAAAGGGATGTGTGCCAACCTAGATTTTTGTCAAGGGAAGGATGCATCAATGATTTTTACCCCACAGTGGGCAACATCATTGGCTCTCTATGAAAAAGAGAGAAAGGCATTGTCCCTCCAAAATATGGAAAAAAGGAAGCCAAG
Organism: Pseudotsuga menziesii; assembly: GCA_001517045.1. Lineage (NCBI taxonomy): Eukaryota > Viridiplantae > Streptophyta > Pinopsida > Pinales > Pinaceae > Pseudotsuga > Pseudotsuga menziesii. Next base: position 527,794 of record LPNX011017487.1, on the reverse strand, counting down.
GAATCTAAGGTCAGGTTATCTGGAAGGTTGATAGGCAATGTGGAATTTCCAGGCGCAACATGATCCCTGCAGGGCATATTTTGCCAATAAAGAAATAGGACATAAAGCATTGAGGATGGGCTATTTGTGGCCCCCTATATTTCAGGATGCAAGAAAATATGTTCAGGCCTGTGACAACTGCAAGAGAATGGGCCAACCAAAGAGATTAGATGAGATTCCACTTCAACCATAGTTGGTGGTTGAACCCTTTGATAGATGGGCCCTAGATTTTATAGGGCCTATCAACCCTCCATCGAGACAGAAAGTTTACATTCTGGTTTACGCCAATTATATAACCAAGTGGGTAGAATACATGGCCTTGGTAAAGGAAAATGATCAAGCTATAATAGAATTTTTATATGCAAAGATATTCACCTGCTTTGGAGTACCTAGGGAAATTGTGACAGACGGAGGACCACAATTTGTGTTCCAAAATATGGAGGCCCTGTTTCAGAAGTATCACATTCAGCACTGAGTCACCTCTCCATATGATCAAAGGGGCCAATGGGAAGGTGGAAAGCATGAAAAAGGTGATCGAGTCAATCCTCAAAAAAACAGTTAAGATTCATTGCAAGGATTGGGATAATAGGCTTCTGGAAGCATTATGGGCCTACCATACAACTTGGAAAAACACTACAGGATTCTCCCCATACAAAATGGTGTACAGTAAGAGTGTTGTTTTTCTTATTGAATTTGAAATTAAAACTTTGAGAACAACCATGGAAGAAAACCTGTATTTAATGGAGGCTTAGAAAGACCAGTTGAATCAACTGAATGAAGTAGATGAAAAGCGCACCGCTGATGTACATCATACGGCTCTAATTCAACAACGCTTCAAATGACACAATAGATTTATGAAGAAGATTATGTTTTGTGAAGGATATTGGGATTTATTGTATGATTCACAATTTAAAAGGGACTTTAAAGGAAAGATACACACAAGATGGTTGGGACCTTAGAAGATAGATCGGGTATTTGACAATGGGATCATTTGGTTGACCACCATTGATGAAAATCAGACACCTTTGTTTGTCAATGGTCATCGATTATGGCTTTATCATAAACCGATCTCGAAGGATGCATTTATTTCATAGGTCGCAGCTAATCCATACTGTTAACTAGTATAGGAGCAGGGTTCTTCCCATGTTTCTTAAAATTTTTAAGTCTGTTGGAAATTCCACAAAAATATGTATATAAATAAATAGTTTAAATTTCACTATGTACTTTTCTTTTCTTTTTGTTTTTATTTTCGCTATGATCGGGTGTGTTTTTCTAAAAATTGTGAACATGTATTTGTGCAAAGGTTGAGGTAAGGAAAGCAAGTGTGACAGGCCAAGAAAATGCAGAACCATGGACGATCCTTCTTCATTGATATGAGTCCTTGAAAGAATGTATGCATAATATTGTAGATCTTTGACGAGAAATTTATTCTTACTGAGCCCTGCCAATTTTTTTTAAAGCAAATTTCTTGTTAAATTGCTTAACCTTTATCCATTGCAACTCCACTATTTTTGGCTAAATCCCATTGTAACTCTGCTATTTTTATCCAAATTCCACTATAACACCACTAATTTTTCCGTCATTTTTTGCCAAATTCCATTGCAGCAATGTTATTTTTTTTGCCATTTTTTGCCAAATTTCACCACAACACCCCTAATTTTTTTGCCGCTTTTTGATCGATTTCTGCTACAACACCACTATTTTTTCCACCATTTTTTGGCCAAATTCGGTTGCAACACCGCTAATTTTTTCATTATTTTTATTTGAACTCCTTTGTAACAAGCTGATTTTTTCTCTATTTTTTACCATTCTGCGCTGCAACTCTGTTATTTTTCTACCAACTTTTCTATCGGTATTGTTGCTGAAAATCTCACAGAAAATTCACAGCGTTGTGGGTGGATTTCCAACTGAATCTCAATGTTTCATGATGAGATCTTTTACACTCTCTCTGCGCGTTCAGGAAATCAATTATATTATGAATGTGTTCCACTTGATTAATGATTGATGGAAGATTATCATTAATTGCGCGTGTGAAATGATCTCCCTCATGATTACTTGGTACCGAAAGTTCGGATCATACTGGGGAATTGATAGCTCGAGTAACAATGATAAGGTATGGCTTCTGATTATAAGTATAATAAAGTATTTAATGATGTAATAATAATGATTATACATTTTTGAATCCCAACAATACTCCATAATTTGTTAACATTTCCTTTCAAATCATCCCTCCTATACTTTCAAACAAAATTTTTCCCTATCTCCAATAATATGCAACACATCTTGTTTCTAATTTTGTCGATAACTTTAGAACACCAATATGAACCCCTGCAATCTGTTATTGTATCCAACTTTTGCAACTTGATCGACTAATTTTGTCAGTTACTATACTTGTCTATCACAACCAGTGAAGAGAATTATGGATCCTCCATTTAGGTATGAACCAAGAAATCTAGACACTCTTTTTGCAAACAGAGAGGTCTATGAAATTTTTTGCGAAGCTGGTTGGATTGGTTATCTCCAAAGATTGAACATATTTCATGAGGAAAAAACACTCCAGTTTTCTATGAACTAGAATGGAGAATACTTAAAGATAAGATGATTAAGGATAGATGCATAAGAACGAGCCATAGTAGAGGTCACAGGACTACCTCGGACTCAGGAATGCTAGTTTTTCAGGAAGAGGCATAATTTGAGAATAGGTGAAGAATTTTAGAACCAGGGGAGAAAGTGCAGAGAAGGGATAGAGGAGTGGCATTGGATACATTTCCTAGACCATTGGATCAAGTTGTGATCTTCTTGAAAATGTACATTACCTGTGAGGGGAGATATATGTTGGATTTTTATCATTCAAGCTATCATTATGATCTTAGGATCTTTAATTGAGATAATAACATGCACAGCAATAAACACAAGAGATAAGAGACACAAATAATTTTCCTCAGGGAAACCATAAAGGATAAAACCCCTCAACTTCCTCAGAGATAGAATCAACACCAAAAGAAAAACCCAAAAAGATAAAGATGATCTCCCGACAGCAATAGTCTCTCTCTTGTCCCCACAACTTCTCTTTCAGTCATGCACCCCAATGAGTGTGTGTGTGTGTTAAATAGAAAGGATCACTCTCTATTTATATTCTTTCGTTCACTTGAATCCCACTCCAACATGTCGTCCCACTTAACAATTACTTACTAGAGCCAACATCTCTAGGAGTGTCTAATAACCCTAGTGCCCCACAACTTGTGGGGACTTTGCCTCCTTTGACCAACAAGGAGGGTTATCCTTAAGACAATGGTGGGGACTATTACCCCAACTTACAATAACTAGCCTAGGGCCGAATTCTCTAGGATAGTCTAATAACCCTAGGGCCCCACAACTGCGGGGAATTTAACCCTTGACCAATAGGAGGGTTACCCACAATGACTTGACATGACTTGTTTACATTATAGAACCTCTTGATAGGAACATCGGGGCATGACATGACTCAAGTACATTACAGACAGATCCCAGAATAAACATCGAGGTACAATACATAAGAAATACAAGTGAATACGTTCTGAAGTTACAATTACATCAACACTCTTTCTTAACTAGGAAGGTATTCTCTCGACACAATTTATCAACACAAGTCTTCTTCTCTGTATCATCTGGATCATCATCGAGTCCTCGTCATCTTCGAGTCATCTTCATATTCAAGTCATATTCATCATCGAATCTGGATAATCAATCGATCTGGATCATCATCACTGGATCTAGATCATCACTCGACCTAGATCATCATCACTGGATCTGGATCATCACTGCTAGATCATCATCACTGGATCTGGATCATCATTGCTGGATCATCATCACTAGATCTAGATCATCATTTGATTTGGATCATCACTTGATCTGGATCATCACTGTTGGATCATCATCACTGGATCATCATGGGTTTTCTCTCATGATTCTTCTCATCATAGGAAGTGCTACAGAGCCAGTCCTTTTTCATGATGGTTGTAGGCCTAGCCTCCATGTATGTCTTCTTCAATGCTTATAGCTGACCCTAAGTTAGAATGGCCCTCCCAACACTTACATCTGACCATGAGAGGAACACATCCAACACCATGTCAGAAAGGCACGCCCAACACTCACATTTGACCATGATAGGAACCAATCCAATCATGTCAGAAAGGCCCAACACTTAAATTCAATAGCATGATAGGACACAACTACTATCATCTGTGAAAAGGCTCAGCACTTACAACCACTAGCATGATAGGACACAACTACTATCATCTGTGGAAAGGCATAGCACTCACATCCACCAGCATGGTAGGACACACCTACTACCATCTGTGGAAAGGCACAACAGTTACAATCACCAGCATGGTAGGACACACCTACTACCCTCTCTGAAAAGGCACAACACTCACATCCACTAGCATGATAGGACACACCTCCTATCATCTGTGGAAAGGCCAACACTCACATCCACCATTATGATAGGACACACCTACTATCATCTGTGGAAAGGCTCTGCACTTACATCTGATCATGTGGGAACCAATCCCTTAATCACATCAGAATGGCTCTCAGTCCCAAACTGAGGATTCCTGGTAACTGACCAAGTGTCTCCATTCAAAGAATGGCAGTAGCCCTTATATCTAACCCTAAGTCAGAATGGCCATCACTCACATTTGACATGGAAGGAACCAATCCTCTCACCATGACAGAATGGAAACAACCCTTATATCTGATCAAGTGGGAGCACATCCCTCAATCACATCAGAATGGCCATGCACTCATATCTGATCATGTGAGAACACATCTCACAGTCATATCAGAATGGCCCTCAGTCCTAGACCAAGTTTTCCTGGTAACTGACTAGGCACCTCCATTCAAATAATGGCAATAGCCCTTATATCCGATCATGTAGGAACCAATTCTATAGTCATATTAGAATGGCTCAGCACTCACATCTGACATGGAAGGAACCAATCCTCTCACAATGACAGAATGGCTCAGCCCTTACATCTAACCATGGAAGGAACCAATCCTCTCACCATGTCAGAATGGCTGACGGATTCATCACTTCCATTTGGAAGGAACCTCGATCTAGAGAACACCAAGCTTCTCCCTGAAGTACTCAAACTTCACTCTGGCTAATGGCTTCATCAACACATCATCTATTTGTTCATCCACCGCAACATATTGGAGCTTCACTGCTCCCCTCTGCACCATATCCCTGATAGACTGATACTTGATCTTGATATGCTTCAAATTTTCATGGAACACTAGGTTCTATGACAACTTCACACAACTCTAGTTTTCACAATATATACAAGTAGCATCCAACTGGAGATGAAATAAATCAGGCAGTAGCTTCCTTAGCCATACTACCTCACAACTAGATAAACAAGCTGTGACATACTCTGCTTCAGCTGTACTCAGTGCCACACAGGATTGCTTCCTGCTAAACCAAGAGATCACACCTGATCCCATACTGAAGCAACACCCTGAAGTGCTCTTCATATCAATGGCACTACCTACCCAATATGAATCAACACAACCTTCCAGGTTAATATTTTGATTCACCTCATACTTGAGCCCATAATCAATTGTACCCTTCAGGTACCTCAGAATATGCTTTACAACAATCAAGTGAACATGTCTCGGATCTATTAGGAACTGGCTCAAGGTGTTCACAGCAAAGAAAATATATGGTCTCGTTTTTGTCAGGTACATCAAGGACCCAATCATCTGATGATACATCATAGCATCAATCGTCTTTGATGAAGCATCACTCAATAGTTTCATGTTCGATGCCATAGGTGTGATCATGACCTTGCAGTCCATCATCTTGAACCTCTTCAGGATCTTTACTACATACTTCCCTTGTTTGAGGAATATTCCATCCGCATTTTGCCACACCTCCATGCCTAGAAAATAGTGCATCGACACATAACAAGAGCATCACTGGTCTTCCTCCTTCAACCTTGAAGCAAAGGTTGGAATTATCTGTACTCTTAGTAAAGCCTAGAGTCATCAGTAATCTATCCATCATGTCATACCATGTCGAACCTCAGGATATTCTACAGTCACTCCCATTGAAGCATCATACTCCCTCTATCTTCCGTACTCTATGCACTGAAACATTCTGTACTAGAGTGACAAGTAGCTTCCTCTGCTACTAATATTCTATGTATCCATCTAGGGTCACTGGATACCAAGATCCTCTATCTTTGAAATCTTTTCAAAATTTGTTTTCGCACCCATCTGTGAGCTTTTCATCCTCTATAGGCTTTCATCTTCAACCTTGTAGCAAAGGTTAAGATCTTCATCAAGCTCCTCATGTATGTGTTATCCCATGGGTGTCTTCTGAGCTCATACAAGGCTTTATTTCATTTGCACACATGATTCTTCCTGTCATGTGGCTTCACTTGCAGTGGCTGCAAATGTCTCTTTGTAGTCTATGCCTTCTTTTCATGAGAAGCCTCGTGCTACGAATATTGCCTTGTATCCCATGATGTTTCCATTTACTGCATGATGGAACTATGAACTTCCCTTTACATATCGATACTGCATCCTAGACATCACTCTTCTTGAAATGGTCTTCCCTTTCTTCTTGGTTACTTCTTCATAGCTTGAAATTTATGTATCGATAATGTCGCTGCATTCGTCATATTATTCTTCATCTTGAACTGTTGTCACTTGTTCTTTGGAATGAGTCTCATCCTTCTTTTCTTGTAGGCGATTATGTATGTGACCTTTCCTACAAGTAAAATGCATTTTCATGGTTAGAGACATTTCATAAGGAATATTCATAATGGAAAATTCTTATGCATAAATATGTGATCATGCAACTATTTTAGCCAATACAACATTCATCCATATCTCATAGAAACGTTTCTAGATTCCTTCCATCTCTACTAGGACAACATTGAGATTGTGCACTAATCCAATATGTCAACAAAGAGTTTTCATTCTAGATAAGTAGCAATGGAGAGTTGTATAGCACCATGAGCTACTTACCCATCACATGCATATTAGTAGTATACTGTCATTAATGCAAACATTCTACCATGCATAATACATCAACTGAATATAAACAAATTCATAACAAAACAATATCATGAAATTACAATTGAATACTTATCTTTATTTGTTTCGTGGGTAGACTCTTTCTTGAGCCTTCAACTTCATCATCTTCTTCATTCATAATAGCATCGTTTCTTATCCAAATGCTTAGATGGATAAGAGGTTCTTCAAGAGTTGAGTTCTTCATATTCCTCATCGCTTGAGGTATCTTCTTTGGATGGTGAGACCTTGATCTTCAGTTGCTCCCATCTTCTCTTATCTTATTATGAGTCGAGCTTCTTCTTCTTGTGTGTGCTCTTCCCAGAGTCTATTGAAAGTAATCCCTTCCTTGTTGCACACATTCCTTGAATGAATGAATCCCATGATCCTGGGAGACCATTCAAGGTGGCAATCACCACTTCTACATTCTCAACTTCTTATTCTACTGCTAAAAGTTGTTCTTTGATTTGAGATACCCTTGTAAAGTATGACTATATGGTCTCTGCATTCTGGATCTTCACATTCTTCAACTGGTTTCTTAAGGACATATTTCAATTTATGTTCTTCCCTTCAAATAGTTTGGTCAAGGAATCAAACATCTTTGGTGTCTTTAGGGAAGACACTTGTGGTATAAGGTGATCTTGTATTGAATCGGCAATCATCTTCTTGGACTTGACCAAGTTTTTCTGGTGTAAGGCTTTTAGCCTCATCTCCCTCTGGAACTGGAACCTCTCTACTCATGTAGGTGTCTAACTCATTTTCTTCAAAGAGATAATATACTTCCATGCTTGGAAGTTGAAAACTTCTCCAAGCTTATCATCAAGCTGATGTGATAGATCACTTTGAAATGAGAACCTCAAATGAAAATAGCAAAAGATTAGATCTTAATGATTTGAGGTGTCCGTTCTGGTTCCAGAGCTGGCTGATCTAGGGTTTGTCAAAGAAACAAAAATTTCCAAAACTTGGAATATTTCAGATCTGATTGGATATAAAGATACATCTCTTCAAGTTGAGCTGTCCAATGTACTCCTTTTCTAAAAATAGTGGAGGGAAGCTCCCGGAACAGGAAGCCCTACCTTACCAATTTCTTCTTTAGAAATTCTTGATACTATTTCTGCGGTATATCCAAAATTAATGCTCCCTTGTGTCTGAAACTTCACACTGAGGTAGCCTCTCCTGTCCTTGTTCCAACACCATACGTTTAATTAGAATTGGTTTCACCAATTGGGACTTATGATCATTTTCCCAAGGTGACCTGTTATAGGACTGTTCAGAACAATGAAGTTGTATGAACTTCCACGTGTTGTTGTTTCATATTCTGGGTCTGAAACTTAGATCACAAAAATTATAGTCCGTGACCTTTTTGGAAAATCTTGATAAATTTTATTTGGACCTTTGTAGCCAAGACATAGCAATTCTCCCCAGGTGTCCTTTATAGGGATGAATCCTGGAAGAGGTTGGAACCCTAACGTGGAGGGATCATATCTCCTAGAATATAGTGAATATAAGGATGAATTTTGGATACAGTGTAAATAAGGATTTTATCTTCATCATGTGAAAGTTTCAGCTCTTGAGCTATCTCCAATCCTGAGATATAGCGAATCTACCAAAACTTATCAGTTTTAGTATTTTAGGGTTTTTTCAGCTTGGGATCAAACTAGGGTTTGACTTTCCCAGAGTTATACCCAACCAAAAATCTTGACCCAGGTCTCTAAATTTCAATTTTGATGAGGAGAGAAATCGTATGCTGGGTGCACTCAAAAATCCCTCTTCTGTAAGAAGCCCTAACTTCCCACACCAAAAACTGATAATGCTCGGAATCGAATTCTGCTTCGACAGAAAGATGTGTCATTCAATGGAGAGTCAACCTAGCATACTTTTGTTGATGGATTGTGGAGAGAGACCCAAAAAATTAAGAATCCCTAGCTTTTGCAGATGCACAATGTCTTCTTCTCAAGTTAGCTCTGATACCATGTTGGATTTTTATCATTCAAGCTAGCATTATGATCTTAGGATCTTTAACTGAGAGAATAACATGTACAACAATAAACACAAGAGACAAGAGACACAAAGAATTTTCCTTGGGGAAACCATAAAGGAGAAAACCCTGAAAATTCCTCAGAGATAGAATTAGCACCAAAATAAAAACCCAAAAACATAAAGATGATCTCCCGATAGTAGTAGTCTCTCTCTTGTCCGAGCAAATTCTGTTTCAATCATGCGCCCAATGAGTGAGTGAGTGTGTGTTAAATAGAGAGGCTCACTCTCTATTTATATTCTTTCTTTCACTTGAAGCCCACTCCAACATGTCGGCCTCACTTAAAAATTATTTACTAGAGCCGACATCTCTAGGAGTGTCTAATAACCCTAGTGCCCCACAACTTGTGGGGACTTTGCCTCCTCCGACCAACAAGGAGGGTTATCCTTAACACAATGGTGGGGACTATTTCCCTGACTTACAATAAATCACCTAGGGATGACTTCTCTAGGATAGTCTAATAACCCTAGGGCCCCACAACTACGGGGACTTTAACCCTTAACCAATAGGAGGGGTAAGTCTAATAACCCTAGGGCCCCACAACTACGGGGACTTTAACCCTTGACCAATAGGAGGGTTACCCACAATGACTTGACATGACTTGTTTACATTATAGAACCTCCAGATAGGAACATCGGGGCATGACATGACTCAAGTACATTACAGACACATCCCAAAATAAACATCGAGGTACAATACATAAGAAATACAAGTGAAAACATTCCGAAGTTACAATTACATAAGAAATATAAGGTTGTTTACATTTATGACTTTGTCTTACTATCTAACTTATGAAATAATAGACTTATCAATATGCCATTTTATCTATCACAAAGCTTACAAACCATGGCACATTATGCTAAGAACTCAAGACACCCACTCTCATCTCTCACAAATCACGGGCTAATTAATTTACTCGTTAAAATACGTTTGGCGCAAAACAATTTAACATGGGAATTGTTTGTTGGAGCTGTGGTGCATGAGGCACCTACTATAGTGCATAGTGGAGATAGAGACGTTGAACAGAGCTCCTTAGATTTAGTTGGGGGGACAGATGAATAATTGGAAGAGGCTGAAAACGAACAAGAGGAAAATTTAGGGGGAGCTATAGGAGGATGTAGCCCTATGGAGGGAAATGTTGGAGCAACATAAGAAAATGAAGAAGCAGCAGCAGAGGAAATAGAAAGAGGAGCAGCTCCAAAAGCAATGATAACGAAATCTAGAGCTGCTAATGCAGTACGAAAAGAATAATTGGCTACAAAAACTGACGAAATAAGGCCTCAGTTGGTTGAGATTGAAACCTCCTCAGAAATAAAAGGAACTATAATTGAGAAGGTAGAACCTTTAGCAGGAATTGGAGAATTCTATACCCTTCTCACACCAAACAAGAAGAGTAAAATATGAAGTGTTGGGGGAGAATCATCCAGGAGGAGGAGAACTAGTGCTTCCTGGAAAATAGAAGTGGCAAGCATTAAGATCCCTATTTTTACCATTGAAACACAAGATCCAGTGGGTATTTTATCGATGGCTTCCACTGCCACACAAGAACCTGTTGAGACACAGGGAGAATCATCTAGAAAATGAAGACCTAGGGATTCCTGGATAACAAAAGTAAGTACTGAAATTTCCATGTTACCCACTGAAACACAATAAATCATGGGTAATTCACTAAGGGATGCCACTAATACAAAAATAACTTACTGGAACCAGAAGAAGAAGAACCAAGGCCTCTTGGGAAACATGAATGGAAATGATTGAAATTCCCATTTTAACACTTAGGGAACCCACTAAAACACAAGAACCAGTGGGAAATTCACCTATAGTGGCCACTTCTACCCAAGAACCTCTGCAGCACTAGTTAGAAATGCTGCAATATGAAAATGACTTGCTGAAGGGATATGCTCCAGCACTCAAGGAGTAACTGGAAAAGTGAAACGAGGAAAGAAAAAAGGAAACAACACAAGGCCTCGACACTTTATCCAAAGCTGCTATTCAGTTCTAAGATCCACCTTCTAGCAAGGAAAAAGAAGAGATTATATGTACTGAATGTGGAGTCCTATTTAAATTGGAAGGTGTTGGCCACTTTTCTTTACTCTTGTGACCGAGATTCAACAACCCACAAAACCAACAAAACACCCAAAGATATCGGCCCGATAGAGCAAGCTCAATTGGATGCACCTGTGACGCAGGCACAGTCTCACCCGGGATATCTTAATAGGTAACTTCCATAACCATGTTTCTACAGTCAACAAGGTATTACGGTCCCTTAGTGTGAAACCAAGGTGCTCGATAGAGTCAAAAGGATGGATTCTTTGGCTAACTCGACAGTGGTGTAATAGTGCGACACAACCAAGTTAACAACTTAACAGCTCAGCAGCGTGACACTACTTCTTCCTTGGAACTTAGCAATGACTAACTTGAAATAATACAGATTGTTTCATCTATATTGACAGTGGCATGAGTGAACTTAATCAGTAAATGAACACTTAACCATGCGACACAACCATCTTGCAGCAACACTTATTCCTTTGCAATTTAACAGTAATTGAACTTGAACATATATAAAATATTGTCAATGTTACTACGCATTCCTTAACAATAAATGACAATAACACGACTGTATTACAACTTAGCAGTAAATGAGCATGAAATAATACACAATGCTTCGATGATGCTTTAGTCATTCATTGAATCAACTTCATTTATCAATGTTGTGACATCTATTTAAACAATAAGTATAAATAATGGAATATAACCAATAACCAATCACAACCATTCAACAAGCACATTCGTTCGACACAAGATGTAACGTGGAAACCTAACCGAGAAAAACCACGAAGGTGCTCTTCATTTGGCATGAGAAATATATGGCACCTTGTAGTCTGCAACTTGAATGCAGACTATTTGATATATGTCTTTCAGCCCATACTCTTTCTTTCTCTCATGCTCTCTAGTTTTATTATGCTTCTCTTCTTCTCTACTCTCCTACTAATCCGCACACAGCCTGGATCGACTATACTAATCTACTGTCTACGCACTCAGTTGTAGATCAACTCTACTATTCAGAAACCCTTCTACAAAATGGGTTCTGTGGATCAACAACTGACTACAATACTACTATCGAACTCCTCTTTGATTCCTTCAATTATTGTCTAACTATTATGACCCCTTATACAAAACAGGTTCCTCCTTTTTATAACTTCTATAAGACCACGCAGGGTAAACTACATACATCTTACTCAGTGTAGGGAGTTATCACCTGTAAAAAAAATTACAAATTGACAAGCCGACTGACACAAGGCTCTATCAGCCTGAATTACAAATATTCCTTTATACATGCGTTGTTCGCCATCTTGCGCCAACTTTAGCATCCACGATCTTCTCGATCTGTCGCTTTCTATCCCTGTCACTTTCTAGCCGTTGCTTTTATGCACCTTTGCATATTCTCCTTTCCTTTCGTTGCACTACTCCTTGTCGTGGCTTCCTCTCTTCTACGCTTCCTTTTCATCCTTTGCATCTTCCTTCTTTTCACATGCTTACTTTTCCTGCCTGTGCTTGCGCATCTATTTCTCCCTTGTGCTCTTTCTTGGCCCAGCAGGCCCCTGACACTCACATGTGGCTCATCCCAAGCCACTAATCATGTTTATGGTTATGGTGCTAGCTCCTCCACGGTACCAACATTGTATTGCAATTCATTCAAAATTCCTTACACTTAGGAAACTTCTTCAGGTACCTCCTCCTCTTGTTTCTGCAATTTCTCAACATGGTCATAACTGATATGTTCTGATGATACATCTTCCAGTGACTCAAATATATGCTGGAGCTTCTATTATATAGGATGAAGGAGCCATGTAACTCATGCGAATTCGGATTGGTGTGCCACAAATTCTTCATTTCTATGTTGTTCCTGCTTGTGCATAGTCTTTACCTATTGTTGTAGCTGCTTCAGCTCAAATACCTTTGTGATATTTTCCTTGATGGGAAGCTTCTTCATGTCTACCTTGACCGCTATGACATTTAAGTTAGCTTGGCATGCATCCTATGTGAACTTCACTTTTGTTTCATATTTCAGGAGAAATTCCCTCATCACAGATACACTATCGACTACCTCATTACAGATCTTTTATCCTTCCTTAATCCGATCAACAACTTCAAATATTGTTTTCCTGTGCTCTTCTAGGACCTTAAGGGGTTTCCTTGGTCTTTGTTGCGCTTTAAGATTTTCCACCTATTTCTTTAGATCCGTGTCATTCTGGATAGATGGGATACCTTTGCAGTTGCATCTACATCTTCTTAATATTCTTCCATGGGGAACTCTATTACTGTGCTACTTATGGCTTCTTCCAGTGTAAGCCGTCCTTGTTGTTGCGCTTTGATCTTGTCCACCTTCTGCATAAGAAGGACCTTGCGCTCTTTCTTAGATAATAAAGTGTATGTTCTCAGATTCTAATTTTAGTTGCAAACACATGCTAAACAACATATACTTCAACCAATGCTAGTTTGGAAAAATCTATAAATAGTGTCCCAAACTCATGGACAACATCATCATACTCTTGCGTCCCTATTTCTAGTTCTTGTGATTTGATCTCTATCTTGAGCAGCGACATCAGCAGTGTTGTTTCTAATGTATCACGAGGGTCAACACCATATGTATCGACTTTGACTATGCTTCGTACCTCAATAAGGGCCTTTGTGAGCTTATTGACATGCTCTATATTTTTTTTTTTGTTAATCACATTTGTTGTTTATCTATACCTTTAAAGCTAGTCTTCGCTACTTCTCCAACTGCAACTGCAAGCAGGCTCATGTCTTCCTCAGCTAAGTTGACTATGTTATCCATTCTATCATTTTTGTGCTTCTTGTGTTGCGGATGGTGTTGCTCCTTTTCCTGTTCATCCATTTGGTTCTATACGTCTTCGTCTGTTGGCGTGTCTTCTGAATCATCTTGATTAGAGCCCTCATTACTATCGTCATCTTCATCTGACTCATGTGACTGGTTGTTTTCTGTTTCTCCCCCATCATTTTCCCATTCATTACCCTATCCATCTCCTTGGTTATTCCATTGGTCCATATCTTCGTCAACTGGGATGCGCCATTCCTCAGGCTAGTCCTGGATGGCAGTCTCAACATCCTGATCAGTAACCATGAAGTGCATTAGATGCACTTGCTTCTTCGGGTCCTGCCTAGACTATAGGATGATATTGTGGACACCATCCTGCAAGTTTATGAAAGGCGCAACCCTTTGACTATCACAGCGAGCAGTCTATGTTGTTGTTGTACTACTTCTCTTAACACCTCTGCATGCAAAAATAACTCTATGTTATTGTCCTTCTGTTGAGCCACAAAAATACTACATTTTATTCATCATTTCACATACTATTTATCACCTTATTCCATTATATCCTTCCATAAAACCATTAACATTCACCACTTTCATAATAAATATGGGTTTATATTACGATTTTGCAAATAATTTATTTTTGAGTATTTTGAGCGAATTTATGGTTACTTATTGAGAAAAATAACATATTTTCATTAGCAAGCTCAAAAGTGGCCACCTAGCCTCAGATTCGAATTTCAACTTCTAGATATAAGCTAACTTCAAGGAGAAGATCATGGACATGTGGAGAGAATATCTCATCCAAGATTTGGTTGAGGATTTAAAGGGATGAGTTGTAGATTTGTTGAGGATTTGGGGGCATGAGTTGTCTATTTGTTGAGAATTTTAAGGGATAGGTTAAGAGAATAGTGGATATGTAATTATTATCAGTTATCTTGGATTTATGTATAAATAGGAGGGCTCTCTCCTCATTTTGGTTAGAGGCCTCTCTAGTGGTTTGGAAGTAGAAGATGGTCTAAATCTCTTTCAGAGTTAGTCATAGAATAGATGTTGAGTATTATGTAATGGAGATGATGCTTATTGCACCTCCTTTGACTCTCTTATATTAATATAGATTTCCAACAATTTATTTCTTTATGAGTTGTTAGTGTATATTTTCAGTTATGTCTTGTTTATGAATTGTTAGCATAGGTTTATCATGAGCTCACCAGTTATTGTTAATTGCTTTGTACTAGTTATTGTTGATTTCTTTATACCAGTTAATCCTATTTGCTTTATACCAATTTATTTCATGTAGTCTTATGTTTTCTTAGATCAGATTCATTTCCTACAATTTCCTTTTTTTAGATTAGATTTATTTTTATGTCATTTCTTGTTTTATCAAGTTTAATTTAATTACAGTCATGTATTTTTAATTTCAGTTTTAGATTAAGTTCAGTGACACTCTGCCCCTGAATATATTTTTTCTGTACCTCACAAGTTTACACTCTCCCTGGGTTGACAATTAAATCGTTGGAATTCTATTATAATCTATTTAATAATTTTAGCCAACATTTTGGCGTCGTTGCCGGGGAGGTGCTAAAATGGATCAGAGTTTAGATAGATAGATAGATTAATTTTATATTACATTGCAAGAGGGAGGGGAAAATAGTAAGATGCAAAGATGACTTCACTATGAAATTTCCATAATTTCCATGGTGTAACAGCCAGACGCATCCACTATAGTGGGGTGCCCCAAATCCTTATTCTTCCTTTGTTGTTTTTGCAAGTGTGTTTATTTTCTGCAAAGTATTTACTTTTTCTGCAAGTGTTTCCTTTTTCTGCAATTACGAGTTTGTTTTTATGCAAATTTCCCGTCTCATTTTTAGTTTGGATTGCTTTCATTTTTGGTGCCTTTATTTTATTCTAACTTATTTGTTTCATACAGATTTTTGTGCACTCTTTTTTCCTGTTTTTGCATTTTTTTTGTACTATTTCGTACTGTTTTTTTCTGCATTTGTCATGTACTCATTTTCATTTTTCTTTTAAGCATTTGATTCGATTTCAGTAGAATACTGAGCTTAATCCTAGAGCAGCTCACTCAGATCCTCGCA
This sequence comes from Pseudotsuga menziesii, assembly GCA_001517045.1. NCBI lineage: Eukaryota > Viridiplantae > Streptophyta > Pinopsida > Pinales > Pinaceae > Pseudotsuga > Pseudotsuga menziesii. Next base: position 511,725 of record LPNX011017487.1, on the reverse strand, counting down.
AAAGTCGAGATCTCCTCTTCTCAAGAAGAGGAGATCTTGATAGCAGTCAAAGATGTATGTACTCCTCCTGATACCAACAAAAAAGAATCAACATTTGAAGAATTATGCACAGCATATGAGGAGCAATTATGTGAGAAGAAAATCAATAAGGATGAAGAAGGGATCTCGGGTGATCAAGGTCATGAAGAATATCTTGCAAATGGGAGTTGTATCGAACGATGGATTCAAGTAAGTACTAGATTAGATTGGTTCTGTTTTCACTTTTATTTTATTAGTTTTCATTTTCAGTATTTAATTTTTCATATTACAACATATTTTAGATTTAGTTTTTCAAAATTAAATCTTAATCTTTGTTTGCTCTTGTTAGATAGATGGTTACATTGGTAATTTTACTTCACTTGAATAATTATAATTTTCATTTAGAATTAGAGTAGATAGGCTTTAATTTTTATTTTTCACTTGAAAATTAGGTGTGTTAATTTACTTTAATGTTTCTATTTCTAAAAATTTTATTTCTACATAACCTTAATTCCTATTGTTCTTTTAATTTTGTTAGGGAATTAAAAATAATTTTAATCTTTTAATTTAAAAATTTTTATGGTCTCTTTTCATTTTTTTTTATTATTTTTACTTTTTTATTTAATAACTTTTTAATTCATCCTAGGAATAAAAATGCATTAGGAGTTAGTTTATTTTAAATTTATGGATAATTAGATTATAAAATAATAAACTATTAAAAAATTATAGTTCTTTTTGTTTAGTTTTAATTTGTCTCTTTGTTCGATTTGTTTTTTTAATAAATAAATCTAATCCGGATTAAAAACATAATTTAATATAGATAAAATTAAAATTTAGAGTATGTAAATTAATGTTTCTTTGTTTTCTAGTTTTTTCTTAATAAATTAGTAATATATATATATATATATATATATATATATATATATATATATATCCTGCAATTATAGACATTAAACATTAGTATATATATAATAAAAATGAAAATAAACATATAGATGAGTTTAGATTAAGAATTTTATTTTTTGAATCTAATCTTTTATTAGACCGTATAAAAAAGGAGTTTAGTCATTTTTAATCTTAGTTTTAAGTTTTTCTAAGAATACTGTAAAACTAGGCTTATAAATATTTTAAAAAAATTCTAATATTAAAGGTTAAATTTAAAAATTTAAAAATCAAACTAGATAATAAAATTTTCAACAAAACCTGCAAATCTTAATATATATATATATAAAATAATAATAATAAAAAAATCTAAATAACAGATCAAACTATCTATCTTTTAGCCTATTCTTTCAGACTCTCTTTAGGATCTGTACACGTTGAAACCTCCAAAAATTTAGAAAAATGAATAAGTTAAAAATAAAATAAAACTTAAAAAATTATACTTTCTAAAACCCTAGTTTTGTGTGCATTGTATCATTCATCCTCTCATGTTAAAACCTGCAAAAACAATAGCAAATCAAATCAAGAATTTCACCGAGTAAGGTTTGTATGGACTTGAGAGGAACAACTATGGCTCCATCATATTCATCCGATTATACTTCAAAGTATATTGGCTAGTTTGATGCCTTTACCTAAAAATTTGTTGCAGGATCGCTATTTGAGATTGAGTTGGGAGAGTATAATGGAAAATATCACGGAGATCTTTGAAGCCTTATCTCTTTTGGCTTACGTCCTTCCCCATTAGTTACACTTGCATACTGAAACAATAAGGGAGACCAGTGAGAAGACTCTCGATGGCAAAGTAGTGTTTCCAAACCCAACATTCTCCTCGTACTGGCCCTTGACTTCTCATGCGAGCCGGATATTTGAGAATATTTCATTTAAGATTTCTCTCAAGTGGAAAGGTGAGTCGAAACCAGAAATCCCAAACTAACTCTTGCTCTCATCATGGGAATGAACAGTGCCGCAAAACGAGAATGGGAACAAACAGATGGCTAACAACCAGTTCTATCTATAGTTGAATTCATTCACTCATTCAATCTAATGAATAAATTCCCAGTAATTAGGAGATTGTGGATCACTGAAGAAAACAACTTCCTAACCGAATTTTCCATGTGTATCCACATATTTAATGGTCGATCTAGTAAGGGGAAAATCCCAAATAATATGGCTAATTTTACGCCCCTCTTTCTCTCCACAGTTGGAAACTGAAAATGACGAGACATGATTCATCGGAGAATGCTGCCATCATGGGAATTAGTTTTGATCTGAAATTCCAGCTATCCACCCAGCATAACAATGAAGGAGAATATCTATATACACGAGGTAATGCATGTAGTGTTCGCTTAAGCCAGAGATCGAAGTAAAGATCCGTGCATCGCGTGCATCGCATGACCTTCAAGACCCTATTGAAACTATCATATAGATAGGATCTGTGACCACTCGTGGTAGTACAACATACCTGATACTGCCTCTGCAAAAAAATTATCCATATTTGGAAGCGGGTAGTTATCCTAAAGAGATAGCTAATTAAGGTTCCGGAAAGAAAAACACAATCGGATTTATCCGCCATCTTGAGAAACTGTCAATTTAAGTGCCTAATATTGAATTGACCATATCATTATACTTGGAGTATCTTATTGAACCATTTGTTTTGCATCTAAAGAACATATAAAAATATTTCCAACAAAGTATGATGTTATATTTCGATTGGGAACAAGGGAGATAGAAGCTCTCCAATTAGCCATTCAATTTTAGTATAATAAACCCAAACGAGAAAGAAAAATTTACACACTAAAAAGTGGGATGAGAGAATAAAAAGAGCCAGATAAAGGTAAAATATGCTGAGAGACATTGGGCATGAGATGAGAAGCTGCAGAAGTCGACAAAGATGTGGAGATAAGAGGAGGGATGTTGTCGAAAGAGAGAAAAGAAGCAACCTACGTATGCGAAGATTACTCCAGTAGGATTGTTGGGTAGAATTGTTGGAGAAGAGAGAGAAGGCAGTTTCAGTGGAGAGTTGCTGAGTAGAACTGTGAGAAGAATCTGCAATAAAATTCTGTAGAGAGAAGATATGGCAAGAGTATTGTTGTGTGAACATTGTAAAGAGAAGAAAACTCTGGTAATTATACATTGGGTATATGATGTAAGAATGGGTCACAACGCTAGTACAATGACTATTGGGTAGAGTTGGGAAGATAAGACAACTCCAACAAGATATTTTTGTGAAGAGTAATAGCTCCAATAGAGATATATTTTGGGTATATGGAGACAAGGATGCCACTCACGTTCAAGAAGCTTGGGCGCCATTGCTATATACAATAGTGAGCGGGTATCAATATTCAATTAGTTTTCCATCCTCTCGCTTACTATAATGGATGCAATAGCCAGGGTTAAATACCCCACACCGGGCAATCCCCCGGAGTTCTATATGTCTTCATACATCTTAGACATTATCTGTGCTGTAAATGCCTTCCCAGGAATTGAATGGAGTTGGTCCCTAGCTTAACCACCCATTCATGTCTATTGTAAAGATTTGTGGACCACCGCAAATACATAAAGCTATACACCAGGACAATTGTGACCATTTCATGGCTCTAGTATACACTCGTCTTTTGTAAGCCGGCTCCAAGTAGGTTAGTCGATTCATGACGTATGAGTCTTTCTTTTCTTTTGATACAAAGTTTCCCAGGAGGGGTTTATGGATAGGGATAAAAGGGTGCAAGAGCGTCGGGCCAGTCAACACCCAGATGAACTCGGACCTATCTATAGTGATCCGCATAAGAACAGGTCTCGTCGTTTCAAGTACCCCTACGACTGGCTTTGTCTTCGCTACGGGGTCATATGATGGCATTGGTGGCAATTGTTGGGCTGAGAAGCTGTCACTGAGAATAAACCCACCTACATGCACTCTTACCCTAAAAGGACTTGGTAAACAAACCCATCCATATAAACCGTCCAACTGTCTCACGGCACCGGTCTCTCATAATCACAGCTGTCTCATCGCAGCTATCAGAGAAAGTGTATTCCTGGTGTGCTAGGCTCTGTAAAATACGGGAATCTCCTACGGCCTAAAAAAGAAAACAAATATTACAAAACGATCAAATGGACTGTAACATTTTCAGAAATAAGAACTAGAGTCGTTCGATGCCACAATCAATTACGAAATCACCATCGAGATCACTGGTCTTTATTTCTGGTAAAACGCAAAATACAAATCTAGGACGATCCTCTTCCGAAAATTTAGCTCTGACACGATCTCGCATCGCTGTCACTCTGTGAATAGGGTTCATGTTTCTATCTCGCGACATGACATCCTCGCAAAAGATACGAGATACCGCAATTTACAAGACGTCAATTTCAAAATGAAGAAATGCATTTTATATATATTACACATCCATGATATAAACCATAACTTATGTAAAGTTTAAAAATACACTTTGGTATTTATGGCATTAATTTAAAGTAATGAAAATCATGGATAAATATAAAGGAAATATTAAAGTCACTTATACCATAACTTTGAAGTTTGAGCTACTTTGAGCTACTAAAAGTGTTAATTACAATGATAAGTTCAAGCTACGGTTTATAAACACGGTTTTGTAAAAATCATTTATGAGTATGAGTTAGCGATATTGATGTTGAAGTTTTCTATTTTTGATAAATAATTTCTCTAAAACACATCAACTTATAAATGTTTTATACCAAACTAAAACATGCCGACAAAAAGAAAAATAAATAAACACTTTACACAACCAAAAGCTTCTATTTAGGTACATACATTCTCATATTAACCATTCATGAGGAATTTGAAATATTAATGAAGTTTTCATAATTCATGAACCATAATCCTTTTTATTAAATTTGGTAGCACATCTTTACACATAGTAATAATAAGATTATGATTATATATAATAAGTCTTATACTTTTTAATTAAGAAAAGGATTCATTGAATTAGTTTGTTCCACCAAGAATGAGAAAAACAAGAGATATAATAGGTCACTCAAAGAAAGAGTTTTTGGTGAATATATATATATATATATATATTTCTTAAATTTGGAAGAAATATAAACAATTATAAAACATAGAATTATATACTAATTAACATTAAGTTAATAAACAAAATAAATAATAAATAATAAAAAATACTAAACAAACATAGAATAAAAGTAAAAAATACTTCGTTTTATAAAATTTAACCTAATAAAACTTTATATTTATATATAAAACCTAATCAAAATTCAAAAAAATCCATACGGAGGATCATATGAAGGGTCATATCAATACAAATTAACAATAAGTAAATAAACAAACTAATTTGAGAAACACATACATTAATTTTATTAATAAAATTAATATGCGTCTTTGAAATAGAAGGCTTAGCTACTGTCGCATCCAAGCCTTCTGCTTAATTTTTATTTTTACACAGTGGGACTTGTCACATCTTCTGTTTGGGGGAGGAAGGTGGTTATTTCAAGCTGTTAAACTCATCATAAACTAAAATAACTTGTTTGCGTCGACCTTCTCTCCCTATTTGTGCAATCATTACATAAAGACACATATTCATATCTATATACATAAAAGCCCATAAAAATTTGTTTTTTTTATATATACAAAAACACTTTAGAAATAATAAAAATACAATAAAATAAAAACTAAAAATATATAAATAAATAAAAAGTATTAGATAAAACTAAAATCATAAAATTTAAAAAATTCTTAATGAATTTGAAATCTTTTCAAATTTTATGATTGTTGTGCTAACTTGTTTTTACAAGTTTCTCAGAAACATGTTTCAACAAGAAGGGTTGTCACTTTCAGGTATAAAATCATTTCGTTTATTTTCTTTGACTTGGTGTTGCTCCCGCAACTGTCCTCCCCAAATTTATTAAATTCTGGGCCCCTCCTCACCATTTCGCATGGTTTGATCGTTGAACTCTCAAGCCTCTTGGGCGTGTTTCCTTTTCGTTTTACTTTGAAGTTGGATGTCAGCTGGTTTATTTATGCCATGTTCAATGTCGGGTTGAGTCGTGGATGTCTGGTTTACTGATCGAAGGAAAGTAAAATCTTTGCTTTTCACGGTTGCCTTTCGAAGAAAGAACAACTTCAGCCATAGCTGATCCTTAAATCCATTTAAACACTTAGTTTTTCTGTGATTGGGCACATTTTTTTTTCATGTTAGATCGGAAGCTGTGAAGTTCTCGTTCCGCCGCCGTTGCAACTCTCAGGTCGGTTTAGCGTCCGAAGTCTGAATCTCTCCAACGTCTGATTCGCGTTGGTCGTAAAATCGCTTGTCCGGAGCCTTTATCCTTCCGCCGTTATGGCCAGGAAATCCTTCTCTCTGCCGATGTCCAAACTCTCCCGACGTCCGACGTGAAGTTTGCCCACTCACATGCTTTAACCTTTTCTCCCTGCCGCCACTGCGGGTGGTAAAGTTTTTCCGCTTCCAATGTCCAAAGATGGCCGACGTCTGATTCGAAGTTTCCCGCTCACTTGTCCAGCGCAGGTCCAGCCTTGTCCCTTCCGTCGTTGCGGCTAAAGGAGTTCTTTTCCCTGCCGAAGCGGAAAGCCTTCCGACTGCCGATTTATGAGTTTCCCGCCAAAGGCTCGATCGATTTTCTACTCGAAACAAGAGGCGCACCAGGCCGTTTTCTTGTGGAATAGTCGTTCAGTTAGTAAAATCTGATGCTTGGTTTTGTAACGCTTTTCCAATAAATGATGCTTGTCGATTGATTGCAGGTTGGTTTGGGAGAGTGGTCAAACTACCGTGGCATGGAGTAAGACAGATCGTCTAGTAGAGGCAAGGCCGGAACTAGCAAGGTCGCAGAAGAGAAGGACAAGCGAATGAAGACAAAAATGCAGACTAGAAAGGTCCATCCGTTACTATCATAAGGGAAATGGGAAGACATAGTGGTCTGAAGAGGAATCTGAAGCGTCCAAGGAAAAAAAAAAACGCCAGACGTTGGGGTAGTTCAAGGGGGGGGCTACTGATAGTTTAAATATTGTAGAGTTAGCACTAATAAGGGGCTTTTTCCCTCGAAAATTTTGTAATGTTTACTTGTAAGAGGAACTATTTCATTTTGCAAAGGAAAACTGCAAGTTTGCCTGTTGGAGAGAGTGCAAGGTGGAATGTATCAATGCAACTCAATGAATAATGTTGAAGAGGAACTATTTCGTTTTCAGCCATTTTTCATTTACTGTGAGAGTGTTTAATTTCCTGAACCTATGTTCTTGTTAAAATGTTCTTCAGTATCTTCAGGATTTCTTCCACTGTGAGTAATAAGTGTTGTTCATAAAACGATTAGCTATCTAATTGTTTAAATATCTGTAATTGTTCATGTGTCTTGAATGGAGTATCAGCTATCTGTAATTCTTCATTATGCATGTACAAAATGTATTACTCACCGATAAATGCTAATTCTGCTCCCTAGGGATAGTTTAGATAAATAGTTTATCTTATTGTCGTATGTGATTTGAATGTTTGCGAGTCCTAAGACAAGAGGTAAGAACTTGTGCATCACATTTTGATTGCTCCCTACATTTTTATCACCCTGCATTGTTAGTTAGGCACCTGCATTTCATTGTTTAAGTCAAAATACAAAAAACTCAGTGGATCGGGCCGCAACCAGTAAACCCTTTGTTTGTTGTTTGACCTACGGTAGCCGGACCGCAAACCGGATGGATTCCCTACACCAAACAGTCAACGGGCTAGTTGGGAATGTTGATTGGAGAGAATCCCTTACTGTTGCAGCCTGCGAATTTCCATGCCTCAACAGTTTTGGCGCTAGAAGGAGTGCCTCTAGTGCATGGATGACCGAGGAAACCCGTTTTCCCAAGAATTTTCCATAGGTGACAGTTCCGAAAGAAGTAGGTTCCATAATCCAATCCCGAAAGAAAACAGAGAACATCTATATGTTGTTGGTAACGAAGTGGTTAACGACTTAAGAAGACACACCCGGGCATACGTAAAGAAGCTTGGAGGGTTGCCAATTATCCCCGACTTACCTAGAAGAGAATACAAGAAGAAATACCGTCCTATAGCAGAAGATTCATTGTTGGTTGGAGACTGGGAAGAACTTGTAGAGACTGCTCTGCAGGAGGTTGAATTACCTTTGAACCAAGAAGGCCTAGGTACCCCTTACAGTTCTCCTACTCAAAATCCTGTTGGTTCACCCCCTCACTCTCCACCCCGACTCATGGCTGGCGTAAATGCAAACCAACCCCCCAACCCACCAAATCCACCACCTGCATGGAGAGCCAGATCACCTCTAAATCTAACACCTCCATTACATGACTTACCCCAATCCTTCGAAAAATTGCTGCCTAAATTTGACCCCAATGAGAAGATCCTAGTGGATGATCATCTACATAGTTTCTACTTGGCAATAGAGGGTTTAAAGGCTGGGGAGCATGAATATGTAGTATGTCGACTTTTCCCGCATACACTTAAAGGAGCTGCAGCTTCATGATATTTTGGGTTGCCTGCTAACTCGATTCCAGATTGGAACACCTTTGAGAGGATTTTTAGAAGTAAGTATGCGACCCAAAATACTCATGCTACCCTTATGAAAGGACTATGTGCATTGAAGAAAGAAAAGAAGGAAAAAGTGCATAGTTTTACACAAAGGTTTGCAGCATATCTTAAGAACTTCTCTGAAACAGATAAGCCTTCAGATAAAGTACTAATTGAGTACTATACTTTGGCTTTGGGTCTTGACTTGGCCATGTTTGTGAAAGGTAGGGCCAATCCTACTTTGACAGAGACCTATGAAGAGGCAGAAGTGGTGGAAGCGGAAAGAGAGAGTATTGAAGACTATCCAGAACAATCAGGAGAGAAAGGGGCGAGAAGAAAAACCTTATTGTTCACTAAGCCAAAGGAAGAAAAGTCGCCAGACCTGGAAAATATGGCCAAGATGATGCAGAAGCTCTCCAATAAGATCATAGATATGGAGAAAGAAAAGGAGGCACAGAAGTTTTATAAGCCATATTATAAGAAACGAGAGGACAAAGAGCATTCTCATCCTCCTCCTCATAACGCTGCATCCATGAATCTAACAGAGGTCGGCATGGATAATTTCTGTACTTTCCACCAACAGCCACACTCTGAAAAAAATTGTCCGCAATGGATAAACTCTATGACGCTGGTGATGAATCAACTGTTGGATTCGAAATTAACAGAAGAAGATGATGAAGAAAGAAAATAGAATTCCGCCACTACGTCTAATAAAGAGCAGGAAGAAGAAACCTTGGCTCTATGGAATTCGGTCTCATTATTTGATGCTGAAGAAGGAAACGCTCAGGAATACAAGGGCGTTATGGAAACCAATGTGATCACAAGGAGCAAAGGAACGGTTGGGGACGACAGTATCATTCTTCCAAAGATCAGAAGGCTACACAGAAATTTCAAGAAGAAGTTTCAAAGCAAAGCTCTGGCTGATAAGATTCTAGAATTCACAATTACCAGCCAAAATCCTAGACAGGGCGATACAACAGCCAAGCCAAATGAAGAAAATGCTGATAAGCCCCATCCCACCGGATGACTAATGAATTATGACGTTGTGGAGGATTTAAAAAGGGTAAAAGCGAATGTCCCATTATTCGAGATGTGTAAAGTGCCGCATCAAAAAGAGAGATTGTTGAAAGCACTCGAAGCATCAGATGACAAGCTGCCCGCTGACAATCAACCCCAGGATGAAGAAGAAATTGGAGAAACCAGCATGGGAGGTGAGTCTAAAGTTAAGCATTTACCTTTCCTCCTAACGTTTGAAATTTTTAATCATAACATGCACAATTGTCTGGTAGATTCGGGGGCGTCCATTAATGTCATGCCCATATCAGTATGTAAGAAGATAAATGGACAGCCTAAGCCAACCACATGGAGGGTGGTTCAATTGGATAGGACAGACGTTAAGGTAATTGGTTAGATGGAAGATGTCCTAATCCGTCTGGCATCCAATGACAAAGTATGCCAAGTCATCAATATCATGGTGGCTGACATACCAGATGCTTACGGTCTGGTCCTGAGCAGAGATTGGTCATCTAAATTAAATGGATATTTCACCTCAGATTGGTCACATCTGTGGTTTCCATACAAGGGGAGTCCAAATCAGATTAAAATTTTAAGAGAGCCTCACATGAAGTACAATGTTACTCAACTGAATGAGAAGAATGTATCAGTCGATTCTGTGTTGGGCAACTATTTTCTCAAATTGGAACCAGGGAATTATCAAGCGGAAGAGGCCACCGACACATCTGACACCCAGCCTGATCTCCTTCGATTTTCTCAGGATGATGAGGTTGATTGTAAAATAGTAGACTTAGCAGTAGGAATAGATTTACCTTCAGTAGTTAGTGATTTTTGGACTTTATTTTTTGATGGCTCAAAGACATTAGAAGGGTTAGGGGCCGGCTGTGTCCTTATTGATCCACAAAAGAATAAACATTTCCTGTCATGTAGATTAGAGTTTGAATGTACTAACAATACAGCTGAATATGAAGCACTGGTGCAGGGACTCAAGAAAGAGATTGAATTGAACGTAAGTAGTTTGAAAGTTTTTGGGGATTCTGAAATTATTGTGAAACAAATTCGGAATCAAATCCACTGCATTTCTCCTCACTTGAAAGCTTACCAGAATGAGGTATGGGAACTACTTAAATGTTTTAATGCATTTAACATTATTTCAATTCCAAGAATAAAAAACACAGCTGCTGATCTATTGGCCACATCAGCCGCTAGACTCGTAGCTACTAACAATTGTTGTTCTGTTGAACTCCTTTTTAGGCCCTCTGTACCGGATATGATCACCAACCTGCGAGTATTTGATGATGATCAGCAAATAATAGAATACTTGACGAATGAAGAGGTGTTCAAAGGAGCAATCATAGATGATGAGGAACATCAAGCTGAGATGAAATATGACAATTTCATTCCTAGAGGGGTCAGGACGTTAGAAAAGATGTTCGATCTAAATGAAAAGTTTAGGAGACCAGCCAATGTAAAGACTCACAGCTCGAATCTACAGTTTGAGCTGATAAATTTGGGAGATGAAGTGAATCCTAAGTTTGTAAATCTCGGCAAATGCTGCTCACCAACCGAAAGAGACAGGTTCGTCAGCTTGTTTAAACAATACAAGGACGTTTTCGCCTAGACGTACAGAGATCTGAAAACATATGATACCAGCATTATAAAACATGTCATCCCCATCAAGGCCGGAGTCAAGCCATATCAGCAGCCCTTGAGGAAAATGCATCCAAAGCTGGAACCGTTGATTCAGAGTGAGGTAAAGAAATTACTAGATGCTATAATCATCTTTAAAGTCAGACACTCTGAGTGGGTATCGAACTTGGTACCAGTCAGAAAAAAGTTGGGAGAAATCAGACTGTGCGTGGACTTCAGAAACCTAAACCGCGCCTCAGATAAAGACAACTATTCGGTGCCTCCCATGGAGCAATTGCTACAGATGGTCTCTGGTTCTGAGTTGTTTTCATTATTAGACGGTTTCTCTGGCTACAATCAAGTGCTAGTAGCTGAGGAAGATAGATTAAAGACAACATTCAGGACTAAATGGGGAACCTTTGCCTACCAAAGGATGCCCTTTGGACTGATTAATGCCGGAGCAACATTTCAGAGAGCTATGGACATAGCTTTCTGTGGACTAATTGGACGAAGCGTTGTGGTGTACCTTGATGACATTACAATATTCTCGAAGAAAAGAAGAGAGCACGCTTTTCACCTAAAGCAAATTTTTGAACGCTGCCGAAAATATGGCATCTCCCTCAATCCTAAGAAGTGCGTATTCGCAGTCACAGAGGGCAAGTTGCTGGGACACATAGTTTCAAAGAGAGGTATCTCTATAGACCCAGAAAGAATTAAGGCCATTGAACAAATTCCTATGCCAAATAATAAAAAGGGAATGCAATCGTTTATGGGAACCATAAATTTTGTAAGAAGATTTGTGCCCAATTTCGCTCAGACTGTCAAACCACTACAACAGATGGTCAAAAAAAATGCACAATTTAAGTGGACTGATATTGAGAAAGATGCTTTCAACAAGATTAAAGCTGTTGTTGCACATGCGCCTTCCCTGAAAAGTCCAGACTTTGATAAAGACTTTATCATGTATAGATTTGCATCTGATGATTCATTGGCAGCTGTGCTTACGCAAAAGGAAGATGGGGGTGATGAATTCCCAATCTCTTTTATGAGCACCGGGCTACAAGGGGTTGAATTAAACTACCCAGCCATTGATAAGCAAGCTTACGCAGTATTCAAGGCAGTGAAGCAATTCAGGCCTTATATATTAAAAAATCAAACCAAGGTAATAGTCCCTTGCCCAACTGTAAGATCCCTTCTCATACAGAAAGAGTTAGGAGAAAGAAGGGGCAACTAGGTAACAGCTCTTCAAGAATACGACCTTGAATTCAAGCCAGCCTCCATAGTGAAAGGTCAAGGGTTATGCAAGTTTATGACTACAAGTGGGAACAATGAAGAACAAGCCTGGGAGGATGATGCCGAATTACATGTAATGGATGTATGCCCTTTGTTTACAACTCTAGAGTCTTGGTATAGAGACCTTGTACATTACTTACAGTCAGGGCTGTTGCCAGAACATTGGAATTCCAAACAAAGAAGAGCTCTGCGCCTTAAATCGGCCTCCTATCAACTTGTGGAAGGAGTATTATTCAGAAATAATTATGATGGGGTTCTCCTCAGATGTTTAGAAAAGGAAGACGTGAAGAAAGTAATGGCAGAATTACATGATGGTCCAGCTGGGGGACATTATTCAGGAAACACTACAGCCCACAAAATCCTTAGAGCCGGTTACTATTGGCCCACACTCTTCAAGGATGCACATGCACATGTCAGGAAATGTGATATTTGCAAAACGTGTGGGGGAAGACAGCCTAAGGTGGCTACGCCCCTAAAGCCTGTGATGATCTCAGAACCATTTGAGCAATGGGGGCTAGACATTATTGGAGAAATAAAGCCGAACTCTTCCCTGCTACACAAGTACATTCTCACTGCAACTGATTGTTTCACTCACTGGGTCGAAGCTATCCCACTGTGCAAGATAAATGAAGACGAAGTCATTAGCTTCCTACAAGATCATATCATGACCAGGTTTGGAGTTCCAATTTCATTAGTTTTTTATAATGCTAAATACTTTTCATCATTTAAATTGACTGCATTTGAGCATGATAAAGGGATAAAATTACATTATTCTAATAACTACTATCCGCAAGGGAATGGCCTGGCTGAATCCTCTAACAAGAACCTCATTAGAATTTTGAAGAATACTGTAATCGAAAACCAGAGAAGTTGGCACTCATCCTTACCCAACACCCTATGGGCTGACAGAGTCACCCCCAAATCTGCAATAGGTGTGTCACCCTATACCCTTGTGTATGGTAAGGAAGCCATCCTGCCCCCCAATATCATGCTACCGTCCTCTATTTTATCTCAAGAGTCTAGTGGGTCGGAGAGTGAAGTGTTACAAATGAGAATATATAATCTCCTGAAAGCAGAGGAGGCTAGATCCAAGGCCAGAGAACGTTTTAAGCAACATCAGGATGTAGTAAAAAGATGGTTTGACAAACATAAAGCTGGGAATAAGGACTTGGAAGTGGGAGACCTAGTTCTCAAGTGGGATCATCCCCATGACGAGAAGGGAAATCATACTAAGTTCTAGCAGTTGTGGGTAGGCCTATTTCAAATATCAGCAAAACTTGGTCCTGCTACTTATAAGCTGCAAGATTTACAGGGATGGGAGGAGAACTTGCCAGTTAATGGTTTGGTGATCAAGCCTTACTTTTCTTGAGTTTTCTTTGAGATTTTCTGTCTTGTATATAAATAAGTTGTTTGGTTGTTTTCAAGTCATGCTTTCATTTTGTTTTAATTTCGAGTTGTTGATTTTCAATAAAGGGAACGAACTTGAGGTTGTCTAGAGGATATTAAGATCTTTTTGGGAATATCAAATATGTTGAGTGTCAGCCTGTGTGTTGCTAAATGAACTCTTCCAGCCTAACAGTTTTCTCCAATAAAATTCTGAGTGCATTGAAGTCCTTCTCAACCCCTGTTGAAATAAACCGGATTCGAGGAGTCTGGAGTACTATGTCGGGGCTCCATCCACATCACATCTAAAATGTTCTAAGGAGCAATGGTAAAGGACCCATGGAAAGGAGCAGGGTGTACAGCGTATTAAATATAAATGATCCCATGCCAAAAAACAAATGCCAAAAGGCAAATAAAGAGTCAAAACTTCTATAAAAGCATCATAAATCAAAGCGGATGCTGAATCATAAGTACTAAATTGCCAAAAGACCCTCTCTGTCCGTGAGCTGCAACTTGAAGTACACCACTCACACAAAAGGACACTATGGGATAGAGGATCCTGAATTCAAATTCAGTAAGAAAGGCGTATAGAAGGACTCAGATGAAAGGGACAAAAGCCCAAAAAAACACAAAAGTGTTAAAATGGCATGGGAACGAGGAACAAACGAATATTGATGTTCACTATCTGTTACAATCCTGTGGTGTCCACACTTTTCGCTACCTGAAAACGGAGGTAATAATGAAACCCATACTCTGGCCTCAACAGAGTTATCTGGACTTGAAGATCTCGGTTTCCACTTTTCCCAAATTGGACTAGCATCAATGATTAAGGTACACACTTCAGTCATTTGAGAAATCCGGATAGCTGGAAGAAGTCAATGGATGCATTTGTTGTGAAATAGTCTACCACTCAAAGAAAATCACCCAGAGATCTAGGTTCACCAGGTAATTGCCAGTTGTTGCTGCCGCAACTGTCCTCCCCAAATTTATTAAATTCTGGGCCCCTCCTCACCATTTTGCATGGTTTGATCGTTGAACTCTCGAGCCTCTTGGGTGTGTTTCCTTTTCGTTTTACTTTGAAGTTAGATGTCAGCTAGTTTATTTATGCCATGTTCAATGCCAAGTTGATTCGTGGATGTATGGTTTACTGATCAAAGGAAAGTAAAATCTTTGCTTTTCAGGGCCGCTTTTCAAAGAAAGAACGACTTCAGCCATAGTTGATCCTTAAAGCCATTTAAACACTTAGTTTTTCTGTGATCGAGCACATTTTTTTTTCATGTTAGATCGGAAGCTGTGAAGTTCTCATTCCGCCACCGTTGCGGCTCTCAGGTCGGTTTAGCGTCCGAAGTCTGAATCTGTCCAACGTCCGATTCACATCGGTCGTAAAATCGCTTGTCCTGAGCCTTTATTCTTCCGCCGTTACAGCTGGGAAATCCTTCTCTCTGCTGATGTCCAAAATCTCCCGACGTCCGACGCGAAGTTTTACTGCTCACATGCTTTAACCTTTTCTCCTTGCCGCCACTGCGGGTGGTAAAGTTTTTCCGCTTTCGATGTTCAAAGATGGCTGACGTCCGATTCGAAGTTTCCCACTCACTTGTCTAGCGTGGGTCCAGCCTTGTCCCTTCCGTCGTTGCAGCTGAAGGAGTTCTTTTCCCTACCGAAGCGGAAAGCCTTTCGACTGCCGATTTATGAGGTTCCCGCCAAAGGTCCAATTGGTTTTCTACTCGGAACAAGAGGCGCACCAGGCCATTTTCTTGTGGAATAGTCGTTCAGTTAGTAAAATCTAATGCTTGGTTTTGTAATGCTTTTCCAATAAATGATGCTTGTCGATTGATTGCAGGTTGGTTCAGGAGAGCAGTCAAACTACCGTGGCATGGAGTAAGACAGACCGTCTAGTAGAGGCAAGCCCGGAACTAGAAAGGTTGCAGAAGAGAAGGACAAGCGAATGAAGGAAAAAATGCAGACTAGAAAGGTCCATCCGTTACTATCAGAAGGGAAACAGGAAGACATAGTGGTCTGAAGAGGAATTTGAAGCGTCCAAGGAAAAAAAAATGCCAGACGTTGGGGCAGTTCGAGGGGGGGCCTGCTGATAGTTTAAATATTGTAGATTTAGCACTAATGAGGGGATTTTTCCCTAGAAAATTTTGTAATGTTTACTTGTAAGAGGAACTATTTAGTTTTGCAAAGGAAAACTGCAAGTTTGCCTGCTAGAGAGAGTGCAAGGTGGAATGTATCAATGCAACTCAATGAATAATGTTGAAGAGGAACTATTTCGTTTTCAGCCATTTTTCATTTACTGTGAGAGTGTTTAATTTCCTGAACCTATGTTCTTGTTAAAATGTTCTTCAGTATCTTCACGATTTCTTCCACTGTGAGTAATAAGTGTTGTTCATAAAATGATTAGCTATCTAATTGTTTAAATATCTGTAATTGTTCATGTGTCTTGAATGGAGTATCAACTATCTGTAATTCTTCATTATGCATGTACAAAATGTATTACTCACCGATAAATGCTAATTCTGCTCCCTAGGGATAGTTTAGATAAATATTTTATCTTATTGCCGTATGTGATTTGAATGTTTGCGAGTCCTAAGACGAGAGGTAAGAACCTGCGCATCACATTGTGATTGCTCCCTACATTTTTATCACCCTGCATTGTTAGTTAGGCACCTGCATTTCATTGTTTAAGTCAAAATACAAAAAACTCGGTGGACCGGGCCGCAACCAGTAAACCCTTTGTTTGTTGCTTGACCTACGGTAGCTGGACTGCAAACCAGACGGATTCCCTACACCAAACAGTCAACGGGCTAGTTGGGAACGTTGATTGGGGAGAATTCCTTACTGTTGCAACCTGCGAATTTCCAGGCCTCAACACTTGTTTTGTTAAGAACATATTTTTCTGTATTTTCAATGCTCTGACAAGTTGGTTGTAGGAAAATGCTAACCTTTTGCATATTTAATGACAAACGTATGGCGTGCAGAAGTGATTTCTAGAACCGTAGAAACTTTTCAGAAAAAGGTTTCATTGAAAGCTTGAAGGAGTTGAGTTTCCCTTATGCATGTCATGACATTTCCTGCCACAAAGAAGCCTTTGAGAAACCCACTATTCCATGTCATGACTATTTACCCTTTTTCCTTCCAAGCTTGTTCATCATCCATGTCAGAGTCTACATTTTTACTGCCTTATATGTCATGAATTCCCTCCTGTATACCTTTTATGAGTCGCACATACTTTCCTCATTTTCAGTTTATCTTTTACCTTTTGAATAAAACCATTCAACTTCCTTGCCATGACTACATTGCTTTGTTATCCCTGCTATAAAAATTGTTTGACCATGAGATCTTTTATCTATAGTCCTACCACTCATTATGAATAACTCATGTTGACTGATGTGGGATATCTTAAGGCCCACCTTTCAACAAGTCTTGCCCCATCGAGCTCAGCACATTATCTAGGATAGAGACTAGAGTTCATTTTCAGTACCTTGAGGCTTCTATGCCTTAATGGAAAGTTCTCTCACTGACAATAATGGGAATACATCAATGTCCCTTGATCGTTAGATCCTGCAAGTGGCTCGACATCAACTCATTTATTCGCACCTTGCACGATGTACTTAGGTACCTTGGCACGCATTGACATCAATGGTGAAATTGCCTCACATTGGTTAATGACATTTATTAATGGTTGATAATCCAATGATTTCTTTACATGTTCAACATCGACACATTTATTCGCATGGTAAGAATTGTACCATTGGGTTTTGTAGCAGGTGAAGACTATATATTTTTCATGATCATCGTTAGCAGTTTTATAGCAGCATACTTCAGCCATATGAGAGTACCATAGTTCTGCTTTCAACTATCATCTTCTACTTCATCCAACCAAGTAGCAGTTCAAATCCTTCACATCTAGCAGCAGTATCAGCCACATTCCTCTTGTATAGTTCATCAACTTTTTGGGTAAGTGGAGGTATGTTGTTTTCTAATATTTAACCATGTAATTCCTTAAATGCTAGAAAATGAATGAATTTGGAAAATTCCCTCATTACATTCCCTTTCTCACTTTTCATAAACCTAATACATCTTAAGTTGGGGGGGATGGTGGGGGGGGGGGGGGGGGCATTATTCATTATCGTTTTACACATTCATCATCTCATTTACCTTTAATCAACATGTTTGTCCCAAACTATGCTATGTATATTGGCATGATTCTTAACTATAAAAAGGCTTTTACTATACATTGATGGTTTATCATTTCTAATGCATGTATACTTTTAAAATCTTATGTATTGCAGCAAAAATACAAATAAAAAGAGCAAATGTTGTTAACAAAAGAACCAACATTTGTTATGGTTGTTACACAAGAACTAACCACAAAAATTAATATAAAAAAAGAAAAAAATAGCCGCCAATCATGCCTTTTAAAATCATGGAATGATTTACTGTTACATACCATCATCATGTAAAGCCTCAGCTACAAGCCAAAAGTTTTAAAGGAATCAATGCATAGTTGCATGAGGACATGCAAACAGACAAGTTGGGGGATATGTTGAGCCGTAAAAAGACCACATTTTATTCATAATTTCACATACTATTTATCACATTGTTCCATTATATCCTTCCATAAAACCATTAACATTCACCACTTTCATAATAAATATGGGTTTATATTAACATTTTCCAAATCATTTATTTTTTAGTATTTTGAGCGAATTTATGGTTAATTATTGATAAAAATAAAATATTCTCATTATACTTTAAAGTTGGGTGAGTTTAATGATGTGTACAGGTGTAGTTGAAAACTTTAACAAGCTCAAAAGTGGCCACCTAGCCTCAGATTCGAATTTCATCTTCTAGATATGAGCTAAATTCAAGGAGAAGATCATGGACATGTGGAGAGAATATCTCATCCAATATTTAGTTGAGGATTTAAAGGGATGCGTTGTAGATTTGTTGAGAATCTGGGGGGATGAGTGTCTATTTGTTGAGAATTTTAAGGGATAGGTTGAGAGAATAGTGGATCTATAATTATGATCAGTTATCTTGGATTTATGTATAAATAGGAGGGCTCTCTCCTCATTTTTGTTAGAGGCCTCTCTAGTGGTTTGGAAGTAGAAGATAGTCTAGATCTCTTTCAGAGTTAGTCATAGAATAGATGTTGAGTATTATGTAATGGAGATGATGCTTATTGCACTTCCTTTGACTCTCTTATATTAATATAGATTTCCAGCAATTTATTTTTTTATGAGTTGTTAGTGTAGACCTCCAGTTATGTCTTGTTTATGAATTGTTAGCATAGGTTTATTGTGAGCTCACTGGTTATTGTTAATTGCTTTGTACCGGTTATTGTTAATTGCTTTATACCAATTAATGTTATTTGCTTTATCCCAATTTATTTCATGCATTCTTATGTTTTCTTAGATCAGATTCATTTCCTACAATTTCCTGTTTTTAGATTAGATTTATTTTTATGTCATTGCCTATTTTATCAAGTTTTTAATTTAATTACAGTCATGTATTTTTAATTTCAGTTTTAGATTAAGTTCAGCGACACTCTGTCCCTGCATATATTTTGTCTATACCTCACAATTTTACACTCTCCCTGGGTTGACAATTAAATCATCGGAATTCTATTATAATCTGTTTAATAATTTTACCCAACACCTTCTGTCAAATCTTTTCTTCCTTGTCTTCCCACAGGTTATGATATTTCACACTATGAAAGATTACTTGGACATCTAGTGGCTGGCAGTCTGGTGGGTCTAACCAAACTACAAAAGAAATCAAAATCAATAACCTGGAGTAGTGGAATTTTTCCTTACTTTCTTCCTGCACTTGCTGTTGAAAGGGGTTTTGGTAAGTGAGTTGTGCAGCGTCGCAGTAGCTATGCAAGCTCATGCAACACCGTGCAAGGCCAGATCAGTGCGATGGGTGGAAGAATAACCGTTTTGAATATTTTATATATTATTTGACCAAGTTTTGTCATAATAGGTCATTAGCGGTTATAAGTTAGTTAGAAGTGGACCTTTAATGTAAAGGTGGAAGCCTATATATAGAACTAGTTTTGGAATTGAATGGGGGGATTGACAACCTAGATATCATTAAGACATGAGTATCGCATGAGATCTAGTGCAATCTGTCTATGGTTTTGAGACTTTGTTGTTGTATCTGCGATCTATCTAGGTTTTTCTTGATGTATTCAACCTCATGTTGTGGGGAAGAATTGTATGTTTTGGATCCTTTGCGCAGATTTAATATGATATGACAGTTGTTGCATAAATCTTATCTTTTATGCCTACTGTGATCTGATCTGTTATGATGATGCGATCTATTTTTTTATGATGTCACCGTGGTTTATTCCATTTCTACTATATTGATGTTGATGCGATCTATTTTAAAGTTTGTTACATTCCATTGCATTATGAGTTGAGATGTTTTATGAACAATGTTTCCACACTAGCGATACTGTGACAAATGTATGATGCAATCTGTAGTTGTGGAAATGAATCAATGATGAATGCATATTTCTGGATCCGATATTTATGTTGTCTCCCCGTCATATCCCATATCCTCCCTCCTCACTGTCAGAAACTTGGTTCCGATAGCTCTCCCTTGAACATCTTGGGAGAGACTTCGTCTTCTCTGAGGATGTTGTTGGGCAGGCTAAAACCTTTCTAGGCCAGTGTTCAGGGAGATCACGCTGGTTGGGCATCGACAGAGTGAGAACCCCTGTTGATGAGGATTTGTTGGTGGGTTTTTGCCAACAAATGGTTTTGTTTCCAAGACCTGAGTTGTGATTAAAAGGGTGATACGTTTTGGCATCCGACTCGACCGGATATCGAGGGGTGGTTTGATCTAAAGCTGCAAGAATTTGCTAAAGCTGAAAATCAAAATATGAAACTGTCGACGAGCCATTGGTTGGATAGATATATCCACGACGGTCCTCATGAATGGTTCTTTTGTGAGTTTCTTGTCCTCTTGCATGAGTGGCTGGAAAAGTTCACTTCTAAGAAAACAAACCTCCAAGGAGGAGAGCTGACATCCTGGACTCTGAAGTTGATCCAGGAATTACAAGAAATAGACAACAAGGCATTGCGGGCTGTTGAGGTGTGGTTGGACAACATCTTGGAGGGATACATTACTGAGTTTGTTGTTGATATCAATAAGTCATTTAAACATTTGTCTTCAGCATACCACGAGGTTGATTATTGTTGTCTCTGTAGCCATCAATTAAACAGTTGGTCTGCGAAAAAGGTATTCTGAAAATGCACCAAGAGTAGTGGAACTCTGGTGTGTGGAGGCTATCGACACTGTGATGAAAGGGGGGAGATGCATGGAAAGGTAAGGGGTATATGGGAATGAGTTCTAGTGAGAATGTAAAGGTCGTCAAGGAAACAAGTGGTTGTACAAGGGGAGGTGTAATGTTTCGAGAGAAGAGGCAGAGGACGGGAGAATGTCCTGTTATGATCGAAGTGCGATGCTGCGAGGAACAACCATACAGGATGAAGTAACATTTTTGTGATGAAGAGGATGACCAGGGCTGGGCTATGACCAAAAGGACGACAAGATCGAACCCCAGTAGTAACGTGTCCACACCTCCGCACACTACTCCACCACAAGGAATAAACTTACATTCTGCATCAACTTGCCCAACATTTCAGTAGTAGTCTAGTAGTAGAATACCAGTAGGAGGAAGAAGGCCCAAAATGGCAGGCGATGAGATGAAGCTACTAATGTTTCATGGAAACGGTACCGATGACCCAGAGCAATACTGGTTCCTGTGCGAGGTGATATGGACTGCCCGACAGACTGTATATGATGATGTTAAGAAAATCTAGCTAGCAACTACCCTTAGGCCCCATGCGTTGGAATGGTTCATGAGATTCATGCGGGTTCCTCAGGGAGGTACCATGAAAATGTTGGATGAGATCCGTACAAGGATATTTGAAGAATTCAAGAAGAAAAAGTCCGAGGTTTAGTACATTATCGAGTTGAAAGAAATCAAGCAGTTCCCCAATGAGACAATTTGGGATTTTGATCAGCGTTTTAAGACATTGATGGCTTGAGTCAGCTTCTAGATGAGAGATTTCTAACATAAAGAGTGGTTCATCGCTGTGCTTGTCCCACATATTAGACAACCACTAATGCAGCAAAAGATTGTGACACAGAGTGAGGTTCTTGAAATTGCGATGAAATTGGAGGCATCATGGTTAGGAGAAATCGCGGTCGGGATGAACCAAATTCCAGCACAATTGGCCAATCTGACACTCTAACTGTAAGATATCAAGAAGGCCAAGGAAGATCGTGATGACCTTTGGTGCACCCGATGTCATGAAGGTGGACATACCAAAGATACATGTCCAATGTTTCAAAAATATTTCCTTTCAGGACCTCCGAATCCGTTGAGTTGTGTTGGTATACCATGGTGTCGCATATGTTAGGTCTATGAGCATCGACATGAGAACTGTGAATATATGAAAAATATGGTTACCAAGATAGAGAATCTATACTATACATTCTAGCAGTCAGTAGGACATGACAATAAAAACTATCGAGCTTATGATTTACTCCAAGAAAGGACATATGATTCATACTTTGTTAAAGGTGAGGACCCCCAAGCAATGCAAATGCAACCATAGATGGTATAACAAGAAACACAGGTGCAATATACACCACAGCCCCAGATGCAGTTTGTCCCATCGCAACCGCAACAATAGTTTATCCCGTCGCAACCGCAACCACAGGTTGTGCCATGACCACAATATAATCAGGTACCATTCATTCATCCTCAGTAGCAATATGTTCAAACTGCGCACTATGTACAATAGCAACCAAACCTACCGCAACAGCAGATGGCCCAGCCGCAGTTTCAGCAAGGAGGAGTCTGAGGAAGATTTTGTGGAGGATTCAGATGATGAGGTCATGAATCAATCCAATGATATACCTGTGGAGCATTTGGGCACTATTAGAGGGAGTGCCTTCATGCACAGTGTACATACTTTGTGGCCAGCAAACATACTATGCGTCCAGCGAACATAATGTTGAAAAATGATCTCAGTTGATTGCAAAATGGTAGGATGGAAACATTCTTTAGTTACAAAACATGCAGAATCAGAATCAGCCCATGTTCCAAGTACAAAACCAACCAATAATTCAGAATCAGATCCCACCATAGGCTCAGAATCAGAACCCGCCCCAGACTCAGAATCAGTCAATGAATCAGTCGTTGAATCAGAACCTGCCATTGAACCTGAATCAAGGATCGACAATTGCGATGATTCATGTCAAACCACAAATGAAGGCTGCCAACATTGGGATTGTCACTCACATTGGTGCAATAACCAGAGATGATGGACCACGTTAGCAAGTTTAGCTTGCTAGTAAGAAAAAAGTAGCATTTGATATTGTGACGGAGAAAGACACCTTCTTTGGGGCAAAGCATGCAGTCGGGAGAAATATGAGTAAGATACCAATTATTGACATTCCATTTGCTTTTGATCCATCTATAGAGGTAGGACCATTGTGGTAGCATGGTACCTTGTGATAATTCTTTGAAAGTTGTCTATCCCTGGAAAGGAACCTTGATGCCCTCGTCGAGCTTGAGATGTTATTGTACCACTCGGATAGGGTAATGAAGGATTCTGCAGTGAACTCCTTGCAAAAGAGGAAGAAAGGTAAGGAGATGAGGGTGAATATCCAGATTGGAGATTACGATGTTGACTCGGTTATTCTAGATCTTGGATCAGATGTAAACATTCTGACCAAGCAGACCTATCAATTGATTGGAAATCCCAGATTGGGATGGTCATCGGTGCAGTTGCGACTAGCCAATCAAAAAAAGGTTTAGCCCATTGGTCGTGTCTCAAACTTGGTTGTCGACATCGAAGGTATGAAAATGCATGCTGACTTTGATGTGATAGAAGTAGTCGAAGATGGTGGTTCCTATCCTCCACTGCTAGGGATTGGATGGGATAATGATAGCATGGCAGTTATCAACTTCAAAAAACAAGTTATGATGTTGGAAAACCAGGATGTTAGGGGCATTGCTCCTATGGACTCTTAGGAGGGATGTCAGTATATTGAACCTGTGAAGGATGAAGTCGGTAGAAGTTGGGATCACACTTATAACATCTCTGAAGACTATATCCATCCTACTGTCGATGGTGAACTTGGATAGTGCAGCGCAAGTTCTGTTTCCTCTGACTCTAATGATGCTATTGAAAATTGGTAGAATAGGTTGCATGAAGTATCATTCAGGAAATGCGGGTTGATTACACAATCTCTCCAACATGTTGCAACTGATATTATTGAGTTGCCAATTTATGAAGAGTTACCAACGTTACTTGAGTTCCTTAGATAATTTGAAGAGAAAGTGTTTGAAACTCAAAGGATATTGTCCCTAGATGTTGCACTGAAGGCTACTCCAGCTTAATGTTGGGCGACACACAAGCAGACGATCCATGACTGGGGACAGTGCCGAAGATTAATGATAGTGCGTTTTGACAATTCGGAGATCTATCATGCTGAGAGATACGATAGGTGGAACGATCCCACCAATAATTTGATTGAGTGTTAGACCTTATGAGCATCATGACCCAGAGATGAATGGGTCAATGTGTTTGTTCACACTTTGGAAGAGATGCCAAGATCCTAGTATGTAGCAGCAGAGTTGCACAAAACTATCACCATGTGGGAGGAGTTGTCCATTTTATTTGTGCAGATGTTTAGTTTCTAGGATGCCAACCCAGAGGTATGTAATGCTTTACAAATCATCCATTACATAGTATTGAAAGACATCCCTGTCGCATACCCAGTTGATCCACATGCACATTACTCGATACAATCCATGATGACATGCTATAACCTGTCTGGGGAAACTAAAGATAATGATGAGTTGCGAAATGTTAATATTCTGGAATCAGAAGGAATCCGTGATGTTGCTGCACCCAACATCTCGATGGATTCAATGAGTCAGCTGTTGAAGATTTGGAAAGTCAACATTGGGTCGAAACAAAACCCAACATTTGCCAATATTCGGGACTACTGAGATGAGGAGACCATGGCCAAAATCACAGACCTGCTACATGAATTGCAATAACTTTTTTCGGCACGGTTTTTAGAGATGAAGGGGATTTTGGGAGACCTAGGGGAGATGAAGATCTTGCTAAAACCAGATGCAAAACCTGTGTGACAGAGGCTGTATCAACTAAACCCACAATACAAGGACCGTGTGAAGGTTGAGATAAATCGAATGCTGGATGCTGGGATTATTGATCCTGTAGAAGAATCAGAGTGGATAATCCCTATGGTGGTCCAGGATAAGAAGTCCGAATAAATATGTATTTGCATTGACCTAAGGAAGTTGAATGATGCATGCATGTATGATCCATTCCCGACCCCGTTTATTGATGAAGTTCTTGAAGGAGTAGGAGGCCAGGTGATGTATTCCTTCACAGATGGTTTTTTGGGTTACCACCAAATCCTGATTGGAAAGGAGAATCGTCATAAGACCATGTTTGTCATTGAATGGGGTTGTTTTCAATATACAGTCATGCCTTTTGGGCTGAAGAATGCACTAACAGTATTTTCTCGGGTAGTTTTACATGTATTTAAAGACTATATTAAACATTTCCTGCAGGTGTATATTGATGATTGGACTGTCTATGTACTAATTAGGGACCATCTCAATAACTTTCGATTGATGCTAGAAAGGTGTCGACAGCATCAAATTGCATTAAACTCTAAAAAGTGCATTTTTTGTGCGCCATTTGGCATGCTACTTGGGCACATAGTATGCAAGGAAGGTATTTTGGTTGATTCGATAAAGATCACACATCCTTAGTTTCCTGCCACCGACGAATGTGAAGATGCTTCAGGTGACGCTAGGGCACACAGGGTACTATCGCAATTTTATCAAAGGATATGCTACGATTACTGCCCGTATGGAGAAGCTACTCAAGAAAGATGCTGCATTTGAATGGAACCAGGAATGCCAAGGAAGTTTTGACACCTTGAAGGCCAAGATGGCCTCTGCACCCATACTTGTTTTTCCTAATTGGAACAAGGAGTTCCATGTGCATGTCGATGCCTCTTCTATTGTGCTAGGGGTTGTTCTTGCACAACCAGGTGAGGGTGACCTAGATCACCCAATCGCATATGCCAGTTGAAAGTTGTCATTTGCTAAATGAAATTATACAAGGACAGAAAGGGAAGGCTTGGTGATGGTTAATGCCTTGTAAAACTTTAGGCACTATTTGTTGGGCAGGAATTTCAAGATGTTCACCGATCATTATGCTTTGCAATACCTGGTCAATAAGCCTATGTTGGGGGGGAATATCTGTCGATGGCTGTTACTTTTTCAGGAATTTGACTTTGAAATAGTTGTGAAGCAAGGGTGGTTGAACATTGGTCTAGATCATCTGTCTCACATTGAGAATGGTGAAGAACTGACCAATATTGATGATGGATTACCAGATGTGCAATTGTTCTATGTTGACATCACAGATGATCAATATGCCCCAATTATTCAATTTTTGGCCACTGGTGTCACCCTAGAGGAAATTTTGACTAGCAAAAAGAAGGAGCTGGTAGTAAAGGCTTCTAATTTTCAGCTAATTGTTGTGCAACTATCTAAGCTTGGACTAGATGAAATCTTGCGACGGTGTATTTTACCGCATGATCATGGTCCCATTCTAGAAGAAGCACATGTAGGAATTGTGGGAGGCCACTATGGAGGACGAGATACCATGAGAAAGTTGTTGCGCAGCTAGATATGGTGGCCTACATTACATAATGATGCCGTAGAATATGCAAGGACCTGTGACATCTGCTAGCGTATCGATAAACCATCACGACAGGATGAGATGTCGTTGGTGCCGCAAGTAACTCTCCAACCTTTTGATAAGTGGGAAGTGGATTTTGTGGGTCTTATTAATCCACTCGGGAAGAGGATCAGTGCATGATACATCATTAGTGCAATCGACTATCTGACTAGGTGGGAAGAAGATACACCAGTTGTATATTGTACCACTACGACAGCAACGCAGTTCATCTTTGAAAACATAGTGACATGGTTTGGGTGTCCCTGGATTTTGATGACTGACCAAGGTAGTCACTTCATCAACCAGACTATGAAAACACTAACTGAGGAGTTGTAGGTGCAACATAAGAGGAGTACACCATATAATCTATAGGAAAACAGGACGGTTTAAGTGTTCAATAAAGTTCTGGAAACAATGTTGGCAAAGGTATGTAATGCTAACCGCGATGACTAGGACCTAAAATTTCCAGTGGTGCTATGGGCCTATCACACTACTTACAAACGACTGACAGAACAGACACCATTCATTATAGTCTGTGGGAAAGAGGCAGTCATGCCCATGGAATACAATGTTCCTAGTTTATGCATTGCCACAACAACGGGAATGGATTATGTAGAAGCATTAGAAGAGTGCATTGCACAATTGATACATATTGAAGAATACCACTTTATTGTTGGCTTCCACTAGCAGGTTGTGAAGGATCAACAGAAGGCGTGGCATGAGCGCCACATTAAGAAAAAATAGTTTGCGGAAGGAGTGCAAATTTAGTTACAAATGATGTTCATTCCATTACTTCTGGAGGTGCAATTTAGTTGCAGCAATTCGATGGTTCGATATTACCGACACTCATCAATGGGAGTCGCTTGACGCCCTATAGGACGGGGCTAGAGTTGCAAACTGCATAAGGAACTATAAAAAAAAACCAAGTATTTTGTTACAAAGTAGCAAGGCAAGCCAGGGGAAGAGGATGGCAAGGTTCAAGTTTGTGGCGATGACAAGGAGACCACTTGCAACAGCTGCAAAGCTGTGGGTTAGACAAATCAAGTAATAAATGTAGGTAGTTAAAATAGTTAGTTGGGGGAACTTGTTGAAGTGATGTGCATTAATGGTTGATCAAACCATTAAACGAGTAAGATTGTCAATGGATTTTGCGTCATTACTACTGGATTTGGTCAAAATGGTGATCGTAGAATTGGAAATGACAAGTTTGAATTGGAAATGGCCATAAAAAGCATGCAGAACGCAGAAGGATGGAATTGTTCAGTTGAGTGAGCTGAGTGAGAGTTCCAGAGTTGTGTTGAGAGATTTTGAGTGAGTTGCAGAGTACAAGGTTGGAGTTGTTGGGTACATTGTAAGGTTTGGGGCATGAGGCATGCTGAGAAACCTCGACACCATTGAGATTTCAAGTGAACAAGAATCCCCTATTCAACCCATGACTGTCAAAGAAGAAGTCATGAGCATGCTAGTTGGCTCATCATCCATCACCAAGAGAAAGCGATAGGCTCAAAATCCCAGTACCATGCTGCCGTAGAAGAGGCAGACCCGCACTTCAACAAGAGTGCAAGGAGAAGGAACTAAACAGACCAGGAAGTCAAGCTCCGGAGATATCAAGTCTATGACACCCAGGGGCATCTCTATTCATGATATTTTGGGGTATGTCTCTCCTACATGTCCAGGAGAAAAGCTGAGACAGCTGATGAAAAGTCAGAAATATCTATTGAAACTATCATCGCTGCCAAAAGGGATGACGTGCTTGTTCAACATGATCCCTAGCTTAATCAGGTTGAAATTCAAATACCATGACTTACTCTTACTCAAAGATGTCCAGGATGAGCCTTATGAGTCAATCCTGACGGTTCCTAGTACCCCAATTTAGCGATTCCTCAACCTTGGGTGAGTGGGTTAGACAAATATGGATTGTTGGGGCTCATCAATATGCCTCATTTTGGGTGACTGAATGAAGCCCATGTGTTTGTTAAGAAATTTTTGGCCTATTTTCATGGGGGGATGCTTTGGTTGAATACGCCCATCCATGTTACAGTAGATCAAGTGTAGAGCATTACAGGCTTGCCGAAGGCTAGGGAAGATCAAGTGTAGTATATCTGTGGGAGGGATATCGACAAGAAAATTGCTAAGCAGCTGAAGGAGCGCTTTGGCCTAAAGAGGGATGGTCACGCATACCGTATTGATAGCATCAAATCACAAACAATGCATATTGGTGCACGGATTCCGGTGAGTAAGGTTGTTTGGGGAAATCAACCAGTCCAATGTAACTCAGGTGTCGTCGCATGCACCTAGAAGTGTGTTGAAGGTGTATAGATGAATTGGTCTTTGTTCCTGCTTAATCAGTTGCTCAAATATGCTCTTGCCGCTCAGGCTGGGTGATCGTTTTCATATAGTTGGCTCTTAATTCTTATTGCACTAGTCACCTAGATGGAAACCGAAGACTACCAACCAATGGCAGTTGATGCGGTGAAGGTGTGCCAATGCACACGATATCAGAACTTATGGTGGGTTGAAGATCCCAGTCAATAGGTGGACTGTGCCATTCAATTTTGGTTCTATTAGGAGGCACTGCAAGCTGCCACCATCACCATTCCCAAAGTATCTCCTTATGCAATGACCAAGTATCAGTGGCTAATTTGGTTCACCATCGGGCCTCATTTTATTTACATTCAGGCACGGCGGGACCCCGAACGGTAGTGGCTACCTTTGGATTACAAAGTCATGACCAAATAATTGGATGATATTGTTTAAGATTGGTCAGCTGAATGGTGCAACCCAATGAGTCAGGAGGAACTATGTAAGGAGCCGCCACCTGATGCCCCAAAAGAACCTTCCCAGAAGGAGCTGAGTATTCACGACTTTGACAATGAGTCGTCGACGGACCCTAAGGCTAAAGCATAGTACATGCAGGAGGATAATCGCACCAAATGGTTCCAATAATATGATGCAAGTAGTGGTATCTAGTCAGGGATGGAGGACCAACTGCAGCGACTCATCAAAGTGGTGATCGAATCCTCTGAGGCCGCGACAAAGGAAATCCGTGAATGTAATTATGAAGAATTTGGTGTGGTAAGAGATAGGTTAAATTCCATTTTTGATATTTTTTCTAGACAGAACTCTATGAGACCTATGATGCAAGGCATCCCATTAATCAACATTGAGCCCTGGGTTAGGAATGTGCAAGTTCCCCTCGACTGCGATCGACGCAGGAAATGAGGAAGTACACCAGTTGCTGCGACCGATCCAAAGTGTGGCTTTGGATCTGAACAAGTTATTTGCTATGGAGTTGGTGGAGTTGCAGAAAGTTGCTGCCCTGGAATTGGTGGACCGACAGAAAGAGATGATTGAGGGATATGTTTAGTCACAAAGTGTAGCTGAGAAGCTGTAGAAAGAGGTAGAGGAGCTGCATCAGGTTCGGGTGCAATTGGTGGAAGAGAAAGTGCAAGAAATCGATGCATTAAATGCCATGTAGGCTGAGTTGTAGTGAAAGGCTGTCGAGGAGATTACTGAACTAAAGAAGGTGCAAGAACACCTTATTTTCGAACAAGCCCAGATGTGCACAAGATGAAGTGCAGTTGAGAAATCTATCACTAAGGCTTGTCCGCATATATTTGAGAGAACGATCGAGCTCACCCCAATCGATAAGGCCAAGATATTGGGGTAAACTATTGTCCAGCTCCAGGATACCAATTTGATGCTTAATTCCCTAGTACAACCTACGATGTCGCTAGAGCAGGTTGTTGAAAGGAAGGCCTCCACTGAAGAAATTGTGACTCAGTTTGAAAGCACGGAGAAAGAGGCCAAGACAATTATGGAGGCTACAACATAGTTTTGGCAGAGCATTGTCCAAGATGAGTATCTTGATCAGTTAACAGCATAGGTGCAAGAAGTTGAAGGCCAGTTGAAGATGTTGAAGACATTGCTCCGGGCACTACCATTGATGGTGCAGATCACGAGGGCTGAGGAATTAAAGGATCTTCAGCAGGGAGATTCATGTGCCCAGGAATGGAAACAAAAGCACCACGCTCAGCTAGATGAATTTTAGGAAATTGGTGGACAGTTGGTTATTAAAGCAGTCGCCATGCTGTAGGTGGTACAGGAGAATTAGTAGATGGTCAATGACAAGGTTAGAAAAGAGCACCCGGTGTAGTAGGCTTTGAATAATTGTCAGAGTGTTTCCACCAAAGTCCAGCTTCAGGTTTGTTAGATCGCATAGCAGTCTGAATATTTCAAGGTGCGAACGTTCACATATACCCTGTCAAACTAATGTGGCTTGGGGATGAGCCACAAGACTATGTTGGGGGCCTGTTGGTAGGGGTTTTGGTAAGTGAGTTGCGCAGCATCGCAACAGCTATGCAAGCTCACGTGGCAGCACGTAAGGCCAAATCAGCACGATGGGTGGAAGAATAACCGTTTTGAATATTTTATATATTATTTGACCAAGTTTTGTCACAATAGGTCATTAGTAGTTATAAGTTAGTTAGAAGTGGACCTTCAATGTAAAGTCACAAGCCTATATATGGAACTAGTTTTGCAATTGAATGGGGGAATTGACAACCTGGAGATCATTAAGACATGAGTATCACATGAGATCTAGTGCAGTCTGTCTATGGTTTTGAGACTTTCCTGTTGTATCTATGATCTATCTGGGTTTTTCTTAATGTATTTAGCATCCTGTTGTGGGGAAGAATTGTATGGTTTGGATCCTTTGCACAGAGTTAATATGATATGACAGTTGTCGCACAAATCTTATCTTTTTTGCTTGCTACAATGCAATCTGTTATGATGCTGCAATCTATTTTGTTATGATGTCGCTATGGTCTATTCCATTTCTACTATATTGATGTTGATGCAATCTGTTTTAAAGTCTGTTACATTCTGTTGCATTATGAGTTGAGATGTTTTATGAACAATGCTACTGCACTAGCGATACCGTGACAAATGTATGATGCAATATGTAGTTGTGGAAATGAATCAATGATGACTGCATAGTTTTGGATCCAATAGTTATGTTGCCTCCCCGTCAGATCCCATATCCTCCCTCCTCACTACCGAAAACTCTGTTCTGACAAATCTCCCTTGAACATATCGGGTGAGACTTCATCTGCTCTGTGGATGTTGTTGGGTAGGGCAAAACCTATCCTGGCCTGTTCTCAGGGAGATCGCACTGGTTGGGTGTCTATAGAGTGACAACCCCTGTCGACGAGGATTTTTTGGTGGGTTTTCTCGAACATTTTCTTTGCATCATCTGACAACTCATTTAGTAAATACTACAACCAATTAAGCAACACTCCTTCTACACATTGTTCCTCTAGTTCCATTATCCTAGCAGTGCACTAAATGGGCGGCATCTTGCAAGATAATATTTTAGCGAAGAACCTCAATGTATTATCATTTATGTAGGAAATCAGGAATCCTCTATTCATGCACACGAGGTCATAATTTCCCCTGATCTTTATCGCATCCCTGTTCATGTGCAGATATGGCGCAGGGTTGTCTCTTTGGCATAGGAGACCCGTTATTGACAAAATGAGTTCAACATTAACAAAATACGGTATGTCGAGCCATAAATAGCCTCCATGGAAGAATACCAAGAGTTGTCTCACATATGTGCTCACTTGTTTACTTCGACCAAAATGTGCCATGAGCGGTAAATTAATTAGGCCCATGCTTTCTACACCTTGAGCCCACTCCATTAGGACTACAAGTTGTGGCACGACTGGAAGAGTGATCATGTACATATTTCTTTCCATATCTCCTTGTCTATGCGTATCATTATCTTCAATTTTTAGTCGTTCCAGCTTCAGAATGATTTTCATTAACAACGACACTCCAACAAAGATATTAGGTGCAACCAAGGAGGAACATGATCGCTTCGGGAGCTTCAATTCAGGTGCGTCTGGTCTCCTTGGCTGAACATATGGAGGTAGCAGGTTCCACTCCTCTATAGTGGTCTTTGTTTATCTTCATGGTCATGGTAAAGCTAGTGTATCTATGGTGGACTTACACTTCTTTGTAAACTTTAACACTTTTACTCAAGGTCCTGATTTTCCTGGAATATCTACGCTTCATAGTCCCGTCAAGACATACTATTGTAGACCTGAAGCTGGTGGATTAGCAGGTGGATTCTAAATGGGGGCCAACACGGGGGTCAAAGCAGGGGCCAAACGGGCAGCAGGAACTATCTGGGGAGGTGGCTGCACTATTGTTTTAGGTTCTTGTTGTACTTGTTTTTTCTTTGGCAGTGTAATATCTTCAAATATTGGGTAGTGTGATGCTCATATAAAGTTGGATTGTTCGTTGGTGTTGGAAATTGAAATTACCATCGACTTCGACTCTCACAGTTGCAGACTTTGGTTCACTCTTTCTCTCTTGCACGTAAAAATGAACCTTGAATACAAAGCCTTATATCTATAGGCATGCACTCATCTTGCATGTAATCATTTGATGAAAGATCAATGTCTTGTCGATCACATGGGCTTGCCATCCGACCCATTTCATAATTAACTTGCATGCTTGAACTCTGACCTGTACCTGTCAAGATAGTTATGGAGAGGATGGCGGATAGGACCAAAAAGAATGTCGCCATTTTCCTCATACTTGTCGAATTAATGATGCTTCACGGTCATAACTTCCTAAATATTCTTGGGTATCCACTCCTTAATGGCTCCAAGTTGTCCTCTCCTCCTTTATTGCTGGATTAGCATACTTATGTCACAGACGTGCGGCATGATAGTTTCCTTCTCTCTTTTTCTCTTTTTCTCTCTTTCTCTTTTTTTTCTATCTCTTTTATCTACCATAGCTATCATGGTAAGGTTTCAACCGACTACCATTTATCATCCCTGCGACCGGTGTACCATCCAGCTTATGCAAATTCACTACACCTGTGTTAGTGGTGTGTGTGGCCACATATGGTTCTATCCAATGTGTTTTCAATTTAGCCGGTGTTTGTGCTAGAAATTTTTCCTAGACTACTGCAGGAACAAGCTAGAACAATATCAAAAATAAAAGCAAAATGGAACTGGTTTTTTATGCTTTTGGTTTGAAAGTTTATCAATCAAGAAGCTAAATCATCAACAAGCTAACACAAGTACTGAATCATGAACTAAAATGAAGAACTGGGATGTAAACACATAAATTATAAACCATACACATTATGAACAGAACACTGATTTCATCCACAACATATAAGCACTTGCATGAAAAAAACACATTAATTAAGAAGTGAAATTATATATTGAGTGGCCAAACAGACCATAAATAAAACCAACATGGAAGATAAAAATGACATATAAGTATGTATATATCAGTATCATTCTTCAAACATACATGAGAGTGATTAGCCTTAGATTTTCATACATCTAGCTCTAAAGCCCCTTCTTGAACAAAATTTGAACCATACTTCCATCAACTCTCCTACTTTTATCCTTTTCCAACTAAAGGAGTTCCATAACTGTCATAACTAACTTCTAGGTCTGAATTTGAAATAGTTACAAAAGTAATTGTATGTTAAAGATAACAAAACAGTTAACTATATAAAACTAAACTACTTGACACCTGGCCACTAGAAAGCATTCATAAATTCTTAGCAGCTTCAGCCAACATAGAAATCCCTTCCAAAGCATGAGACTGCTTTTTGTTTCTCTCCTACTCTATCTCTAAACTTATAAATCTCTTTAATAACACTGCATTCTGCTCACTTAGATTTTGAACTTTCTGGGTTAAGCCTTCATCCTAACGCTAGATCTCCCTTTTCCTCTTCAGTGCCTCTTTGGACACATCTATCAGCTCTTGATAGTGTGTGTTCATATCATCCAAATATTCTCTTAGTCTTCTATTTTTCATTACCAATCTATCATTAGTCTCATTAGAAAACAAATCTGAGATTTGTGTTGTTCCAAAGTTTTCTCAAGGTTCTCAATTTCTGGGTCTGTGTGCCCTTCTCCCTATAATGTAGAACCTTGATTTGATAACCATGGGATGTCAAAATTATTAAAAATTAGGTCATCTTCTTTCCCATCTTTCACTGTTTCTTGTACAAAAGGAACTTTTGAAGACATACCATGTTCAATACTGAAAGTAGTTTACCTTTCTAAAGATTTATGTCTTCCTTGCACTGGTTCTAATGAAATTGAATGCTCTTCCTCAATGTAGACTTGTTGAGGGATTAATTCATTTTCACTCTCCATATCCTCTTCAGTTGAAGAGTCCTCGACCACTCTAATATTTTATTTCTTTACTTTAGGGTTCAATATCCTCTTCATATTTAACTTGAGTTTGTTTTTAGCCTTGGTCTTGGGCCTCCACATTGATTCTCTCATCTGTAAAAGATATTTTTCATGACCTTTAACTTATGAAACTTGCAAAACTTTATCCTTTAAATCAGCTTCAACAAAAACTTTGGTTGAGCTTTTTTGTATACAAGTAGAACTCTATTTTTTCTCTATTGAACCCATACCTTTCACATGATTTGAAACAACTATATTTTCCCTTTCCTGATTCTCCAAAACTTGCTCTTGGTCACCATCCAGTGTTTCTCTTCCATCTTCATCCAGAGGTTCTTTAAATTCCTGACCAGGGATAATTTTAGGGACGAATTTTAGCCCAGTGGGATATTTTCCATGTTTTTCTCCCAAAAAATATTTGCCATTTTGCATTTTTTGAAGCCCTGTTTCACCCAATTTTGATGGGGTAAACATTTTTCACCCTAAAAATCGCCAAATTATTATATAAAAAATATAAAATCCTTGGACATTTAAATATTTTTTGAAAAATATCGCCAATCATTTTATAGTTGGCTTTTTAAGAATTGGTAATATTCGCCAACATTTATACACTTTTAAATAAGTATGGTTCCTTAAAATAATCCCTGTTCCTGACCTAAACTGTTCTCCTGAACATTATCCTACACCAGATGATCAATTAACTCTTTCTTGAACCTTTTAACAAAACCAAACTATTTATTCATCAGGATTTTCTTTACTTGGTCCTCTTGTTCAATAATAAAGCCTAGCCAGAATAGGAAATTGTCCCAACTCCCATTCTTCCTCTACAAGACTGTGCACATAATTAACTTTATCAATCCATGGTGAAAAACCAACTAGTGTGTATGGTCAATATGCCCCTTAATTTTGTTAGACATCTTTTGGAGACACTTTAAGAGGAAAAAGGGCAAATTCATTTTTGACTGCTGGTTCAGATGTTGTAAAACCCTAATATGGTATTTAAAGACTACCAAAAACCTTCCTTCGCATGTAACATAGCTCTGCACAATCCCAATAGCTTCCTTCCTTTCAAGTTTGAATTTATCAAAATGAACTCCTTTTCCCCATTCCAGGCCTTCAATATTTCATAGTAAGAAACCCTTTGGGTCAAAGATGAAAGAGATATTTTTAGACCATAATTCTCCCTCTCTTGATACACTTGTAGCTTCAGTAATTAATTCCTCTGTTAATTAGAACTTAAGAGTATCGAATGTTATAGTATCCTTGATAAAATTCTGGGCAAAATGGTATCAAACCTACGGCTATGATCTTTTCCAAGAAATTGAACCAACCTGCTCTTTTAAATAATGTTTCACATTCTAGAAAATCATTTTCCCAACCCATATCAGTAGGTTCATGTGTGTTATTCTTTCCACTCTTCTTCATTATCTGCACTGTAACCTAGCTTGTATTCTTATTTAGGAAGTTTCAAATATTTTCAACCTCCTTCTCTGCAGCAGTAAACTCATAACCAAAACAAAATCGTGGCAGTCAAGACCGCAATTTTATCAATGATCTATACACCACGAAATCATGATAGTCCACGATTTTCTCAATGATATTTACACCTCTTCATACATCTGTCATGATTATGAACTTGAAATATGAACATGTGTCATGATGTCTTCAACAGGTGGTTGAAAAAAATTCTATTATCTTTGACTGTCTTCAGTTGCAATGACCACGATAAACCACCACTCTTTCCAATGATTCGACATTGTTGTATTGCCTTATTGCATTAAGCCTGAATTTTGTGCGACATGAATGTTCTCATGAAAATTTTGACAAAGAGCCCATTGGAAAAGGTTAGACCTTAAATATAAACCTTGGAATAGACTTTAATATAAGCATTTTCAGACTTCAAAGGATATATAATACTTAGTAAGCCAAAAGAAAACTTAATAAAATAAAATAAAATAAATTAAAGCAACTAAAACCTATAAAACCAAATAAAATACATCAAACATTATTTAAATTAAAACAATCCCAAAAATGTAAAGTAAATAGGAAATAAATATTTGAAAAACAACACATCAAAGCTAGGAACAATTTTCAGTCTTAACACCTAGATGCTTAAAAAATTTGTTGTCATGTAGAGAAACAAGTCCTCCGACTTTGAACTGCTTAGTATTGATATAGTGATCATGCCATGCTTTGTTCCTTTTCTTTTCTATGGTTTGATGAAATCATGCGACAGAGCATTCCTCCTCCATTTGAACAAGTTGTGACAGTCTTTGCTCGACAACATCCAAATCTATCATTTCAGTTAGCACATCAATAATTAAGATCGACACAATATATTCCATCGTCATAGCAACTTCTTGTCCATACACCAATCTAAATGGAGTGTGTCCTTTTAATCTTTTGCAAGATGTGCGATACACCCACAACACAGCTGAAACTTTCTCGTCCCAATCATCTCCATGCATGTTGCACACCTTGGTTAATACATTTTCCATAATATTGTTAAATGATTCGATT
The DNA here is from genome assembly GCA_001517045.1 of Pseudotsuga menziesii. Classification (NCBI taxonomy): domain Eukaryota; kingdom Viridiplantae; phylum Streptophyta; class Pinopsida; order Pinales; family Pinaceae; genus Pseudotsuga; species Pseudotsuga menziesii. Next base: position 474,360 of record LPNX011017487.1, on the reverse strand, counting down.
GTTCCATTCGCTTGAGGATGATAGTGTGTATGGTGAAACTGGAACTTTGTAGTAAGCTCATCAATCAAATTTGTAACAAAATGCGTACCTTCATCACTTAGAATAATTTTAGGGCAGCCAAATTTTGTCACCACATTTTCAAATAGAAACTTCACCATAGTCACAATAGTGCAATCTTTAACATGCGTTTCTTTCGCCCATCTGGTTAAGTAATCCGTCATTGTGATAATATACTGTGTGCTTGTCCTTTTTCCTAGAGGACTGATAGGACCAACAAAATTAGTGACCCATTTATCAAATGCTTGTAGGGTTATCTGCGACGCTAACAACATCTCGTTGTGCCTTGATGGTTTTTCTATTCTCTGGAAAAAATCACAACTTCGGAAAAAGATCTTAGTATCTGTATATATGGTTTTCCACCATAATCCATCTTGTAATATATTGCGCATTGTTTCCTTTCCAATGTAGTTTCCCCCTATGACACCAACATGTGCTTCACTCATTATCCACTGTCTTTCATGCTTGAAAACACACCAACACAATATTTAATCAGGGCCCATTTTGTATAGCTGTCCCACGATCAACATAAAATCGGCAACTTTGATGACCACTTGTTTCTTTTGCACATTGGTAAACCCTTTGGGTGAATAACCTATACTCAAGAGGTGAATGATAGCCTCAAACTTTTTATCAACTATGATGACCACAAATAGTTGTCCATAGGGAAAAGTATCCTCTAGGCTGGTCGGTTCTTCACCAATTTCTGTCCTTGACAAGTCATCAGGGCCCACATTCAATCAAGCAGGTTTGAAAATGACTTCAAAGTCAAATGATTGAAATAGGAGGATCCATTGACATATCTCCTCCTCAACACTAGCTTGTTGATCAGGTATTGCAATGCCAAATGATCAGTGTACATTTTAAAGTTTCCACCCAACAAGTAGTTTCTAAATTTTTTCATCTCATATACCATGGAAATCCCTTCCTGTTCTATGGTAGTGTATCTCTTCTCTGTTGTCAACAATTTTCTACTAGAAAAAGCAATAGGGTGATCAATCGCACTCTCATCTGGTTGTGTCAGAACTATGCCAAGTGTGATAGACGATGCGTCGACATGAACATGGAATTCCTTCTAGTCTGGGAATACCAAAATTGGCACGGTAGCCATCTTACCATTTAACTTGTCTAAAATTTCCTCAGAACTCTCTATCCACTAGTACTTTGCATATTTTTTCAAAAGTTTCTCCATGGGAGAAGTTATCTCTGCATATCCTCCGATAAATTTTCTATAATAGCCTGTGTGTCCTAGCACCAACCTGAGTTGCATGACTGATGTAGGTGGTGGTAGTCCAGGAATAATCGCAACTTTCATTCGGTCGACCAAAATTCCGTCGGGACACACTACATGTCCTTACAATATACCAAATGGTGTGAAAAAAATACATTTCTTCAAATGTAGTGCGATTTGATACTATTGACAACGCTCCAGCATCATGTGCAGACTTTCAATATGGTCTCTTACTAGATCAAACACAGTCAAATCATCAAAGTAGGCTTGAAGAAATTTATGTATAAAATATTTAAAAGAAGAAACTACTATTCTAGGAAAAATAGTTGGAGCATTCTTGAGTCCAAAGGGAATTAACATTTACTGATAGCTGCCACATTCTGTCACAAAGATAATTTTGTACCTGTTAAAATTTTCATATGCTTAGCTAAGACCTATATTTCATTACATTTTAATAACAAAATCATATAAACATGATCACTGAAAGATAGACAAGCACAACCATACAAAAGTAACACAAAGATTTATCCTGGGAAAACCCTAAAGGGAAAAATCCAGCAAAAGATTCCTCAATATAGATGCCCCAAAAAGATAAAAGATAAAACCACCAAGGAGATCAAAGCCCGATCCTCCTCCTTCTCCAGCTACTTCTCTTCTCCACTAATGCGCTACATAAGTGAGAATGTGTGTTGCAAATGAGGAGCACCACACCTCTATTTATATTCATCCGTTTACTTTAATTAACTCATCCGACATGTAGGCTCGAGTTAATCATGTAGGCTCGAGTTACACATGTAGGCTCAAGTAACCACACTGGGGTGCTAGTGACCCACCTTTACAATTAGAGGGGACTACCTCATGACTCTTATTAGTTCTTCCGATTAGAAGCATCGGGGTACAAAGATAATACAAGTGGTTCTCTCGGTAGGACCATCGAGGACAACAAAAGATCCATATAGAATATTCTTCGAAGTTACAATATTTCAACACTCCCCCTTAACGAGAAGGGTATTATACAACAACAACAACAATAGTAGGAGAGGACATCATCAACATCATTAGGATAACACATCTATAAATCATTGGAAGCTTTTCAACATCATATAGTCTTCGTCTTCAATTTTCAACGACAACAACTCTTTGATCAGCATCAACATCTTTTGACCTTTTGATCAGCAACATCTTCAACACTTTGACCTTTTGATCAGCAACACCTTCAGCAACATCTTCAGCACTTTGACCTTTTGAACAAAAACATCTTTAGCACTTAGACCTTTAAATCAACAGCAACATCTTCAGCACTTTGACCTTTCGATCAGCAACATCTTCAGGGTTTTGACCTTTCGATCAGCAACAATATCTTCAGCATTTTGAACAGAAACATCTTCAACACTTTGATCTTTCGATCAGCAACACCATCTTAAACATTTAGATTAGCAACATATTTAGCACTTTGATCTTTTGATCAACAACAACATCATCAACATTTCGATCAGCACCATAATCATACTTCAATTCTTGAACAGCATCATCATCATGATATTCTGATCTTTTGATCAGTACGTCATTATCATCACATACTGATCATTTGATCAGTACGTTATCATCATCATACTCTAATCTTTCGATCAGTACATCATCATCATCATACTCTGATCAGTACATCATTATCATCATACTCTGATCTTTCGACCAATACATCATCATCATCACACTTTGATCTTTCGATCAGTACATCGTAATCATCATCATACTCTGATCTTTCAATCAGTACATCATCATCATCATACACTGATATTTCGATCAGTACATCATCATCATCATAAAAACATCATCATCATGAAAACATAATTATCATCAAAACATCAACATCATCAAAACATCAACATGATCCTTCCTTTCGAAATTACAGGATTTAGGTCTTTACAGAGTTACCAATGATCCTTCCTTTTGGAATTACAGGATTTAGGTCTTTACGGAATTACTAATGATCCTTCCTTTCACAATTACAAGATTTAGGTCTTTACAGAGTTAGTAATGATCCTTCCTTTCGAAATTACGGGATCAACACATTTGTGGAACTCAGACAATCCTTCCTATTGGAATTACGGGATCAACACATCTGTGGAACTCAGACAATCCTTCCTATTGGAATTACAGGATCAATTCAATGATCCTTCCTTTCGGAATTACGGGATCAACACAGATGTGGAACTCAGACAATCCTTCCTATTGGAATTACAGGATCAACACATCTGTGGAACTCAGACAATCCTTCCTATTGGAATTATAGGATCAATTCAATGATCCTTCCTTTCAGAATTACGGGATTTAGGTCTTTACAGAGTTACTAACGATCCTTCCTTTTGGAATTATGGGATCAACACAGATGTGGAACTCAGACAATCCTTCCTCTAGGAATTATGGGTTCAACACATGTTCTCAAGTACCAAAGTCACCGGGTCTGTTCTGAACCAAAGTTCATGGATGATACAATCCTACCACATTCACGAGGACCGAGATCTTCAGATACATTTTTAACCAAGGTTCAGGGATGATGCAATCCACCACTTTCACGGGGGCCGAGACCTCCAGATACATTTTGAACTAAGGTTCAGGGATGATGCAATCCACCACTTTCACGGGGGCTAAGACCTCCGGATACATTTTGAACCGAAGTTCAGGGATGATGCAATCCTACCACATTCACGAGGGTCGAGACCTCTAGATACATTTTGAACCGAATTTCAGGGATGATGCAATCCCACCACATTCACGGGGGCTGAGACCTCCAGATACATTTTGAACCGAAGTTCAGGGATGATGCAATCCCACCACATTCACAAAGACCGAAGTCACCAGATCTATTTTGGATAGATGTCCCAAGATGATACAATCCCTCTTCATTCTCGAGGATCGAGGTCACCGGATCACTTTTGGACAGATGTCCTGGGATGATACAATCCCTCTTCATTCTCAAGGACTGAGGTATCCTGATCACTTTAAGGCAAGTTCCCAGGGATGATACAATCCCACTGCAACATCACTACTCCCCCTTTCGAGGAAGGTATTTTCGAACAACACCAAGCTTGTCTCGAAAGTGTTTGAACTTTACCCGAGATAGAGACTTCATCAGTACATCATCATTCAAACCATCATCATCTACATCTTCAGTATGTGAATACTGAACTATCACCATATGTATCTCCATTATGTGAATACTGAAAGCATCATCATTTATATCTTCAGTATAGAAATATTGAAAGCATCATCATCTCCATATTCAGTATAGAAATATAGAATCATCATCATCTGCATCTACAGTATGTAAATACTGAAACATCATCTATATATTTAGTATGGGAATACTGAAACATAATCATCTACATCTTATCTCGTATGTAGAAATACCGAATTTTTATGTGTTACAATCGAAACACAGGGTTCTCTGTCATCACAAATCTGGTTATCACATAGAATCATTGTAGTATCCATCTTCAGGTTAAAAAGACCTGATATCAGCTTCCAAATCCATATGACTTCACAACTTAGCAAAGCAATTTGCTATGTATTTTTCTTCAACCGTGCTACGAGAAACACTGGACTGTTTCCTGCTAAACCATGAACTCATAGAAGACCCCAAACAAGAGCATCTACCTAATGTGCTTTTCCTGTCTGAGATACTTCCAGCCCAATATGCATCTATGTAGCCATACAATCTATAATCATGGCTACCATCATAGTAAAGTCTATAGTCCCTTTCAGATATCTCATCACATGTTTTGCGGTTACTAGGTTAACCCGTCTTGGTTGAACAAGATATTGACTCAAGGTGTTCATAGCAAAACAAATGTCTGGTATGGAATTTGTTAAGTACATTAATGACCCAATGTTCTATTGTAATGAGTCACATCCACTAACTCTGATGAGTCATCCGCTAACAGCTTCAGGTTGGAGTCCATGGGTGTGGCCATGACTTTTCATTCCAACATATCAAATCTTTTCAAACTTTGCACTGCATACTTTCCCTGATTGAGAAAGATTCCTTCATATTTTTGGACCTAGGAAATAAAGTATTAGACCAAGTTCTAAATTCTTCAGCGGAATTCTTCTTCCATTCTATAATTTGTTTCTCATTCCCTGTCAGAAATAGGTCATCCACATATAATAATAGGATGACAGGTTCATCTTCTACAACCTTGAGATAAAGGTTAGGATCGACTTTACTCTTGGAAAATCCCATGCTCGTCAAGAAACTATCTATTCTTCCATACCAAGCTCTGGGAGCTTGCTTCAGGCCATAGAGGACCTTCTTCAACTTGCATCCGTGAGTCAATCTATCTTCAAATTCAAATCCTTGTGACTATTCGATGTAAAACTCTTCCTCAATCATACCATTAAGGAAGGCTTGTCTTTACTTCATCATGGAAGAAACTACCATGATAGTTCTGAAGAAAGTATACCTTGCTTCTTGGAGTAAGTGTCTCTTCAGAATTAATTCCCTCTTTCTGAGAGAAGCCACAAGTATTTCCTTACTTCTATCAGTAGCATATTTTATCTTACTGATCCATTTGGAAGATACCACATTCTTGCTTTCTGGTTTGAGTATTATATCCCAAACATCATTCTAGTATTCTTTCATCATAACATATTTCATGAGTTCATCTTGTTAGGTCATCAACATATCCTAGTCTTCTGCATTCATTCTTGAAGGTTGGAACCCACTTTACTCTTGGTAAAGTCTCGATCCATCAGGAAGTTGTCCATCATGTCGTACCATGTTGAACTCAGATATCTTCTGTAGTCACTCCCCCTGAAGTGGAGTATCATCTTCCCTCTTCATTCTGTATAGGTGGTTCTATGCTTGAGATATACTTGTCAATAGAGTATGTCATGTCATAGTCTATTCTTTCAAAGGAAACTTACAAACTTTGCTTTGTACACTTGTTCTTGTAGATCCATATGGAAGATACTACGTACTTCCCTTTATGTCTCGAAATCATATTGTATACATCATTCCCCATGATCAACTGTTATTCTTTGATCATAGCTTCTTTCATATCATTCTTTTCTTCATCTTGAGTTATCTCTCATACCCATGGTGGTATTCATCCTTCGAGGTGGATCTACCACTCTCCGAAGCTCTTTCTTCCATCATGGTGTCTCTGAACCTGGGAGCTTCAGATTCATGTTCATAGGAGTGAATCTTGAATTGTCATCACTTGTTCTTCGGAACAAGTCTCATCCTTCTTTTCTTGTAGGAGGTTGTACAGGACCTTTCCTACAATTCAAATGCACTAGTTACATGGTTAGAACTATAAAACATATGCATAACACCAAATTATTATGCATCATACAATTGTTTAGCCAATACAACATTCATCCATGTCTCACGAAAACTTTTTAGATGTCTTCCATCTTTACCATGACATCATTGAGATTGTGCACTAATCTAATATGTAAGCAAAGAGGTTTGATAAGTAGCAATGGATAGTTGCATGACACCATGAGCTACTTACCCATCACAAGCATATTAGTAGTATACAATCATTAATGCAAACAATCTATCATGCATAATACATCAACTAAATATAATCAAATGCATAACAAAACAATATCATGCAAAGACAATTGAATACTTATCTTTTATTCGTTTCATGGGTAGAATCCTTCTTGATCCTTCTACTTAATCATCTTCTTCATTCATGACATCATCATTTCTTATCCAAATGATAAGATGGATAAGATGTTCTTCAAGAATTGAGTTCTTCACATTACTCATTGCTTGAGAGATCTTCTTTGAATGGTGAGAGCTTGATCTTCAATTGCTCCCACCTTCTCTTGTCTTCTTATGAGTCGAGATTATTCTTCTTCCCAGAGTTTTTTGAAAGTAATTACTTCCTTCTGGCACACATTCCTTGAATCAATGAATTCTATGATCCTGGGAGACCATTCAAGGTGGCTATCACCACTTCTGCATTCTCCAATTCTTCTTCTACCGCTTCAAGATGTTCTACATTCTGGATCTTCACATTCTTCAACTATTTTCTTAAATCCATCTTCTGATTAATGTTCTTATCTTCAAATATCTTGATCAAGGAATCAAACATCTTCAGTGTATTTAGGGAAGACACTTTTGGTACAAGTTGATCCATGATTGAATCAACAATGATCTTCTTGGCCTTGATCAAGTTCTTCTTGTGTAAGGCTGTGAGCCTCATCTCTTTCTGGAACTGGAACCTCTCTACTCATGAAGGTGTCCAATTCATTTTCTTCAGAGAGATCAAATGCTTCCATGCTTGGAAGTTGTCAACTTCACCAAGCTTATCATCAAGCTGATGTGATATATCACTTTGAAATGAGAACCTCAAATGCAAATAACAAGGGATTAGATCTTACCGATTTGAGGTGTCCATCTTAGTTCTGGAGCTGGCTGATCTAGGGTTTGCCACAGAAACCCTAATTTTCAAAACTTGGAATATTTCATATATTATTGGATATAAATATATATCTCTTCAAATGGAGCTGTCCAAAGTACTCCTTTTCTGAAAACAGTGGAGGGAAGCTCCTAGAACAGGAAGCCCTAGTTTTCCAATTTCTTCTATAGAAATTCCTGTCATTGTTTCTATGATATCTCCAAAATTACTAATCCTCTATATCTGAAATTTCGTACAAAGGTAACCTCACATGTCCCTGATCCAAAACCATAGGTTTCATCAGAATTGGTTTCACCAATTTGGATTTATGATCATTTTCCCAAGATCCCTTGTTACAGGACTGTTTCGAATAGAGAAGTTGTACGGATTACCATGTGTCACTGTTTCATATTCTAAGTCTGTAGTTAGGACCAAAATAATTAAATTCCATTCCCTTTTTGGAACATCTTCAGGAATTCCATTTGGACCTCTGTAGCCCAAGATATTGTAATTCTCCCCAGGTGTCTTGTTTAGGGATGAACTCTGGAAGAGACTGGAACCCTAACTTGGAAGGATCATATATCCAATAATATAGGGATTCCGAGGCTTAATTTTGGATACAGTCTACATAAATTTTTTATCTTAGGTCTCGGAAATTTTCATCTCCTGAAACTTCACCAATATTAGGATATAGCGAATGTACCAAAACGTTGCAGTTTTAGTATTTAGGATTTTTCTAGCTCGGGGTCAAACTAGGGTTTGACTTTCCCGGAGTTTCACCCAACCAAAAATATTGATACATGTCTCTAAACTTCTATTTTTATGAGGAGAGAAATCCTATGTTGGGCTCATTCAAACATTCTTCTTCTTCAAGAAGCCCTAATTTCCCGCACTGAAAACTGAAAATGCTCGGAATTGAATTCCGCTTCAACAAAAAGATGCGCTCTTCAATGGAGAGTCAGGATAGACTTCTTTTGTTGATCGATTGTGGAGAGAGAACCAAGAAGTAAGAATCCCTAGATTCTGTAGCTACACAATTCCTTCTTTCAGGGTGGCTCTGATACCATGTTAAATTTTTCATATGTTTAGCTAAGAAATCAGTATTTCATTACATTTTAATAACAAAAGCATATAAACAGGATCACTGAAAGATAGAAAAGCACAACCATACAAAAGGAACACAAAGATTTATCCTGGGAAAACNATAAAAGATAAAACTAGCAAGGAGATCAAAGCCTGATCCTCCTCCTTCTCCAGCTACTTCTCTTCTCCACTAATGCGCTACACAAGTGAGAATGTGTGTTGCAAATGAGGAGCAACACACCTCTATTTATATTCATCCTTTCACTTTAATTAACTCATTCAACATGTAGGCTCGAGTTAATCATGTAGGCTCGAGCTACACATGTACACTCAAGTAACCACACTGGGGTGCTAATGAGCCACCTTTACAATTAGAGGGGACTACCTCATGACTCTTATTAGTTATTCCGATTAGAATCATCGTGGTACAAAGATAATACAAGTGGTTCTCCCAGTAGGACAATCGGGGACCACAAAAGATAGATATAGAATATTCTTCGAAGTTACAATATTTCAACAGTACCGATCCTACTTTGTTATTCTAACTTGGTGATATCAAGAAAATACATCAGTAAATAAGTACATCTCTTGTCCTCCAACATTTTCCAGTACTTCATTCGTAAACGATGTTGGGAATGGATTGTGCAGGCATGCATCATTGAGTTTTCTCAAGTCGACATAGATCTTGACTACTCCTATGGTCTTCTCATCCTGAATGATTATAGGACTAATCCATTCTGATTCTTCCCCTAGTTCAATGATTCCTACGTCAAGCATGCGGTCCAATTCAGCTTTCACTTTTTCTTTATACCTCAGATTCATCCTATAAGGTTGCTGTCTACTTGGTTTTGCATCTGGTTTCAGTGGTATCTTCATCTCCCCTAGATCCCCTGCTATTCCCTTCATCTCTGAGAAGTTGGTAGGGAACAGATCTTGAAACTCATGCAACAAATCTGCGATATTTGCTATTGTTTCTTCATCCCGATAATCGCCAATGTTGGCGAACTTTGGGTTTTTCGGTGAAATAATGTTAACTTTCTTGATTTTGAGTGGCTTGAGAAATTGTTCACTAGAAATACCACTCCCTTCCACCTCACGCATACCCTCTTAATCTGGTATGTTAAGGTTGGTTGGGTCATTTTCTGGTTCTTCGGTTGAATTGTAATAAGACATCCATTGCTGGATTGTTGCGCCGCACTAGTGGGAATGCACCAATTCAACAGGGATTTCAACAAATAGCTTCTCCCTAATCATTTGTAGCACAATATCAACTATTGACTGCTCGTTAGCAAATTCAAATGTGTGTGCAAATTGCTTAACTAGCTCTTCCCAATCCCGATTTCCTTGTCACAACTCCGTAGATGTATACTAGATTCTAGGTGTCATTTCCAATGTATGTATGAAATTATGGACCCATTCCTATCATGGGTATTCTACAAATGTCATGCAACACTGATTTAGGTGTTCTATAGGGTTTGATAACCCTGATTACTTCTAACTCACAACTGTGACTTCTTCACTGAATCTGACTTCCAACAATCTTCTGCATTGTGGCCACTCTGATATAGCCTACTTATGTGTACCCAACCATTTGGTGGGCATAGCTTTCAACACATATTCTAAGGTAGATGGGTGTTTTAGTTCTGTTTCCAGTCCTTCAAACTCACTTAGTAAGGTCACCAGATTAGGTAAGCCCTCATATGTGGGTAACTCTCTCGACTAAGTCTCCACCTATCGCATAGACCTTGTAATTATTGCGCATATTCTCATAGGGACCTCATGCAGACTATTTTTCCAATTCTCTAATGCCTCTCCTGAATATGACGTGCATGAGATATTACTCCTCCAACTCAGGTTCTCATCCACTGTAGAATTCATGCAATCATCTTTAATGAAGTGACATTATAAATATGATCCAGATAATCACCTTCTTCTTCACTGTAGACTAGTTCGACATATCTTTGTTGCTCCAGTGGGTCAATAGGCACAACTACTCTCATTTCTTCATCTTCAAATGAGAGGATTCTTTTCTTGAAGTTGATGATTTTCTGATTATCTATCTCCCAATATATCCCTAGAAGTACGAGATACGGGTTCCTGTCATCGACAATATCAATAACTTCAAAATATGCAAATGTGCATTGCCCCTCAATGTCGACAGTAACTTGATTTAGCCTACCAATTGGTAGGAACTTCTCATGATTTGCAAGTCACAACTGGACAGTGGACCAGTCCAAGTGTGACTTTCCCATGCTCTCCCAAGTTTGTTGTGTAAGAATGTTTACGTCTGACGCCAGTTCTAGGATAATATAATCCATGTTGTAATCTTCGATCTACGCAGTCATTCTTAACTCACGGTCGATTTTTTATTTCTTTGTTCTAACATGGTTAACGTTTCTTTCAGGATGCAACTTTGGGATTTCTTCAATCAATGCTTTTAATTCCACAATAGCATCTTTATCTTGGATTAGTGCTAAGCAAATTGAAAGGAATTTATTGAGCTTACTAGCCTTGTTTGGAGTCTTATTCCAGAATATCTATTGAAATCATTCAGGAATCTCCTTGACTTTGCATGAGTTAGATGGTTGTTCCACATCAACAAACTCTAGTCACACCTCCATGAATACTTGCTTCTTCTTTTTAAAATCAAATGGTGATTTATTTTGCATCATGGGTTGCACCTATGGAAGTCCCTGTTGTATGTGTTGATCTGCTCAAGTAGTAACACCTCCTCATGTTAGGAAAATGGCATTTGGTTCTCTCGACGTCACAACAATCATTTGACTATTAGGGTTTAGTGGGGGGTTAGGAAATACCACGGTCTGAGCTTTCCATTTCGCAATCAACTACGGACATTGTTACACATTATGATCCTATGCTTTGAAATATGAGAATGTCTTTGCAGGTTCCTAGAAATCTCTAGCATAATGGCTCAGTTTCCCATAGTTGTAGCACACAACTTGGCCTTTTCCTCTGCCAAATCCTCCTAGGTGCTATCCTCTTCCTCTAAAATTTCCACCCCGCCTAGGTGGAGGGTGTTGTTTCTATGGCGGATACTGATTCTATGGGTATTAAGGCTAATACTTTGGATGATGCGTAGGATGGTAGTGCACTTACGCCTATTCAGCCTAAGCATGTCCCTCATTCTTCATTAAGTAGGTGTCTATCGTCTTCTACTTCAAGAGCTGGTATGCTCTGCAATATTTCTCATCATGTCCTACTGACTTACAAAACTTACAATAAATTTTGGTTGGGGTACTTACAATCTTCTATAGGTATAGACAGTTGTTGTCTTGATGTCCTATAGTATGACATATTCTGCACCAAGGTAGTTCTTCAATACTCAATGAATTAGGCGCACCTGATGAGATATAGTTCATGTACAATGGACAATTATCCTTGGTGTGTCCATCTGTTCGACATATTGTACACCATAATTATTCTTTTGATTCATTTACCTTCTTGATATCCTGAAGTTGTAACATTGGATTAGACAATTGTGACTGAATCTGCACCATCCCTGTGCCACCATCTCCGATCGATGAGGCTTCCAACTTCATAGCTATTTCCATCGCTTCCATCTATGACACAATATTCTTATGCATCAAAGGGCCTCATATGTGTGGTAACAACACAAAAATAAACCATTCTTTATGTTGCACATATGACATTTGGAAACTTACTTTGGCCATCATAGTTTTAAACCACTTGTTAAAATCCCAAACGGACTCTGTCGGTAACTTTTTTATCTCCTTGATCTTACTGATACACTATGACTTAGATTTAGGTTTTTTAAACTCATAAATCATCACTATTCATATCTCATCAAGATCCTTATGTGTATTTCCTACTGGTACTATGTAGAACTTCATAAACCATTCCAGCACGCGACCCCACAGAGTCGTGATCATCTACGCTTTTCTTATTTCTATTTTGTGGACTTGGCAAACCGTCCAAATGGCTTCACAGAAGAACCAATGTTTCTCTAAGTCTTCTACCCCATTCCCATTGAATGTAGGTAATATGATGTCTTCCCCCACCATTTATTTGGCATCGGGTTTTTTCAATGAATAATCTAACGAAGGTGGACTTCCTCGTGCACTAGTCACAGTACTAGTACTACTAGTATTCACAGTTCTTTCAGGAGATGAGGCTCTAGATATTACCTCCGATGTTGCTAGTGTGGTGTAGTTACATTCTGACCTTGGTGTCTTCGTCATTTATTTTGAATCTTCTGGTCCTTCAAAAACTGGGATATATTATTTCTCTTCATCACAATACACTTCGTCTATATGCAACTCAAACTCATACTCCCTTTCTCCGAACAGAATATTACTCTGTCTTTCTTATTTTCCTCGATAGGAATCTCCTTCGACTTCTTAAAAATATTGCTTCTACTTCAATTTATATATTTCATGGGAACATATCATCTCACCATTTCCCATTTTCTTTGCAGGTTTTCTGCGACATATCCCTTCCTTTGGATATGGGACTCAACTACTCAACTGCATAATTCCCTTCTTTCTCCATAATTTTATAGAAGTCAGATACATCCCACAAGGTCATTGGAAAAAATTTCTTTCAGCCTCAGTGTCTGAGGTTATCATCTCAACTGCAAACTCAGTGATATACCCTTGCAAAATACTATCGACCCAAAAATAAATAGCTCTAGATATGGGATTACTTACACTTTTTACCTCACGGACTAGCATAGCACTCCACAAAACTGCTTCCCTTTTTTGAAAATTTGTCTTCTGACTCAGAAATATTGACAACCACTCATGTGTCACAACAGGAAACTATACAAAGAATATTTCATGAATTTTTTTATACAGATATCAATCCAACCAAGCTTCTGGGCTCAACTGTGAACACGAGCCTCCGCTTTCACTTCATGCAAATCCTAATGTTTCACACTCCATCCAATCCTTGATTTGCTTCCTTGTCGAATGCCACAACATTTCCCTTGACTCAAATGATTAAGGGCCTGGACAATGGAACCATTTTTGGCCACTTTTACTTACTCTTGTGACCCAGGTTCAACAACCCACAAACCAACAAAACACCCAAAGATATAAGCCCGACAAAGCAAACTCAGTCAGCAACACTTCTGACACAGGCATAGTCTTACCCGAGATATCTTAATAGGTAACTTTGAGAACCATGTTTTTGCAATCGATGAGGGATTACAGTCCCTTGGTGTGAAACTAAGGTGCTCGATAGAGTCAGAAGAGTGGAGTATTTGGCTAACATGACAGTGGTGTAACAGTGCGACACAACTAACTTAACAGCTTAACAACTTAGCAGTGTGACACAACTTATTCCTTGGCACTTAACATCGACTAATTTGAAATAATACAGATTGTTTCAACTATCTTGACAGTGGCACAAGTGAACTTAATTAGTAAATGAACACTTAACCATGTGACACAACTAGCTTGTGGTACCGCACATGACACAACCATCTTGCAACATCGCTTATTCCTTTGCAATTTAATAGTAACTGAACTTGAACTAATATAAAATAATACCAATGTTACAACACATTCCTTAACAATAAATGACAATGATGCGATTGCATTACAACTTAATAGTAAATGAGCATGAAATAAGTGACACAATGCTTCAAGGATGCTTTAGTCATTCAATTATTCAAATTAATTATCAATTTTGTGACATGTATTTAAATAATAAGTATAAATAATGCAATATAACCAATAACCAATCACAACCATTCAACAAGCACATTCATTCGACACAAGATGTAATGTGGAAACCCAACCAGGAAAAGCCACCAAGGTGCTCTTCTTTTGGCATGAGAAATATATGGCACCTTGCAGTCTGCAACTTGAATGCAGAATATTTGAGAAATGTCCTTCAGCTTAGACTCTTTCTTGCTCTCATGCTCTCTAGTTTTATTATGATTCTCTTCTACTCTACTCTCCTACTGATACACACATAGCCTAGATCGACTCTACTACTCTATTGTCTACCACTCATATTCATATAAAAACTATTGTTCGACAACCCCTATGCAAAATGGGCTCCGCGACTCAATAACCAACTACAATACTACTATCGAACTTCTCTTTGATTCCTTCAATTATTGTCTAACTATTTCGACCCCTTACTAAAAATAGGTTCCTCCTTTTTATAACTTCTACAAGACCACGTAGGGTCAACTACATACAAATTACTCAGTGCAGGTCATTATCAGCTGTAAAAAATGATTACAAATTGGTAGATTGACTAACAGAAGGTGCTATCGACCCGACTTACAAATATTCCTTTATGCATGTGTCATTTTCCAACTTTTGTCGACTTTAGTAGCCACGATCTTCTTGAATTGTTTCTTTCCATCCCTGTAGCTTTGTGGTCATTCCTTTTCTGCATGCCTGCAGATTCACCTTTCCTTTTGTCACACTATTCCTTGTCGTAGCTTCCTTTATTTTTTGCTTCCTTTCCATCCTTTGCATCTTCCTTCTTGTTACACGCTTGCTTTTCCTGCCCGCGCTTGCACTTCTATTTCTCCCTTGTGGTCTTTCCTAACCCAATAGAAGAATATAAAGTTGATAAAATGAAAATAGAAGCTTGGTGGTTGGCACATTAAGGTCAAGAAGGAAATGAGACACTGAATGAGGAACCAACAGACGAAACAAGGTTGGAAGAAAATTTGGTTCCTGAGTAGGAGCTACATGTAGATCAGACACTGCAGCCTCAATCCTCAGAAAATATTGAATTGCTTTCTTCTGGGAGCAGTTCTAGGGAATTTAATTCACTTCTAGACCAAGAGCAACAGTTGGGTGACATAGAGATTATGCAAGTGCATAGTGTGAAGGATAAATAGTTGAGGGACAAAGAAACTGTGCAGCAAGAAGTCTAGCATCCTGAAAATATGGAAAAAGAATATGACATTGCTACACAAGAAGCAGTGTCTTCAAAGTTGGTTGTTGAAACTTCTATGATGGAATTGAAAAAATCCTACATTGTCACACAAGAACCAATGCTTCTAAAAATATTTGTTGAAACAACATTCCATACTCAAACTGTTGAAACATAGCAAATGACAGCTCATTACTGAAGCTAAAACTGTTCAAACAGATGAAATGGAAGTTCAAAATAAGGATGAAATTATTGAAAATCAATAAGTAGCAGTTCAGAACGACGAGGATGAAGTAATGGACCATATTCTAGAGGTTTAAACACAAGAATAAGAAATTCATGTGGAGGATGCAGAGCTTCAGGAGACATAAGAGGTAACACTTCTAAAGATTGAAGCAAGTAGATGGAAGCGTCGGGAAATCCAATTTGAGAAAGGTACAATTTCCCTTACTTAGCATAAGAAGGTCATTCAAAAATTAAGGGAACAATGGGCTGAGGAGATATTCTTTCAAAATATTCGATGGGAAGAGATGCGGGAGAAGTTAAAAGAGTTAAAGAAATATGAGTATATGGAGAAGAATAAAGAGAATATGCTCACTTTGAATCATGAGCTATTGAGTTGTAGATCCCCCTCCCTATCCTACTCGGTATTCCTATTTGAACAGATGATTGTGTTCCATATTAAGGATTTGGAGGAAGGAAAACCTTGGAAGACTATGACACCTTCTAAATTTTTTTAAACTTTCACTCAGAGTGAATTCTACGAGCAGTATTTATTGTGTGAATTGTATATGCATGATAGGGAATGCATGATGGACACTCAAGCTAATCCATTTCCCCATATTGTGGATATTCATTTAAGGTCATTTACTTATTTTTTCAATAATCATGTGCATTGGTTGAGTGCCTCACAAACTATCAAGAGAAATGAAGACAGCTCCACCCTGTGGATTCAGGGAGAACCTAGAGCCCCTCTCTTTTTGATTGATAAACATAAGAGAAAAATTACATTTCTAGATAAATTCAATCAGTTGGTTGTATTTCAGCAGAAGTTTTTCTCTACCTGTGTTGATATGATATCTTAGCAGCATGACAATTCTCTACAAGGAAGCAGCTAGAGATGTGAATTTTCCCCTTTAGCCCTAAGGGAAAAAGATGTGTTCTATTTTGAAAATTTTAAATATGCCCTTTATAGAGTACCTGGCTATGTTAAATGCATGGAGTCTTGTGGCATAAACTAGTTGGGTTTTAGGTTCAGGTTTCCACTTATTTGGTGGCCAAACAGAATGTCACATCCCCTCCCATCCACCAGAGAGGGAGCGCGACCATAACTGCTCGATCTGATTGTTGCAGGAGCGTCCAGCTCAAAGTTCATTGAAGTCTGTATTCATTTTGATAAATTCCCTATCTTTGCAGAGATCTATGTAATACATGAAATCATCTTGCATTCATTCTAATCAAGTCTAATAATTTCTCCAACTTTCCAACAACAAAGAAAAATAACCTGTCAATGATCAAATCGACAGTCACCATTCATTTCACATCTAGAGCTAGATCAATGACAGAGATTCAACCCACAAGAATCAACGGTGCGGAAATCTTGAATTTCAGAATCAGGGAAATTTGCAAATTGCAAGCTCGCATCCTGCACCCCACATTCTGCATCCTGCACACCACAATTTGCGGAAATGAAGTTGCGGAAGGAGATTCACAGAAGATAGAAATTGCAAAGCCACATCCTGCATCTTGCATCCCGCATCCCACAAGTTGTGGAAAGGAATTTGCAGAAGGAAAATTTTTGGAAAGGGAGATTTACGAAGCCACATCCCGCAAGTTGCAGAAGGAAGATCTCTGGTAGAAAATCAACTTTGAAGGAAGTCTTGGACATATTTTTTCATTCAGGACATCACCAATCCAACAATCTAAGCTTCCATAACATAATTTAAAAATGCATTGAAAGAAAACATACATAGATGCATACACTGGCAATTATACAACTGAAGCAATTCATCAATTTCAACAAATTGCCATATTCATCATATTTCATTAATCAAATATAATTGCATATATTAACATAGACCAAATATACTTTCTTGGAAGAAGTTTTCCCTATAACATTCTATTGTAAAGGAAAATGTCCTATGGCTAGGGTTTAAGAGGCCATCAACGTACTAGGGTTGAAAGAGAGATGCACAATGTTCAGCAAGCATATATAAAGAAGATTCAGAGATGAGAAAGATCCACACCTGACTAACCGAAGGCTGGTCCAAGCTTTCTCTTCAATCCTCTTCTTGATCCCCTCGCTCCAAGAGACCTGCAAAACAAGTTATACCTTCCTCAAGCCATTATGACCACATATAAGACAATGATAATCAAATGAATATGAAACAATGATCTGCACAACATCATCATATGATCATAAAGATGGATTCAATCACACATTGAACAATGATTTGGGAAGAAGAAGGACATCACATCTTTATTAATATTGAAAACAAGTGCAAGTATACCTTCTCTTCAAGTTTGGCACCTCACGAAACCTTGATCTGGTTCTACGGCTTCTCTTCTCCAAAGAACTCAGCCTCCAAGATCTGCAACACTAAGGGAAGACCTCCAAGGAAAAGGTGTAGGAAAAGAGAGTTATGATTCCTCCATCATAACAATGCATAAATTCAAAGTACCCTCTCATGGACTTCCCTACCTCTATTTATATGGTAAAGAAGAGATAGGGGCGAAGACAAAGTGGTTACAACTGAAGGAGTCAGTTGTATAACTACCCAAACTAATCTGAAAAGGCGTGTTTTTATTTTTAAATGTTAAGAAACCTATTCGCGAATATGAAGGAGGACAACCCGTGAATGAATCACGAGTTTCAACAAGAGCAATCCGCGAATACAGACATTCGCGACTTGTAAAACATGAAACTCGCGTATGATTCATGACTATTCCTTAAGGAGAGTCGTGAATACACAAAAAACACATTTTAAGGGTATTTCTGGGAATTTTCAGACTTTGGTGTCTTCTGAAAAGTTTTAGCTAACTGAAATACCTTTTCAATGGTATAGAAAATGAGGTCAAACGGAGTTACAAAAATAAATATATGGGTCCTCCAAGGTAGGTGTCTTTTCAGTGACTTTCAATGACTTTCATGAAGTGTCATCATGGAAATGTCGACATGCGACGGGATCATGGGAAAGTGGTCACAGGTAGAGAAGTGTCATTTTGAGCTATAACAGATGCCCCATAATGTGTGAGGTTAGAGGGGAAGACGATAGCCAAAATACATTATAAAGGAAACAGTTGAGTATGGAGAGATCAGAGAATCCAAGATCAAAAGGCTTGAGTGAAGGTACCTGAAAGAGAGATAAATGTCAGAAAAACTGATCTTTGGCACATACATGTCCATATACAAAACATCGCCATAAAGATAGGAGAATCCAACATATGTATAACTGATGAAACTATCATGGTCGCTCAATATGCAAAAAGGTGCCATATCAAATCTAAAGGAGCCATGGCCACAAATGAACAAGGTGGATCCATGCTCAACAATCAATCATAGCCACAAAAATACAAGGTGGATCTATGTCTTAGCAAAATGTCATATAAAGTATAACAAAGTCTTGTGCAAATTGGGCAATAGCAAAATGATGACAATGCTACTGTCAGCCCAAGGTCTTCAATCCAAACTGCCCAAAAAAGGTACGAATCCTAACCATGCGAATAAAGGAGTTGAAGTGGAACATGGAGGAAGCTGTTTGATTACTGGTCAATAATGAAAACCATTAACAAACACGAGGGAAACCACCATTAATGAAAATGGTCCCCAAGGTACCTAGTACATTCTAACAAGTGTGATTACAAGGACTTGAAGTCGAACACTTGAAGAATCCATCGAGTAGGAGACATTAAGGTATCCCCACTACCCAATAGTGAGGGAAATTGCCATTGAGGACAACAATTCCCAAGGTACTGTCATAAAAATCTAAATCTCATTCCCAGAGCAAGATGTGTTGCAGTCGATAGGAAGAGATCCATTGGAAGGAAGGCATTAAGGCATCCTTCATCATCCAACATGAGGTTAGTCAAAGACTAATTGGATCTGGAAATGGTACTGAATTTCACAAAAGGGACCGCTGAAGACATGATGTAATGTACTGATACCAAGGAATGGACGACACAAAAGTTCAAGGCAACTGCAAAATGGCCGACAAAGGTTTAAGCCTTAAATAGTGAGCACGACACAAAATTGACTTAGACAGCTTTTGACACGAAATAAGACCAATGAAACAAATCTATAATGTAGGAAACATTAACAGATTCCCCATATCATTGGAAAAGAGACCAAATAGAGGAGTAAGAAACCTTGAATCAGGATAAGGTCAAAAAACTAGGAGCCAACTATTGATAGACTCAAAACTAGTTCTTTGTTCAAGGAAACAAGACTTGCTTCCATGATGTAAAAAGACATGGAAATAAACCTTCCCCTTCCCTTCTTTCTTGTAAAGGTTTAACGAGTCCAAGAAAGAAAACTCAAGACCATCTTCATTTTTTGACAAGCTCGAAGAAAAGAAAGAAGAATGCTTGATAAGGCACTAATTCGTGGATTTTACGAGCCTGAACTAGTACATGCTCGACGGTGTTTTCATAGTTTAGAGAGTCTGAAAACTCCAAAGAAGACTCCAGGGGGGTCCTTTTTCGTACAATTTAGTCTCATGAGGCCAAAAAAGTATAAAACAAACCAAAGAAGAACTCTCTTAACTTCTGAAGAAGAAAAGGCGCACCTTTTTCGTAATTAGTCAGGAAGGTCCGAAAAAGGTTAAATTACCACCTACCCAACGCTCCTTCAAAAGCAACATATATAGCCTGAGTTTTACAAGTGTGAAGGAAGGCAAGATCACTCAGAAATATCCATTTGATTACTAGAAATGGGGCTTAAAACAATAAACTCGATGCTTTGTTCTTTAGGTTTTAATGAGCATGACAAAGACATAAAGTACACTCGGAATCTTTTTCATGTTTTGGTCCAGAGCACGAAAAAGAGAAAACTAAGCTCATACCGGGGTTTCCTTTTCTGTAATTTTAGTCCCTTAGGTCCGGAAAAGAGATGAACCTATGCCTGAGAATACTCTTCTCAATTCAGTAGAAAAGAGAGTGTTCCTTTCTCATATTATTCCACATGGTCCGAGAAAGAGATAACCTACCACTAGTGTGGATGCCCATTCACATATCCTTAACGAGCCTGAATGGACAAGTTTACTCGGTAGTCAAGTCTATTTTGAGGAGTCAGACTTGGGCCTAAAGAAACTCAAAATATTTCCCGTGAAGTTTTAACGAGTCTGGAAAAGTCAACTCACGGCTTCCTTACTGTTTTTAATGAGCTCGAAGGAGAACAGAAAGAATGCTCTAAATGCGAGGAGACGAGTGTCATAGACAGGCGAAACTAGTTCCAAGCGCAAGGAACAAACCTATGCATAATGTAAGGAAAGTGAGCAAGATAAGGACACTTGGGGAAGGTCTCCTCGGGGTAAAGGGTGTCAAGTTGCAAAGGCGAAATGATACAAGGCTTAGCGGCAATGAGAACAAAGATGAGGTCTTATACAACGAGCTAAAAGCATGAAAGCTGGCATTAGGCTCATAAGCGCGAGCAAGGCATATGCAAATGCAATTATAGCTTGAACAATAAGGTGAGGCCCATAAACAGTTGTGAATCCAACTAATAATCCTCTCTCCAAGAAACAACAACATCGAAAGAAACGATCCGATGCAGGTCACTTTGGCAGAAACACTTGTGACTTTGTTATCTTCTACAAAAGGAAAAGTTAAGGCAGAATCAACCGAAGAAGATTCTATAGGACCAAGGCTCAAGGGTTTATAATCAATAAGATCAACCTCAGAAGAGAAGCAAAAATCAACAAGGGAGATAGAGTCTACAGGAACAAACTCAATATCACAGGAGCTGAGAAATTCATAAGAAAAAATCAAACTCATTAGGATCACTGACTTGCTTTTCAAATGAAGAATCAAAAGACTCAACAAAAACCAACATAAGAAAAAGGGAAGGTTTACTAAGCAAATCAAGGTTAGACTTAATCACAACTGAAAAATAAGGTCAGACTGTATCAAATACTCCAGGAAGACTTCATCCGAAAGGAGGAAATCATCCGATATAGGACACATATCTGAACTTTCAAATGGATGGACAGAGTGGAGAGAAGGCTCTACAATCTGTATAGGATGACTCACCCGATCAATTGCTGGGACCAAGTCCCGAGAAGGTAAGCATGAAAACAGACGCTACCTCTCAGTAGCAATTGAACACAACTGACAAGAAGCCACATAGTTCACCTGTGGCGGGGTAGTGTCTACAGAAACACTGGGAATCAATAAAGGAAAGACTTGGTCTCTAGTTGGGTCAGGAGACGGATTAAGAAAATCCAACTGATTGATAGTGACAATTTCTTTGCCATGATTAAAGTACATCACATGAAAGAATGTTGACACCACAACTTGCATGGCATAGACATAATCACGTCCAAGGAGCATATTAAAGTCCAAAGGGTCTTCTATCACCATGAAGTCAACTAAGACGGTCTTCCCACCCAAAGTAACAGGTGTTTGAGCAAGAATTCCCAAGGCTATACAAGTTCTTCTATCAAACGCCAGTAACTGACTAGCAGTCAACACAAGTCTGGGAGATCCCATACCTCATCAAGCACGAGCAAACAAAATACTAACTGAGGCTCCTTCATCAACAATGCAACGAGCAATTGTATAGGGTTCAACTTTGACCTTTATCTGGAAAGGTGCATGGGAAGGAAGGCGCGGCTCAACTAGGCTATCCCAATCAAATGAGGCAATCCGAGAGCTTGGTGGGGGTTGATCCGAAACAAGTTCAGTGCCCCCTTGTTCAATAAGAACTAAACTGGCAGTGAAGAAAATGTGACTAGTAGACACTTCACTCTCCAAAGGAAGAGTGGTATTGATCGATACTAGGATTGATTCAACCGCTTGGTGAAATTCACTCTCTGAAGGGAGAGTAGGATTGACCAAAGATGACATTGGTTCAATCACATGAGGAGCACTCTTCGCAAGAAGAGTGGGATCAACCAAATCTGAGATTTGTTCGACCACTTGATCAACCAAAGGTTGAGTAGGATGTTGAGAAACTATAGGGTGTTCAGAAGAAAGAAATCCATGAGTCTTGGACCACACTCTTCGCACCTCTAGGATAGCAGGGCACAGATGAGTAAGATGATCTCCCTTGCATAGCACACAAGGGAACTTAAGATGATGCTTTGAATGACCAGTTTTCTCAATGGTATCAGCATGACTAGCAGTGGCTGACTTTTTGCTCTCAACATGACCTGCAGAGGATGAGAGTTTTCCCCCAGTGTGAACAACAGAGGATGGGTGACTGGGTCCAACCTCACTAAGAGAGGATGGTTGTTGAGAGACTCCATAATGTTCAAAAACAGGATGACGATGAATCCAAACTCTTCGTACCTCCACAATAGAAGGGCATTTATAAGTAAGGTGGTCTCCCTCACAAAGCTTACAAGGAAACTTGAGCTTGTGTTTTGAATGGGAAGACTTTTCAATAGTGTCAACATGACTCGCAGTGGTTGATGAATTGTCTCCAGCGTGAAGTACAGAGGCTGACAGACTGCCCCCAGCATGCCTGGAAGAGGCTGAGAGATTGGGTCCAACATGACTTGTAGAGGTTGGACAGGCACCATTAACGTGAACAACAGAGGTTGAATGGTTAGGATCAACATGCTTTGCAGTAGTTGAGTGTGTGCCCCCAGCTTGAGCAATGGAGGCTGGGTGAATGGATCCAACATGAACAATAAAGGTTGGATGGGGAGGTTCAACTTGAACACCAGAGGTTGAACGAGTGCGCTCAACATGAACACCAGAGGCTGAGTGTCCGGATCTGACATGACCTGAAAAGGTTGGAAGGATCCCACCAACTTGATCACCAGAGGTTGGATGGATAGCTCCAACATGAACAACAAAGGTTGGATAGGAAGGTTCAACTTGAAAACCAGAGGTTGAATGGATGCACTCAACATGAACACCAGAGGTTGAGTGACTAGATCCAACATGACCTGCAGAGGTTGGATGGGTGCCTCCAACCTGAACAACCGAGGCTGGGTGGTGAGGTTCAACTTGACTTACAGATGTTGAACGGGTGCCCCCTTTCTTATGTGCTTTCTTCCTATTCCTCCTTCTTTTACTCCTTTTAGACTACCGGTTACTAGTATCAGTACTTTCACCGCATGAGGTAGAAGGAGGAGGAGAACTAACTACAGGTGAAGGGGAAGCAGGGTTTTGATGCTCTTGATATAAAGAGCTCACTTGAGAAGCATCAGGAGCATTCAGGACAGTGGGAGTGGAAAACAACCACACTGGTAGCCCTAGGGTGAATCCCGAAAGATTCAAGGTGGCCATCAAGGGAACACCAACATTCCCTGTGAGAGGAATAGGACAAGGAGCTCCCCTCATGGGGATCTCTTGGTTGGTGTTCAAAGGGGTGTTAGCCATAGATTCAAAACAAGAGACAAAGTCTAAGGTTGATGGTCAACCAAAATTACAAAGCAGACACCTAAAGGCCCACTAAGTACAGACAAACCACATAGCACTCACTAAAAATTCCAAAATCCCAACAGACAAACAGGTATAAGATGTACTTTCCAGAAGAAAGCTGATAGACAGTTACTTGGAATCCCTATAGATGTTCTTAGGAACAAGCAGAGGAATCACCCACCGCCCTCCCACACTTTCTACCGGGGTTACCTTCCAATTCTTTCCAAGGTCAACCAGAAATAACCTTCCGGTGTACCTGTGTATGAACCCTAGATGTCAAGAGACTAAAGGCTACCTTAACTACACCAACAGTCTGGGGGTACAGTCGTCAGCCGAACTCGTACGCATGGGCAGGATAGCTGAGCCTGAAACTCTATCTAGGACAGAATCTCCAGATGCATAAAAGTCCTGAGTTACGTTTTGACAAGGATTCGGAGGGTTATCTCCTCTGTCCAATCCTACACATGGCCTAATGCTTAACTCCCGTTTGAGAGGAGCTTCCCAGATACAGTTGATGAAGTCAAGGATTTACCTAGTGAAAGGTCCACTACATCTGAGTTTTATAACTTGTGGGAAGTTTACACTTCCTAGCCCACAAGTCTAGCCTAAGCTAGTAGGTGAAAGGCCCCTAAAAAACAAAACTTACTAGTAAATTTTAAATTATATGTTCATTTTAAAGGGCTGTTTCTTACTCAAGAGGAAATGGAATGGTAAACTGGTGGTGTTTTGACTCAAAATTGAAACAACATGACTAAGGAAAGAGATATGATATGCAAAAGCAAAAACTATTCTCTTTATATTTTCAAATAGAAAACTTGAAAGCCAAAAGATCAAATCTTTTTTTATATTTTTCCAAAAACAACGATATGCTATGCAATCTAGACTAAAAACCTAATCTACATGCATATAAAGCAAACATGTGTTTTTGTATTTTTCTTTTATAAATGCAAAAGAAAAATCAGCCTATCAACTAATGCAAGCAAGTAATGAAAGCAAAGAAAATAGACAACTACTCTACTCCCCACAAGCAAACCCTAGGTTTCCCTAAAGTTAGATATCAACCTCTCTTGAAAAAGAAAACTTACGACAATAAATAAGCCAACAAATTTGGAATGAAAAGACCGAGCAAATAAGACTGATATAAACAAAGGTCAAGAAGTCCCAAGCATCAATCTAGACCTACAAACAAAGGCTGCTTAGTACCTTGTCCAACAAGGTCAAACCAAAGAAAGAGGTGGGGGGGGACAAGCAGCAAAAAACAAGTTCTTTTTAATTTTCTTTTATAAAGGAAAAATAAAAAATACCTACAAATCAAAAGGAACTCTGCTAAACAACCACCAAACAAACTCTAGAGTGCTCTAAAGTCAATATAAACCCTACTTGGAAAGGAAGGCTTGTATAGAAGACAAGTCTACTATTTTGGCAAGGTGAAGTTAACCAACAAAAGAAGAAGGAAACCAACACCAAAAATATTTTGAAAATCAAACCAAAGTCAAGAACAGAATCTGACCAAAAACATAAGCCAAAAATCATACCAAGCAAAGGAGGCAAGGGGGAAGAGCAAAGAACAAACCAAATTCTATAAAAGGCTAAAACTCTAGCATGCACCTAAGATACACTAGACTTGAGCAAACTTGAATCAAATAAACTGTATAAAAGCAAAGAACTGAAACACATAGGCTAACAGAACCAAAAGACAACCAACTAAGGAAGGCTAGGAACCCTAGCTTGGGTGCAAGCAATGACAAGAATCACTGCAGGCTTACAAAGGCAAGTGAGAATCAACCACTGTCAGAAGACAGACTGAAAAAATAGAGCCCAAGATCCTGAACACAGGTCTGAACAAAGACACTTTAACCTACAACCCAAACCGGCCAAAATACTTCAGCATGTAGATAGTAAACAATCCAAGCAGAAAGGCTCAAGGGCTTCCGAAAAAGCACAAACTGTGATCAACAAAGGCACCCAGACAGGCCAAACAACATTTATAAATAAAATCCACTCAGAAACAAGGATTACCCAAAGCAAAGACCAAGCAAACTTTAACTTTAAAAATCCCCACTTCCAGGAGTATTCGCGGTTGTCTATAAGGGAAGGTCGTGAATGACTCACGACTGTTCAGTGAAGCAACCCATGAATACAAGACTGTATTCACAACTGTCTAGAACAACAACTCGCAAATAGGTAGAAAAATCCCCAAAAAGGTCAAAAACTACCCAAAAAAGGAAAGGGAAGTGTGTAATCGGACTGGAAAGGTGTTTCTAAGTGGCAAAAAGGACTTGAAACAATGCAAAAACTGAAAAGAATCAAGAGAAACCCCAAACAGACAAGGCTATCCCCAGTGGAGTCGCCAGTACTGTTGTAAAGGAAAATGTCCTATGGCTAGGGTTTAAGAGGCCATCAACGTACTGGGGTTGAAAGAGAGATGAAAAATGTTCAGCAAGCATATATAAACAAGATTCAGAGATAAGAAAGATCCACACCTGACTAACCGAAGGCTAGTCCAAGCTTTCTCTTCAATCCTATTCTTGATCCCCTCGCTCCAAGAGACCTGCAAAACAAGTTATACCTTCCTCAAGCCATTATGACCACATATAAAACAATGATAATCAAATGAATATGAAACAATGATCTGAACAACATCATCATATGATCATAAACAGAGATTCAATCACACATTGAACAATGATTTGGGAAGAAGAAGGACATCACATCTTTATTAATCTTGAAAACAAGTACAAGTATACCTTCTCTTCAAGTTTGGCACCTCACGAAACCTTGATTTGGTTCTGCTGCTTCTCTTCTCCAAAGAACTCAGCCTCCAAGCTCTGCAACACTAAGGGAAGACCTCCAGGGCAAAGGTGTAGGCAAAGAGAGTTCCGATTCCTCCAGCATAACAATGCATAAATTAAAAGTCCCCTCTCATGGACCTCCCTACCTCTATTTATATGGTAAAGAAGAGATAGGGGTGAAGACAAAGTGGTTACAACTGAATGCGTCAGTTGTATAACTACCCAAACTAATCCGAAAAGGTTTGTTTTTATGTTTAAATGTTAAGAAACCTATTCGTGACTATGAAGGAGGAAAACCCACAAATGACTCGTGAGTTTCAACAAGAGAAACCTGTGAATACAGACATTCGTGACTTGTAAAACATGAAACTCGCGTATGATTCGTGACTATTCCTTAAGGAGAGTCCCGAATTCACAAAAAACACATTTTAAGGGTATTTTTGGGCATTTTCAGACTTTGGTGTCTTCTAGAAAGTTTTAGCTAACTGAAATACCTTTCCAATAGTGTAGAAAATGAGGTCAAACAGAGTTACAGAACTCAAGATATGGTTCCTCCAAGATAGGTGTCTTTTCAGTGACTTTCAATGACTTTCATGAAGTGTCGTCATGGAAATGTCGACATGCGACAGGATCATGGGAAAGTGGTCACAGGCAGAGAAGTGTCATTTTGAGCTATAACACATCCCACCCAACTATAGGCTAGTGCGCTCATCAATCTCTCAGAAGCACTACCACCCCCGAGCTAAGTATGATTCCCACAAGGAATAAGGAACACTAGTAGGATCACACATAGCCAAGGATACAACAAGACTCAGGAAAGAAAAAATTGTTGGGTTTATGAGGCTACAAACAAACAAGTGAATATACTGCTGGGTTTATCAGCCTACAAAGGAGTTGGAAGGCTTGAACTACTAAGCTAGTGAACTCAACCACACAACTATGGACATTTGCACCAGATATGGCTTGGATTCTAAAAAATCTACATAACCAACACAAGGAAGCACCCCCTTTTCTGCTACACAGTCCCTTAGGACATGACTTCCCTTCCATTGCTCTTCAGAGTGTGCAAAGAAGAAAACTAGCCCCACTAGATCTGTCTGTTAGACTCCTTCCTACACTAGGTTTATCAAGCTAGTTCAGACACAATTCCACTCCAAACTGATTCATACCAAGGAAAAACATGCACACACAGTAAACCACTATGTCAACACATCAAAACAGGCTTTCACTCACTCTGTGACAAAGGATACCATTGTGCAATAGTACTAAGGAAACCACATATGAACAACTCAGAACAAAACATTGTTCAACAAAACAGGATGCACATACATCACGCATGAACATAATGGAAATAAAGAATGATCATAAATCAACCACAACATTTCAATGATAGCCCCTGATGATGGACTACGGATGCACCATCCAAGAAAAACCAAAAACCAAAAACTGAAATGCATGGGTGAATGAAGGATAAAACTCAGGAAACATCAGCTGCGTGGGGAAATCACAAAGAATGAAAAAATCCTGGGTGAAAGAAGGATGCATGATCAAAACATCCCCGCTCCCCACAACATGAGGGAATATGGAGAAGTGAATGCATGAGGGAGTCAGCATGCGTTTTTGGGTGTTTTCTTTTGACACATGGATTTTCCTCAAAGGTTAAACATTCCCCCCCTTATCCTTAGGATATCATGCCCCCATCTTATTATTTGTTGCATAGACATAGCTAGTTGTGGGTTTTTATTTAAATTGCATATTTATATGATGTCCAAAATTTAGAATGTGTCAGCTATCAAAAAATACCATCGACATTGTATTTTAATCGCCGAAACATAAAAACGCTAAATCAATGGTGGGGATTTTGCCTTTATCTCCACACCTTGATTATTTAAAAAAAATTCATCATATATATAAATGAAAATGGGGTCAAAACAAGGGTGTTACATTCCCTTCCCCCTTCAACATCACTGTCCTTAGTGCTTTACAAAATTGAACAGAAATGCTACACTGGAACCGCAATCAGTGCTCCACAGAATTGAACAAAAAAAGATGTGCCAATCGCATGGAATCCTCCAGCTCCCATGTAGCCTCTTCAGGACCATAGTGCTCCCATTGTACCTTCACCTGCCCTATGGCTTGGTTCTAGAGCATTGTGACCTTCCTGGTGAGGATGCGCATTAGATCGATTTGGAATTCTCCTTTGGGTTACATATGAATCACATCCCAATTTATCACATGGTTAGGATCATGTACATATCTCTTAAGCAAAGAAACATGAAAAACATTATGAGACCTAGTGCTTGCAGACAATGCAAGTCTATATGCAATTGGCCCTATTCTTTCAAGATATTCAAAACAACCCACAATATCTTGGTGAAAACTTGGAACAACTTCCAAGCTTTAAGGAACTCTTCTTTTCCCTCACTTTGAGTTAGGCATGATCCCCAATATTGAACTCTCCATGATCCCCAATATCCTTAGCTCAATTCTTCTACCCATCAAGTAATGCCTCCACATCTTGAGAGCATGCACTATAGCTACAAGTTCCAGATCATGAGTGGCATAGTTCTTCTAATGCTCCATCAACTTTCTTGACTCATAACATATTACGTGATTGTATTGCATAAGAAATCCTCCATTTCCTTGATCGCATCCATTGGTACACAACACAAAATATTTCTTTCCGTCCACAACCTTCAATACTTGTGCACTTGTGAGAATATTCTTCAACTACTGGAAGCTTTCTTCACACCTCGTTGTCCATTAAAACTTTATCCCCTTCCTTTGAAAACAAGTGATGGCATGTGCAACCTTGGAGAATCCTTCAATGAATCCCTGATAGTATCCTGCAAGTCCCATAAAATAGCTTATCTCTATCACATTTCTTAGAGTAGGCCAATTCATAATGGCTTAAATCTTGTCAGGGTCCACAGATATACCCTCTTCTAAGATAATGTGACCCAAATACTAAATTCTATCTTTATATAAGTCACACTTGCTTAGCTTTGCATACAACTGATGCTCCCCGAGCGATTGTAATTCCAATCTCATATGCTATTCATGCTTTTCCTCATTATTAGAATAAATAATAATGTCATCAAGGAAAACAAGAACAAACTTCTCCAAATACCTGCTGAAGACACTATACATAAGGTACATAAATGTAGTTGGTGCATTTGTGAGACCAAATGGTACCACTACAAACTCATAATGTCCATACCTTATTGTGAAGGTTGTCTTATGAATGTATTCATCCTTGATTCTCATTGAATGGTATCCAGACCTCAAGTCTATCTTGGAAAATACCTGAGGTCATCAATTCTAGGAAAAGGATATTTGTTCTTAACGGTGAATTTGTTCAACTATCTATAATCAATACACAACCTTAGTGTACCATCTTTCTTCTTCAAAAACAGAACTGGTGCTCCCAAGGAGACACACTCGGCATGATATACTTATTCTCCAATAAATCTTGCAACTGCATCTTCAGCTCTAGAATTTTCGGTGTACTCATTCTGTAGGGTATCTTGGTCACTGCTGCTGCTCCTGGCACAAGTTCAATTGTGAAATCAATGTCTCTATTTAGAGGAAGCCCTAGAATCTCATTAGAAAAAACATCCCTAAATTCCTGCAACACATGAAAGTCCTCCAACCTAGGAGTTTCATTCTTTATTGCCTCCACAATATGAGCTGCATACAACTGGAAACCTTTCCTATGAAACTTCTTCAACTGAATTGTTGAAATATGCCTCACAGAATTCACCTTTGGAATGCCTTACGACTATTGGGTTCCCTTCTTCATCCACAAATTCAAAAGTTTTATTATAGAAGTTGAGCTTTACTCTATTACCTTCTAACCAATCCATTCCAATGAGAACATCATAGGAACCAAGGGGTAGAAAATTTAGATCTACACAAGTGACCAGTCCATTCATCACTAATGGCCATTTCTATACCACTTCACTAACCTTTCTCTTAGTTCCAATGTCTAGCTGAACTAACTATGAGCAAAACCAGGGTTAATCAAAATAGAAATAGATTTCTTAGCAATCTTACCTGCAACTTCAACCATAGTTGACTGGTGATATGCCTGGTGATCCTCCAGTGTTGCATAGATCCTAGGTATGGATCTTGCTACTTGACCCACTATTTCTAACTGTTGAATGTTGTAAGTTGACCTTGCATTCTCATTCTCAAGCGGACAATACCTGCGCATGTGGGGTCCTCCACATTTCCAACATTGGAGTGATTCTATGTTTTGTAGTGGATTCTTTGGATTTTATTCCACCACTCTAACTAGCTTCTTCTCAACTTGGGATGGCTGCTTCTGTTGATTCCCGAAGTTAGAAGGTTTGAAACATTTCTTCCTCTGGTCAGAATTCTCATTCTTCTTGTACTTCCATGCTTTATGATAATCAGGTTTTCCTTTTCTTTTCTCATAGCAATACTCATCTTTTCTTATCGCTTCTTCCAAAGTTCTAGGTTCATAAAACTCAATTCTGTCTTTTTAAGACTGAGCAATCCACTCAGGAAACACTAGATTTTTAATTTTTCATCTTTGATGTACACGACATACAGCAACAACTCCAAGAAATTGTTTGCATACTCTTCCATGGTCTTCTATCCCAATATTAGCTCATGGAATTCTTTGATCTTATCATGATAGTACCTGTTAAAGAGGTACTTCTGCTTGAAATATTTCTGGAATTGTTTCCACACAATTTTTCTTTCATTAATATTTTTCACTTTCTTGAAGTGCTCCCACCATATGGATGCTCTTCCAGTAAAATTGAAGATGGTGTTGAGGCCTCGAAATTTGCAGGAAACAACAGTAAGGGATTCTCCCCAGTCAATGTTCCCAATTAGACAGCTGACTATTTGGTATAGGGAATCCGTCCGGTTTGCGGCTCGGCTACCGTAGGTCAAATAACAAAACAAAGGTTTTACCAGTTGCGGCCCGGTCCACCGAGTTTTTGTATTTTTTGACTTAAAGCATGAAATGCAAGTGCCTAATTAACAATGCAGGGTGATAAAGATGCAAGGAACTGTCACAATGTGATGCGCAGGTTCTTACCTCTCGTCTTAAGGCTCACGTGCATCCAAATCACATACAACAGAAAAATAAACTAACTACCTAAACTATCCCTAAGGAGAAAGATTATCATTCGTTGGTGAGTAATACATTTTGTACGTGCATTATGAAGAGTTACAGTTAGTTGACACTTCTTTCAAGACACATGAACCATTACAGATATTTAAACAACCAGATAGCCAATTGTTTTATGAACAACATTTATTACTCACAGTGGAAACATCACAAAATATACTGAAGAACACTTAAACAAGAACATAGGTTCAGATCGTTAAAACGCTCTCACAGTTAATGAAACACAACTGAAAATGAAATAGTTCCCCTTCAACATTGCTCATTTAATTGCATTTGATACATTCCACATTTTTCTTTCCCCAGCAGGCAAAAGTTGCAGTTTCTGATTGTAAAACGAAATATTTCCTCTTACAAACAAATGGATTGCAAGTTTTTTTCCAAGGAAAAAGTCCCTTCTAAATTATAACTTTCAAGTATTTAAACTACAGCCGCAGACCATTTGGGCTTCCCCCCAAATGAATGACCTTTCAGCTCCCCAACGCTTCATATTCCTTTATCTTTTCTACGCATGCCCATGATTGGCTAAGTAACTGCCGGACCTTTCAGAACTGCTCCTTTGTCACCATTCATTTTGTCTTTTCTTTGGTTTGTCCATCTTATGATCCTACTAGTTTCGGCTCTACCTTCACCAAACGGTCTGCCTCCCTTGACTAGTCTCTGGAAAATACCTGCAATCAAATGACAATCATCATTTGTGGGAAACGCATTAAACCACAGCAGCAAACAAAACTGACTGAATGGATAATCCATAGGAAATGGTCAGGTGCACCACCTTCATTTTACAAAATCTGACTATACTACCTCGTTCTTCTACAGGCTTGTGATAACAAAACCAACGACGGAAATCGGGAGGAAACCAACATCGAAAGCCAAATGGCTTTCTCGGCCGCAACGACGGAAGATTCAATGCTACTGGCATGTGACGGGAGGGCGAGAAAAAATTTAAATCAGAAATCAAACGGTTTTCCCTTTCGGAAGCTCAATGACTTTGGGAGCCGCAACGGTGAAAGGGAAGGCTAAAGACACACAACGTGGGTGGGAAAAATTTAGTCAGAATTTGGAGCACTTTGCGCTTCGGAGGCTTAACCACTTTGGGAGCCGCAACGGCGGAAAATAAATGACTACAGGAAAGCGATTAAAAGAACAATACACATCGGCAGTCGGAGCAATTCGACCTTCGGATGAAGAATCAATTTAGGAGCCGCAACGGCGGAAAATAATACTGACACATCAGACAGTGGACTGCTTTAAGCTTCGGAAGCTTAGTTGCTTTGGATCCGCAACGGTGGAAGCTAAAGAAGACTACAACCCCTGATCAAAAATGAAAAATGCTAAGTGCTTAAGACCCTGAATTCCATCAACGGAAAAGACTGCTTCTGAAATGGTGGCCCTTTGACAAGCAAATCAAACTTAAAATCTGTGATCCAATATAACTCAGAAACACAGGCAACCATTCAAGAACCAGGATGAGTGTTATTAGCCTTCCATAATCATTCAAATCAAAATGTGACCAACAACAGATCATGGAGCACACGATTAACGACAAACGCTAAATCAAAAGGAGGGGCCCAAAATTTTAAGAAATTTAGTGAGAACAGTTGTGACGGAAACAGATGGCTACCCTAGCCTTCATATTTCCATAATAGTTTTGGACTTGGAAATATTTCCTCATCCCAAGAAGCCAAGATTCAGCTTCTTGTCCATTATTTACCTCACCATTGAAGGTAGGAGGCCTTGCCTTCTTAAATTCATCACGTGAATGGTTTTGGTAGCACCTCTTTATCTTATTCTTGTGAGAAGAAGAACCTGAATCACCAGTGGATCCTTCAGAGTTAGATGTCCCACTAGGAGATCTCTTTCTTCTTCTGGTCATGATCTTACTTCCTTCTGGTCTCACTGTCCAGTCCCTAGAGTTCATCTTCCTATGAATGTCTGTCAAACTTTGCATCATGGCTGCATTCAATTGATCCTGCTCCTCCAGAGCGTTAACCAATCTTTCATTATCTTTCATGTGGCTTTTCATGTCCACTCTGAGGCTTCTCGTGGTGGCTTTAAATTCTGTTAGAGTATCGTGAAACCTCCTCCCATTAGACTCTATCTCAGCATTCCCAATTCATACTTTTTCCCCTATAGCATATTCCATGCATCCATTGGGGTTCTGTGCATCATCACACATATTGGTTCTCATGGCTCAACCAAACCAAATTTACTGAACTGCACTATCTGGAATGCTGCCCTTTGAAGGCGACTATAATTTTGCAAAATGTCTTAGTAACAAAATCATGAGCTGCATAATAAAATCAGAGTAAAAACCATTTACCAATAGCTTTGTCAACCTTTCAACTTGGCCCATCAAGGCCCAATGATGCAACTCGCAGCTTTGATACCACGCTATCACATCGCCTCCCGTCCATGAGAGAGGGAGCGTGACCATAACTGCTCGATCTGATTGTTAAGGAGCGTCCAGCTTGAAGTTCATTGAAGTCTGTATTCATTTTGATAAATTCCCTATCTTTGCAGAGATCCATGGAAGACATGAAATCATCTTGCATTCATTCTAATCAAGTATGGTAATTTCTCCAACTTTCCAACAATAGAGAAAAAGAACCTATCAGTGATCAAATCGATGGTCACCATTCATTATGCATCTTGAGCCAGATAACCGGCAGAGATTAAACCCACAAGAAGCAATGGTGTGGAAATATTGAATTGAGGAATCAAGGAAATTTGCAAATTGCGAGCTCACATCCTGCATCCCGCATTCCACATCCCACATCCCGTAAGTTGCGAAAGAAGATTAGTGGAAGACAGAAATTACGAAGCCGCATCTTGCATCCTGCATCCCAGAATCCCGCATCCCACAAGTTGTGTAAAGGAAGTTGTAAAAGGGAAATTTGTGGAAAGGAAGATTTCTGAAGCCGCATCCTGCATCCTACATCCTGCAATCCCACATCCCACAAGTTGTGGAAAGGAAGATCTCTGGTAGAAAATAAAATTTGAAGGAAGCCTTGGACAGATTTGTTCATTCAGGCCATCACCAATCCAACAATCTAAGCTTCCATAGCATAATTTAAAAATGCATTGAAAGAAAACATACACAAATGCATACAATGGAAACTATACAACTAAAGCAATTCATCAATTTCAACACATTGGCATATTCATCATATTTCATTAAGCAAATACAATTGCAGAGATTAACATATACCAAATAGACTTATCTTGGAAGAAGTTTTCTCCACAAACAGCTACATCATTGCAATGTTCCACCCAATCATAGTCCAGTGCGCTCATCAATCTCTCAAAAACACTTCCACCCATAAGTTGGGCATGATTCCCACAAGGAGTAAGGAACACTAGTAGGATCACACATAGCCAAGGATACAACAAGACTCAGCCAAGCCAACACAATTGGGTTTATCAAGATACAAACAAACAAGACAATATACTGTTGGGTTTATCAGTCTAAACAACCAAGCTAAATAATAATTGGGTTTATCAGACTGCATCCAGTTAAACCAAAATTCACATTAAGGACCATCCAAGACAACTAACAGATGGGTTTATCAGGATGCAAAGGAGATGGAAGGCTTGAACTACTAAGCTAGTGAAATCAACCACAAAGGTATGGACACCTGCACCAGATATGGCTTGGATTCTAAAACATCTACAAAACCAACACAAGGAAGCACCCCCTTCTCTGCCACACAGTCCCTCAGGCTATTCCTTCCCTTCTAGTGCTCTTCAGGGTGTGCAAAGAAGAAAACTAGCCCCACTACACTAGGTTTATCAAGCTAGTTCAGACACAATCCCACTCCAAACTGATTTAGACCAAGGAAAAACATGCACACACAAAAAAACACAATGTCAACACAACAAAATAGGATTTCACTCACTCTGTGAAAAAGGAGTCCATTGCACAACAATACTAAGGAAACCATAGATGAACAACTTAGAACAAAACACTTTTCAACAAAATAGGATGAACATACAGCACACATGAACATAATGGAAATAGCGAATGATCAAAAATTGACCACAACATTTTGATGAGAGCCCCTGATGACAAACTGCGCATGCACCATTCAAGAAAGAAAAAAAAAAACTGAAACGCATGGGTGAATGAAGGATAAAACTCAGGAAAAATCAGTTGCATGGGGAAACAACAAGGAAAGAAAAATGCCTGGGTGAAAGAAGGATGCATGATCAAAATGTCCCTGCTCCCCACAATGTGAGGGAAGATGGAAACATGAATGCATGAGGGAATTGACATACATTTTTGGGTGTTTTATTTTGACACATGGCTTTTCCTCAAAGGTTAAACATTCCCCCGCTTATCCTTAGGAAATAATGCCCCCATCTCATTATTTGTTGCACAGACGTAGCTGGTTGTCGGTTTTCATTTAAATTTCATATTTATATGATGTCCAAATTTTAGAATGTGTTAGCTAGCACAAAATCCCATCGGCATTGACTTTTGATCGCTGAAACATAAAAACACTAAATCAATGGTGGGGATTTTTCCATTAGCTCCACACCATGATTATTTACAATTTATCCATCATATATATAAATGCAGATGGGGTCAAAAATGGGGTGTTACACATAAACTAGAAGGTTATCTACAGGATGACCAAGAAAGATGAGAGAGATTTTCGGGGTACTCTGATCATGAGAAATGTATTTTTGCATCTAGAAGAGGTACGATAGCCTTCAATCAACCTCACTAATTTTCACAAGAGGATTCTTGAGTATGATTCAGAATCAGACTAGTTCAAATTTTTGCATGAGGACATGCAATTAGATAGATGGGGGGAGATGTTGGGTCCTGAATTTACCCCTTTGTGCCATGTTATGTTCCATCCTTTTTCCCTATTTTTGTCTCCATTTTACAGCTGGATCCTTATCCTTTTGATATAAACAAGCATAAACATATCAGATATAAATCATTATCTATTATTTCACTTTATGCTCAGTTTTTATTATAGTTATGGATTTTACCTCTCATTGTGATGATCTATCCATGCTTTGAAAGAAAGATTCAGAACCATAGGTGGCGCAACTGTAACAACTTATCATATCTAGGTGGTGCAACCGCAACAACTCATAATATCTATAAATTAGTCCTTTCTATCATCAAATGCTTGCTCAAATTACATGGTCAACCTTAAATGTATAATAAATCTTGGATATGCTTTCATGGTTGCAACTAAAACTCCCAAATGGTATTCCGTAAGTTGTTGGGCATGTCAGTTCGCAGAATAGCTCGAAGTAAAATATTATTTATTCCCAAGATGATTTTATGCAAGGATTGTTAGTTGTTACTGTCTTGATGACTCGGCAGCCTGAAGATCAAATATATTCATGGCTGCCTCAAATTGATGTAACATAATAGCTTTGTTCTTGTATAAGTATACGTAGGTAGGGAGAGCTAAGGGTTTGGTTCATTTCCAGATTGTAAGCGACATAGCAGAGTGTCTGTAACTGTAATTACAATTTTTATCATATTAATAATGAAGTCAAAATTCTCATTTTTCATCTGTTGTAGCCTTTGTGATATTTCAACAACATCTATGTTTGAAGGCTAGGCCCACCCTTCTAACTGAGTTGCTGGTAGTTTAGATGCTTTAGTATTTTTATTTCTGTTTAAGTGTGGAATTTCAATTTGATACATCTTCATGGTTAGCTGCAGATTCATTTGTTTAGTGATTGCATCAGTTGGTTTTCCTTTGGATTTTTGTAGGTCATTTTGTGTGACACTCTGTAATGTCTCCATTCAAATAATTGCATAGCAGGAAAATTCCATCAATCCTACTAGTTCCCTAGGTTGGGTGGAAACATTGGGAAGTTAATAAGGGAGATAATAAATGGTGTTTAGACATTAGAAGGAATAAATATTTATTTAATGTATTTAATTAAATGAAAGCAAGTGAAAAATGAAATGGCTATGGAGAATGGAGACACATGTATACTATGGGGCCCATTCAAGCTAGAATTCCTATGTTAAATGGCATCCTCCTCTTGCAATCTCGAATCTATGGGAAGCCTATTTTTTTTGGATAGAATATAAGGTTAATATACTTTTCCATATACTTCATAAGTCAAATTTGTAATGAATTGTAACTTACATGGGGAGAGGAAGCTCCAAATGGGAGTTTCATGGACACTTGGCTAGATGCCCCTTACATTTATGACATATATGACACCAATGATGGAGATTATATGATAGTTATGACACAAGTCATATCTAAAGGATGACATACTGACATAGTGGCATGTCAGGCCTGAATATAGCATCTTATAGGTCGAATTTGGGAGTT
Organism: Pseudotsuga menziesii; assembly: GCA_001517045.1. Taxonomy (NCBI): domain Eukaryota; kingdom Viridiplantae; phylum Streptophyta; class Pinopsida; order Pinales; family Pinaceae; genus Pseudotsuga; species Pseudotsuga menziesii. The sequence continues at coordinate 435,823 of LPNX011017487.1, read as the reverse complement.
GGAGAAGGCCAAGAGGCTCCTACTCAAATTTGGGAGAAGAGGGAAGGTGAAGAGAGAGGCCACATGGCATAGCATGAGAAGCCACGCCAATTTGACTTGGATTTGGTTTATGGATGGATTTGGAACCTTAGAAGACCAATAATTTTTAAAATGTAGGGATCATCCATGAGAAGGCCCTTTTTATCATTTCTAAAAATTATAATTTTGAAGAGAGAGAGAGAGCTAGTGGATGACTAGTTCATGCCTTAGCCAATTTCAAGGGTGAAAGATTACCATCCTAGTTGGTGTTTGGAGAGTCCACTTAGGTATTTCAAGTAGCTTCAATGGATTCATAATTTATAGGTGTAAGCTACAACAACTCATGGACATATCCAGTTCAGCTTGTTCTTCCTTTTAGAGTCAATTTTTCTCACCATATTTCAGCTCTATGGAGTGAGGCACACTTGGTGAGCTATTCATCTCTTTGAGGGAGCTTCTCTTGCTCCAGTATTTCATATTCTGATGTAAATTATCTGCTCTTTAAGTTCATAAATATCTCAGGTCGAAAGGATAAGAAATATCATGTATTATTGCTCAATAATGAAGGAACAATGCCATTTCCCCACTACCTTGTTGTGAACTCCTGTAATCTTGATGGATTCAAATAGATGTATAAGCCTATGTGCATTCATTGTATGCACACAGGCCTCTCTGCAACTCTGGAAGATAAAGAACATCTTTCAACAAGAAATCAGGGAATCCAGGCATATTCAGCCGAATGGTGCCCATTCCCTTTGGTTTAAGACTTGACTTATCTGCAAAGTAAACTATTTCATTTATTGTTTCATTAAGTTCTTCAAAACAGTATTCTCTTTGCCAACCTGTGCACATTCATTGTATGTGTTATTCTCTTCTAGACATACTTTGAGGAATGATGTATGAAATAGTCCATTGGTTAATTACTCCCTCAATCAGCTAGACACTCTCGACTTCCCTCTGCTGGAAAATTCAAACGTGACCTGCCTAACCCTAAATCTATTTATGTAGCTGTTCTTTCTTACTGCTCAGACCTGCCTAACCCTAATCTATTGTGTGAGCTTCAATTTCATATTATTTCTACTATGAGTTCATATTATTGAATCCTTTGATATACTGCTGCGAGTTCTTTGAGGTTGTGACCATGCTTCGGTGATTGAATATCGTTGTTGATCGTGTAAGCTCATGGAGTATCATGCCTACGACTTGCTCCTGTGGAGTATCATGAAGCTGGAGAGTGCTGTGATTTCTTTGTTGTGTATTTGATGAGCTTGAAGACTAACAGTGGTAAAGATTATGATAGAGCCTTTTTTCAAGATCATGGAGGTAAAATCTTGGTGTTGTATTTACTTATAACCGTTGGAAGTGCATAAAACCTAATTTATGCCCTAATTCCTATGCGTGGAGTTTTCTGGTAAATTCTGCAAATATTTTCATATGTACCATATGGATGCTACGTATTGAAGAGGCCCATGACTGCTGTATTAAATATTTTAGTTTGGATGTATACGTATGGGAGTATTGGGTTTCCTCCTTTCGATTTGAAGCTGTGTGTTGACGCCGTGACCATTACATGAGAATATTGTTGAGTGTTGCTGTGTGTTGAGATTGAAACCATGACCATTACATGAGAATATTGTTGGTGTTTGCTGTGTGTTGAGCTTGAAACCGTGACCATTACATGTGAATATTGTTGGTGTTTGTGCCCTCATTCAAATGTGTGGAGTGTATTGGAATCGTGAACTTGAATAGTATAAGCTCGAAATTGTTGACTGGTGCTGTTCAAAACCCTATATTTCATGTGGAGCTACGAGCTGTTTCTTTTGAATGTGAAGACCATTGCTATGACTGAAGACCAAACTGAAGACTGTTTGAAGAGTGTGAACTACTAGAAGTGCAGTGAACTCAATTGTTTAAGTATTCTCAAGTCTAATGCAATATTTTGTATAGATGTATTATTGTGATTTTTCATAAAAGAATTTGAATTTCACTTGTAAAAAACACTCTAGAATTATTAACACAGGGCTGCAGAATTATTTTTGTTGTAAAGCTTGTGGAAGGTGGTAGAGACTTAGACCTGCACCTTTAATCTTTCTTCTTTTTCTCCTATTGTTTTTGTTGCAAGATTCAATCACAAAAGATGCAATCTATAGCATCTGTAGTTGGTGCCACTCTCACTGGCAAAGACACTTATCTAGAATGGTGGAGGAAGATCAAATCTGCCTTCATCTACAATGACCTTTGGGACGGTATTTGCGAAGGCACCACAATAGAGACAAAAGCTGGAAAGCCCATAACCAGAGACCCAGGACCTCCAGAATCTGAGAAAGAGAAGGCCATTTGGAAAACAAAAGACAAGAAATCTTTAGCGGTAATCACTGTCACAGTCAGTGAAGAGGTGAGCCAGCACATATTGCCTGCAAAATCATGTTTTGAAGCACTAAAAACGTTAAAAGATCTGTATGATTCACACTCTGAAATGGAAGTTATTCAACTAATGCTAAAAATATTTAGTTTAGAAGTAAAAGATAATGATCCCATGTTAGATGCCTCTGAAATCAAAGCTATCATGCACAAGATTCAAGCCTCTGGTATGAAACCAAATCTTCCCCTTGCAGCATTTGTAAAATCTTTGTATCCTTCTCACTCCAACTATCTTGAGTCATTGCAAGCAAGTGACAAGTTCAAATCAATGACATTTGACACCCTGGTAGAGAAGATAGCTAACAGAGAGAAAGCTTTTGGTAAGAAGACAACTGAGCATTCTGGAGAATCACTTTGCTTTGCTCAAAAATCAAAGAACCACACCAAAGACCAATCCAAAGATTATCCCAAAGGAGAAAGCAACATGAGAGGTAGAGGAAGAAGAAACTTCAGAAGTAGAGGAGGCAGAAACAACTCCAGCAAAAGATCAGATTTGAAGTGCAAGCGTTGTGGAAATATTGGACACACAACAGATTAGTGTTGGGCTTCGTGGGACTCCATCAACGATAGACATAACCAGAAGAAAGATGATAATAAGAAACAAGATGCTAGTAAATCTTCAGATTATGATCATTGCATTGTTGCACATTGTAATATTGGTATTAATGAAATGACTTCACTTTCATTTTACATAGATTGTTGGCTACTTGATACTGGTGCAACATCACACATGAATTTTAGAAAAGACTGTTTTGAAGAACTTAATGAAACAATAAATGGTATAGTTTACTTTGCAGATAAGTCAAGTCTTAAACCAAAGGAAATGGGCACCATTCGGCTGAAGATTCCTAGATTCCCTGATTTCTTGTTGAAGAATGTTCTTTATCTTCCAAAGTTGTAGAGAAGCCTGTTGTCCTTGGTGCAGATTTGACAGCAAGGGCATTCCATCCACATGTTTGATGGAATCGTAGAAATAAGAAAGTCCTCTGACAACCAAGTCATCATGACTGGATATGAAGATGGGAAGCTGCTGAAGCTAAAGGGTTCATCTGCAAGAGTTCAGAACTATGCCTACCTCTCTCAGCATGGAGAAGGTAATTTGTCATCAAGTTTATTGTCGCATGCAAGATTTGGTCATTTGAATTATAACAGTCTTCATTTGTTGAGAAAGAATGGTGTATTTGGTTTTCCCACCATTCCCAAAGAGAAGAGAAAATGTGATGCATGTATATTAGGGAAACACAGTAAGCTGCCATTCCATGAATCTAATTTCAGAGCAAGTAGGAAATTAGAATTAGTGCATTCTAATTTATGTGGCCCAATGCCAACTCCTTCTTCCAATGGGAATAAGTATTTTACCTTTGTTGATGACTACTCAAGAATGTGCTAGATTTACTCATTAAAGACAAAATCAGAAGCATTTCAAACATTCAAGGACTTTCATGCATTGATAGAAAAACAAGCACAATCTAAAATTGGTACACTTCGTACTGACAATGGGAAAGAATACACTTCAAATTCTTTTGAATATTATCTTTGCCAACATGGAATTGCACATCAGACTACAGTTCCCTACAATCCTCAACAAAACGATGTAGTAGAAAGAATGAATAGAACCATAATGAATATGGTATGCTCAATGATGTTTTTTAAGAATGTAAAACTAATGTTTTGGGGTGATGCAGTGAAATCTGCAGCCTATTTGAGAAACAGAAGTCCCTCAAATTCTCTTGATAACAAGACTCCACATGAAATGTGGTTTGGCCATCTCCCTTCAGTCAGGCATCTCATAGTTTTTGGTTCCACCTGTTATGCCTTGATTCCAAAGGAGCAAAGAAACAAGCTTGGTGCTCGAAGCAGAAAATGCATTTTCCTGGGGTACGAAGAAAACTCCAAGGCATACCGTCTGTATGATGAGGTAAACAAGAAGTTTGTTATTTCCAGAGATGTCATTTTTCTTGAGACTAATAAAAATGACCAGTCCATTGAGAGACAACTTGATCATTTGGAAAAATATCCTCATCCAAAGAAATATTTTGAAAATGAATATGAAATTCCAAACCTTGAAGGGGGGATTCCTATTATGGATCAAACTTTGGAATTTCCATATGAAGCACCAACTCCCCCGCATGAAGAAGTTCCTGCCACTTCACCTAAACAAGAGATTCAACTAGATGATGTGATTGAGAGACTTGGAAGACTCGACCTTGAAGGAAATGAAGCACCACCAGCTGATCAACCAGGACCATCATGGAAGATTCCTAAATGGGCCACAAAGACACTTGAAAGTATCCATCTGGATGAAGTTGGAAAGATAGGAACGAGAAGTTCAAAAAGACATGAAGATGGAGGAGAAGAAGATAATTCAAGTGATGACATGGATGTATCATTTGATTATGAATTTAATTGATCTGCTAACTTTGAAACAACTTCCTTTGAAGAAGCTTCTACTCGAGTTGAGTGGAAAGAAGCTATGCAGAATGAGTATGATGCACTCATGAAGAATGGAACTTGGAAGCTGGTTGACCCTCTAGTTGGAACCAAACCAATTGGCTGCAAGTGGGTGTACAAGAACAAATACAGATTAGATGGCTCACTTGACAAGCACAAAGCAAGGATTGTAGCAGAAGGCTATGCATAGAAGGAAAGAATTGACTATGAAGAAACGTTTTCTCCTACAGCAAAATGGGCTACCATCCATACCTTACTCTCTTTAGCTGCTCAGAATGGGTGGAAAGTTCATCAGATGGATGTGAATACTGCTTTCTTGAATGGAGACTTGAAAGAGAATGTCTTTATGTCTCAGCTAGAAGGCTTTGTTGTGAAAGGAAAAGAACAAAAGGTATGCAAGCTTGTCAAATCCTTGTATGGCCTAAAACAAGCGCCTCACTCATGGTATGAAAAATTAATCGAGCATATTTTGAAGTTAAATTTCGAACATTTTGATCTTGATGATGCAACACTGTTTATAAACAAAGTTAGAAGATCTGTTGTGTATCTTGTGGTGTACGTAGATGACCTTTTGATGACAGGGAACAATGAGAGCTATATAGCATCCATAAATAAAGATTTGAAAAAGATCTTTGAAATGACAGATATGGGACATCTCCACTATTAATTAGGAATTGAAGTCACTCAACATCCTAAGTACATATTCCTATCTCAGAAAAAATATGTTGGAGAACTACTAGACAAATTTTGCATGACAGAATGCAACTCTATCTCTACTCCAATCGAACAGAAAATGAAACTCACATCAAGCGATGGAAAAGAATTTGAGGATACGACCAAGTATCGACAACTTGTAGGAAGACTTATCTACCTTACAACAACTAGACCAGATATTTCTTATGTTGTTGGCATACTTTCAAGGTTCATGCATAAACCTTGTGAAGGACACTGGTCAGCTGCAAAAAGAGTTCTAAGATACTTGAAGGGGACTCAAGACGTTGGACTCAAGTACTCTAAGGTGGATGACTTCAAACTTATTGGGTACTTAGACTCAGATTTTGATGGTGATAAGGAGACGGGAGTATCAACTTCTGGATACACTATGAGTCTTGGATCAGCAGCTATCTCATGGAGATCATGCAAGCAGTCAGTTCCAGTAGATTCAACAATAGAAGCAGAATATGTGGCTGCAGCTGAAGAAACGAAAGAAATAGTATGGCTCAGGAAGATACTTGAATATTTGCAAGAAAAATAAGAGAACTCCACTCCATTATTGATCGAAAATACTTCTGCAATCAAGCTGGCTAAGAATCCTGGATTCCATGATCGAACCAAACACATCAACACAGAGTATCATTTGATTCGACATCATGTAGAGGCCAAGACAGTCCATCTTCAACATTGTTCCACAAATGATCAAGTTGCAGACATCTTCACCAAAGCGCTTGGATGAGAAAAATTTGAAAGATTCAGAAACATGCTCAGACTTACTAACACCCCTTCGGATTAAGGGGGGGATTGTTGGAATATAATTCGTCGGGATTATATTTTGTAAATAAATAAAGGAAAATGAATAGTTATGTAGGAAGCTGAAAAGGATGGTCAGAAGATGAAACTCAACTAGCATATGTAATGTATAAATAAATTATTTTGCAATGGAATAAATGAATTGGGAGTTATTCATTTCAACAGTTTTGCCAACACTTGGGTGCAAAAATTGGATGTGTATTTTCAGCTAAATCCAATGGTGGAAGAAGATGCTTTAAAAATGGCTATTTTGCACTTGGATGGAGATGCCAATGAATGGTGGTTACATGGACTGAAAACCTTGGGTCATGATTAGATTAAAACATGTGGGGAATTTGTGGTGAATTTGTTGACAGGGTATTAGAAAGGTTTGAGCAAAAAGATCCAGAATTGTCTTTCAAAGAACCAGCACAATTGAAGCAGGTAGGGACTCCTATTGAGTATATGTTGGAATTCCAAATATTATTAGTTAAGGTGGCTAATGTATCTATGGGAAGGTTAGTATTTATTTTCACTGAAGGTTTGGAAGATCCCTTAAAAGGTTTGGTAAAATCCCACAAGCCTACTAAATTAAATGATGCAATGAGCTTGACTAGAGATCTTCAAAATGTGCTTCCTAGAATAAGATTTCCTCCCAAACCTAACTTCATATTTGAAAGAAATTGTTGGAAAAAGGATGCACCTAATAAGAAGTTTTGGAAAAGAGATACATCTGAAAATAATAAGAAATAAGGACAAAACAAGGATGAACTTAAAAGGAAAAAATTGTGCTTCACACACTTCCAACCATGGACACCGGGGCATAGATGTGCTAAAGGAAAATGTCAATACATAGAATTATTTTCTAATAATGATGAGTATGAAGGGGGTATGGATGAAGAAGGGGAGATTTCAGATCAAGAGGAGGTATATGGGATAACAGCTAAAGAATAAAATCATCCTTCACTGAACAAAGCAAGAATGGAAGTACTTTCAGCAGTGCCTCGCTATCACACTATTCGATTCAAGGGTGTGGTATTGGGACAAAGAGATTCAATTTTGGTATATGGAGAATCTACAAATAATTTCATTGATGTAGAGATGGTGTAGAAAATAAAGATACCAAGTGAACCATTCGATGGACTCACAGTTGTTGTTCCAGGTCACAACACAATGCAATGCAACACACGGGTTCCAAAGCTACAAGTCAGCATAGGTGGAGGAGTAGGGAATGTCCTAAAGCAAGGCCAAAACCCTATAGCCTTTGAGAGTAGAAATTTGCAGCCTCATGAAAATATTTACTGCATGTATTACAAAGAGATGTTGGCCATCATGCATGCCTTGGCCAAATTCCGACAATACTTGGTAGGCAACAAGTTTGTGGTGAAAATTGACCACAATAGTCTAAGACACTTCCTTACCCAAAAGGATATAAATGAAAGGGAAAAAAATGGGTAAGAAAGATCCAATATTATGATTTTTATATTGAATATGTGAAAGGAAAGAATAACATTGTAGCATATGCATTATCTCAAAGATCTTTTTTTCTCTCATGGACATTGCTAAAAATTGGAAAGACATGCTACTAGTTGAATATGCAAAAGATAAGTTTGCTTGTGATGTATTACATGGAATCATGGGAGATTATAGCTACAAAATTTTGAATCAGATGATATACTATAAGGGCATAATTTATTTGGTTCTATATTCAGATCTTAAGTACAAAGTTTTGCAGGAAGCACATGATTCCCCACTAGCAGGCCATTCGGGGATCTTCAAAACCTATAGGGAAATAAGGAAAAGGTTCTATTGGAAGGGGCTGAAGGAATATGTTCAGAAGTATGTGAATTAATGTAAGGTATGTCATGCAAAAAAAATCAGAACTCACAAAGCCAGCTGGTTTATTACAACCATTTCCCATTCCATAGCAAAAATGAAATAGTATATCGATGGATTTCATCACCAGTTTGCCCAAATATTTGGGCAAGGATTGCATATACGTGGTAGTGGATAGTTTTATCATTTATTTTCTGTTACATCCTTTTTTAGTGCTTCAAAATTGGATGTGCTTTTCTTTCAAAGAAATATTCAGATTGCATGGGCTCCCCAAGAGCATTGTGAGTGATAGAGATGTTAGATTCATGAGTGCTTTTTGGCAAGAAATTTTCAGATTGGTGGGCACTGAGTTGAATCCAAGTACAAGATACCATCCCCAAACTTATGAAAAAATAGATATGGTGAATAAATGGTTGGAAGGGTACCTCCAAAACTATGTGGGAGAACAACAAAAAGCTTGGACAAAATGGCTACACCTGGGTGAGTTTTGCTACAAGACCACCTTTGACATGTCAATAGGGATGTATCCTTTCAGAGAATTATATGGTTATGATGCACTTTCATTTTTTGATATGATATTTGGTGATAGTAGAGCTCCAAAAGATAAATATTGGGTGGAAGAAATCCAAGAAATGTTAAAGCTTTTAAAAGACAATTTGTAGGTTTCCCAAAATCATAAAAAACAATATGCAAATAAACATAGAGAGGAAAGGACCTTGTAGGTTGATGATTTAGTGTATTTTAGGTTTCATCCATATGAACAAACATCTCTCAAAAGGAATGGAGCAGAAAATCTAAAGCCAAGATACTATGGGCTCTATAAGGTAATCTGGAAGATTGGAGAAGTAGCATATGAGTTGGAACTTCCGGAAGGGAGTAAAATTCATAATGTATTTCATGTTTCTTGTCTCAAGAAATATATTTTTCAGAAAATTTTCATTTAATATACAATCCCTCCTGTGGATGTTGAAGGACATATCACACTTACTCTGGAAAAGGTTTTGAAGACAAGGGAGAGAAGATTGAGGAATAGAACAATCAAAGAAGATTTGGTGCAATGGAAGGATCCAACAAGGGAAGATGCCACATTGGAAGAGGAGAATATTTTGCAGCATCCAAATCTGAAATTTCTTGAGGCCAAGCAATATTGGGTGGGGAGTACTGTAATGTCCCCATTCAAATAATTCCATAGCAGAAAAACTCCATCAATCCTACTAGTTCCCTAGGTTGGGTGGAAACATTGGGAAGTTAATAAGGGAGGTAATAAATGGTGTTTATACATTAGAAAGAATATATATTTATTTAATGGATTTAATTAAATTAATTAAAGTGAAAAATGAAATGGCTATGGATAATGGAGACACATGAAGACTATGGGGCCCACTCAAGCTAGAATTTCTATGTTAAATGGCATCCTCCTCTTGCAATCTCGAATCTATGGGAAGCCTAATGTTTTTGTATGGATTATAAGGTTAATAAAATTTTCCATATACTTCATAAGTCTAATTTGGGATGAATTTTAAATTACATGGGGAGAGGAAGAGTCAAATGGGATTTTCATGGACACTTGGCTAGATTCCCCTTACATTTATGCCATCTATGACACCAATGATGGAGATTCTATGACAGATATGACACAAGTAAGATATGAAGGATGGAATATGACATATTTGACATGTCAATATTGAATATAGAATCCTATATGGAACTCGTGGTATTTGGAGAAGGCCAAGAGGCTCCTACTCGAATTTGGGAGAAGAGGGAAGGTGAAGAGAGAGGCCACATGGAATAGCATGAGAAGCCACACAAATTAGACTTGGATTTGGTTTATGGATGGATTTGGAACCTTAGAAGACCAATAATTTTTATAAAATGTAGGGATCATCCATGATGAAGGCCCTTTTTATCATTTGTGAAAATTGTTATTGCGAAGAGAGGGAGCTAGTGGATGACTGGTTCATGCCTTAGCCAATTTCAAGGGTGAAAGATTCCCATCCTAGTTGGTGTTTGGAGATGCCACTCAGGTATTTAAAGGATATTCAATATATTCATAAGTTAAATTTTCAATCTACAGAATCTTTTGGACATATCAATTTCAGCTTGTTCTTCCTTTCATCTCAAGTTTTCTCACCATATTTCAGCTCTATGGAGTGTGGCGCACTTGGTGAGCTATTCATCTCTTTGATGGAGATTCTCTTTCTCTATTATTTTCTATTATGATGTAAATTATCTGATATTTAAGTTCATAAATATATTAGGTCAAAATTCCAAGAAATCTCATGTATTATTGCTCAATAATGAAGAAACAGTGCCATTTCCCCACTACCTTGTTGTAAACTCTTACAATCTTGATGGATTCAAATGGATGTATAAAATATTGATGATTTATGAATGAATGGAATTTAATTAAAGTATATTATGGGTTTCACATTCATTAACTGAGAATTTGTGGCCATTGGGTCGAATCTCATAGCAATTGGAGCAAACTACACCTCATTTCCCCAAGGGTCTGAAACTAGTTTTTTTTACATCTGATTGAAAGAAGTGATAACAGCCATGGGAGGTAAATTGGTTATGAATATGAGTATTTTATAATGTATTATACACATCCCCTACTTCAATTTAATAATTTTAGTGGGTTTCTGCACATTTGGGAAGCCATTTCTACCACTTACCCTGGGGGGGATTTGAGCCCAAAATTGCCAGTAAAATCATCTATCTTGTTTAGAACTTAGTAAAGACTTGAAGAAGTGATTGGAGGGCCATAATAAATCCATGAAATTAATAATTAAGTTATTATATCATTCATACACCTTCTCTGAATATTTGGGAGAAATTGGGCTGATTTGGAGACCAATACACTAAAACTAGTCATGAGCCAAAATTGTGAAAAAAATGGAAAATTGGGCATTTTGGTAAAAAATTAAAAAAGGGACATTACACAGTCGACTGTGTAGTCAATATTTCCTTTTATGCAGAAGTGTGCAGTAGATTTTACATACTTTCTCGTCCTCTATGTGTGTGTGCTATTTATATTTCAAGAGTTTGGTTTATTAGATAAGTCCTTTTATTTGATGAATTTGTTGTTGGTTAATAAGTAGAGATATTTTTTATTTGGTAAATTAGAATTTAATTTCCTGCAAAAGTAATTCTAGGTGGATTTCTCTTTATATCATAAACCATCAAATTAGTATAATATGAAATAGAAGTTCTTTTCAATTCCTATATGGGTAATGTTACTTTTATTTCTTACAAGGAGCTGAGTTGGCTAAGGAGTAATTAGAACTGAGTGACTTTCAGTTTACTTATCAACTACTGAACATGTCTATGAATATACTTTGATAATTTCCTTTGAAGTAACATAATTCCCTAGGTTGACAATTAAATATTGAACAATCTTCTTGTTAAGTAATTAATGAGTATATAGAGTGCCCAACAATTATCCAGGAATTATGTGGTAAACTCTCCTCTTCTAGTGCAGTGCTGGAATAATTTTGAGCAAGTTTGCTAAATATTCTTCATAGAGCCAGTAACAAACTTGTAGAATAATTTTCTTTTTTTGACATGGCTTTGATACCATATAAAATTGGAGTCACAACAATCTAAGGAACTAGACAAAAACTTAAAATAGATTTCATAGATCAATTTTACTCAGAAATGACAAGAAATAGTACAAAAAGACTTGCCGCTGTATATTTTCTTATCATTAATCAGAAGTAGTGATATGATGCAATAAAATGGTGTACAGATCCATGCAATTTGAATCCCAGAGAAGTCATTCAAATTCATTACATGAGAGTGGCTTAATTTCCAGTTAAACACCACTCGAAACATCAGTTAATTTCCAGTTAATTTCCAGTTAAACACCACTGAGTCTAACTAAATATAAGTCAATTGCATTCCAGAAAGTAGGCGAGGGTGTCTATTTGAATACAGTTAGGTGAGATGAACTAAACTAAGTCACCAAAAGTAGGTGGAGGTGCCTTTAATCACTCCAGTTAACTGAAATTAAGGAAAAATGGCTAATTAATGAGGAAGACGCGTTTGCAACTTTAGTTTAACTGAAAGGTAGCTGAAACAACCTTCATTTAACTGAATGGGGTGCATATGTAATGCATATCAACCCATATTTTCTCCTATATTGAATGAGGAGGCTCAGTTAGTCTCCCCGATTTAAGAAGAAGACTCAGTTAGGCTCCTTGCTTGAAGGAGGAGATCCACTTGATGGTGGAGTCGCATCAAAAACTTAGGATAAGTGGTAAATTAGATAAAATAATCCAAATAATGATGTGTTGTTGAATAATGACTCCAACAAAAAGTGTCTATAATTCGCCCAGAATTAACTCAAAATTTCCTAGATCTTTTTATGGTTGTTTACATTTTGTTTTTTAATGGTTGTTTACACCCTCCTTAATATCAAACAGTTCCTTTTGAGGTTTGAAATTTACCTAGATTTGTATTTTTCCTTTAGGTACTTTTATACATTGTTTCATGAAAAAAAGCACCCAAAATGTTGTTTTAAAGGCACGCTGGGGCTACAACATGCCCAAACCATTGATTATATGTCGCATGGGATCTGAACTTCATCCAAAATGTCGGTAAACCACCCAGAAATACTAATTTTCCATGGATATGTCCCACTCATGCCTAGGTTTGAGAATAAGGTCCTTATGCTACTCACAACTATTTTTATAAGGGTGTGAAAGGTCCTGAATTGCCCATAAATTACCACAAATTTCTTCTAGGCACAAATATGTCAAGGAATTACACCTAACATCAAAAGTTTTGGGGTTATTTAGGGTTGGATGATGACATGAAAATCCCCAAATGTGTTCAGAACTATTCATGGTTGTTATTTGATGTTATTTTTGGACTGTTTTGGGGTGAGGTATGCTTAAAAGAGCATTACTTGTGGTCAGTTATTTGCTTTCTTTGTGTACTACAATGTTCATGTGTGTGTAGCATGCATAGTATAATGTAACATGTTATGTAGATAGATATATAGAGAGGGGAGAGAGTGTACCATATAAAATCTATAGATCTCCAAAACCCATTTATTTGTTGTTACTTTATGTCATGTATAGTGCCATGATCATAATCAAGCAAACTGAGTGTCTCCCTGGGTGGCATAATATTCTTCTTTTTAAATGCCAAATGGAGATCAATTGGATGACCATACTTTCAGTTGGGGCATGAAGGAAAATCCTTTTAAGACATCACAAACATGTGACATTGTGCATAGGCCACTGCAATCATCTCTCTGTTATTTTTCATCAAAGAGATCATACAAGTTCCTTCCTCTAGCTGCACGTTTTTTCCTTTTGTTGTTGCTTCCATATATGACTACTTTTTGGAAGATTCCTTTGGAGGTCCAAGTGCATAAGGTTACATCCATAAATTGGAATTGTTTCTCTTAGATCACGCCAAGACTTCGTTTTTGTGGATGAATTGTAGTAAAATATTTTCCCTCTGTGTAATCATTAATGCATTCAATCACAAATAAAAGAAACCATTAATAAAAGAGAAACACAATTTGTAATAAAGAAAAAACTAGAAGAATCAAACAAACCTAAAGGTGAATTCAATGATAGCAACATCCAAAAAACCATGAATAAAAGGGAAACACAATATGTAATCAAGAAAAAAATAGGAGGAAAAAAACCTGAAGATCTAAACATTGTTGCCATTCTGGAGGCAGTGGAGACTCAACGTGAAGCTCAATACCCATACTTGATAGTTTCAATTCTATCCATGGACACCAATCTCATCACCATGTTTAGAATTTCCTGAATTCCAACTCCATTTTCTCTTCCTAGATATGTATTCAAACATATTTTTAGATCCTACAAGCCTCTAGCACAAAACCTTGAAAAATATAGGGTTTCAAGAGGTCGACTAGGGTTTAAAGGAAAACGACCACATACTAGGAAGAACAAATCTAAATTGATATAAGCTACAAATTCATGTGAGAATTATGAAGGACTCTCATACTATATATAGAAATGTTGGTGAATGCTTGAGGTGTATATTAACTCTAGGAGAGACATTTGTATTGAATGTCATTGAATAATGAAACCATGGCTAGATAAAAAGTGTCCAACAAGTAAAAGAAGGAGAAGAATACACAACAACAGTAGCCAACATTTGAAGGTATTATTTTTATTTTTGAGGAATTCTTCCCTTATAGGAGTTAGAGAGTATTTGTATATTTGGAAAAGGCCTATTGGAAACAACAAATTGAAAGAAGAAGTCTATAACAACAAGATAAAGTTCAGATCAGATGCACCTTATAACAAAAACAAAGAAGGGTATGGAGTAATTATAGGCAATGTGGGAAGTGACATCAGAACATATAAGTAGTCTTAATGTCCCTAAAGTCACTTGAAACCATGAAAAAATATGGTCAGTTATATACAACTATTTGAAATAGGCTTGAAACAATGATAATAGGAGGCACTAATGCTCTTCTAGATGAAAAGTTGAAAGTGGATTCCTTTGGCTATAAACTTGGTAAATACTAAATATCCACATGTCCTATACATTGTGGTCACATACACCATTCATTATTTGATCCAGAAATTCTTCCCTCCTGTGACAATAAGGTGTTAAGCCCTACTTTTAGCTATTTTGGGAATATTTTCATCCTCATATAATTGTAAGAAATGACAAAACTAGTTCTAGGAAGTATTAACTATTCCTCCGATAAAAAATCTTCTCAAATTTAGCAAACAATGTTTAAGGTCAAAATTCACACCTAAAAGTTGGTGTTGGGTAGATATAAGAGACTTTTAAGCAACAGATAAATGAGCAATCCTCCATCCTTGGAAGAGGGATTATACCACCTGTAGGATTACAAAATCAATCATCTAGAGTAGTTGAAAGAGGTCTTAGCTTGCATAGAATCTTCCTAGAGCTGTTATGTGGAAGAACTTGATGGATTATGACCTGTAGATCCCTAGATCCTAGGAAGTTAGGAGGAATAAAGTTTCATGGAAACACATTCATGGTCTATATTGTTCCATTGGAAATTAATAAAATTATCTTATCTTATCTATGAGCACTATCCACTAACAAGGAGTACTTAACTTTTCCTAGGCCCATAGTAGTGCAATGGTTACATGTGTTTTTCCAATGGGATCTAGGTTCTAAGTGACAATGTACAGAGTCAATTATTTTCTCAAAAGCAAAAATGAATAATTCCAAATCCAAAGAATAATTTGTTTCATTCTACTATGTTTTGGATTTTAATGTTTAACTAGTTCACTTTTCAAGATCTAAGAAAATGTAAACCTTATGCAAACTTCTCACAGTGTTGATAACTTAGAATGGGGATGTTTTGCATTGATAATGCAACAATTAAAGGTATCAAATTGATATATCAATAAATTACTTTCATTATCTATCACCATATTTATAAGAGGCCCTTCCTAAAATTTGGCTCTATCCTAGATACCTTCAGTTTGATCCTATGTGCTACACATGTCATCAATGGAGTTAAAAAGAATAAAAATAAAAACAACTAGATTTATTAATTCTCAAACTAACCTAGGATTCCTTCACCCACAATTAATAATCCACCCCTCCAAAAATCATTAAACACAAACCCATTTAAGTTTAGAATTATTGTTTATGATTTATTGTTCATTCTTCCAAAAATCATTGAAACATAATATGAGTCATTCATTTGTAGTTTACTGAAAAAAGTTATGGAGTTTTTAAAGCATTATAGGGATGCATGCATCATTGTTTTGTGTGTCTCTATTAAACATAATATAAACAATGAAAGTAACATCAATGTTTTCATATTTTCCAGTCTATCATTACTAAGGAAAGAAATTAAAAGGTAAGAAAATAATTTGAATTAAATATCATATAAACAATTAAAGTAATAATGAGGTTTTAAAATCTTATAGTCTATCATTGTTGATGAAATACATTAAAAAAGTAAGAAAAAAATGTGAATAACCTATCTAGGGATTGTTTCTGACTTCACCTTGAACTAGAAAATAAATGGTAGAAATATTTATGGATGAGATTAAACACATGCATGTTAATTAGGGTCAACATATCCTCCAATGAAGAAACTAAAAAACTGAACAAAAATCTCGATTTGTTGAAATGCAGCTAGCAACCAGCTTTAATGGTGAAAAATAAAACGTAATAAACCTATCCAAACACTCGTTGGATGGTGCCTCTCTCAATTTGTTATAACATGGTCGCAATTTTGTTGTAGCTACGACAAGAATCCCTCACAAAGACATCATATCTTGTATTGAATATTCTATAAAAAAAGTGATAAGAGGAGGCATTTATGGCTATTCTTGCAAAAAAGTTGAAGGTTGATGGATTTGGGTATAAATTTGGAAAATACCCAGCTAGTCTATACATTTTAGTCACCTACAACATTCAATATTGGATCCATGTGTCCTTCCTCTTGTGAAAATAAGGCGTTAATCCTTGTTTTTCATTGTTTTGGGCACACTATCATCATTATATAACCAAAAGAAAGGACAAAACTCGTTCTAGCCAATATTATCTAATACCCATATAAACAACCTTCCCATGTTTGCAAGCAATGTTTAAGGTCATTTTTCACATCTAAAAGTCAGTGTTGTGTAGATATATGAAACTTTCAAGAAACAGATTAATGTGCAAGCACCCATCCTTGGAAGCGGGATTATACCACATGTAGGATTACAAAAGAATTCATCTACAGAAGTTGAAAGTGGCCACAACTTTTAAAGAAGCTTCTTGTAGATGATATGTGGAATAGCTTGATGGATTATGACCTATAGTAGCCTGAACCCTCAACAGTCAAGAGGAAGAAATGTTTATGGAAACCAAGTCATAGTATATTTTTCCTCAAATGCACTAGATTATTTCACATTGAAATCCTTTTGATGGATAAATCCATCTTTTGGAGACTATTCAAGCCCTATTTCATAGAGAAAATATAAGACATGGGAGAAACTATAATAAGTAATACTAGGTTTGCATCCCCCACTGACCTTACATGACTTCAGACTACTTGAAATTTTAAATCTGTTTCCTCTCCCAGGATCATTGTAAGTTTTAGGGTTATGATAAGGAAGAGTTTGAAGAAATATATATTTATATAGTCAACAACATTCTCTTGATTATATATATTTAAAATTTTCAATTTTTTATATCAAATTTCAATAGGATTGTTATAATATTGTTTGGTTCGCACTAATTCACTTGTCAAGATATGAGTAGAAGGGCATACAACATTATGAAGATATCTCTTTTCTTCCCATCGACCTACTTTTGTGTCATCCATTGGACATTAATAAAATTATCTTATCTTATCTCTAAGAACTAGAAACTAACAAGGAGCACTTTGACTCTACCCAGGCCCAGAGCAATACAATGGTTGCATGTGTTGTTCCAACAGGATCTAGGTTCTAAGTGACAATGTAATAATGTAAACTCCCAACATTGAAGGAAAATTTTTATCGTATTCCCTAGAATATATAAATGAAAATTTGAATTCAAGTCTACAACACTGCAAGTATCTCCTATATCACATCAAGTTGTAACACCTCAAGTATCACGTCTTATTTAGGACATGAGAACCAATTGATAGTGTCAAAATTTCCACTCCATTGCAATGCATATCCAGAAGGAAACATACATGGCCTGGGGAGGAGTTTGATCCAAAATGGATCTACATATTTTCTATTACAACTTTAATGATTCTCAGGGATGGGGAAGACATAAATTGGGACCCAATGGAGAACTTTGGGTCGGATCCTGAAAAATGTACTATCAGACCATAACTAAATATCCTCTAGTTTAGATTCAAACAATAGAATTTTGTGGTGTCTAACCTTGAGAATCAACATTACAATGTTTGTGCCTAAACATTTTGGACCTTCTCATTAATTGGATTGATTATTTATCTCTTATATTTTGGAGTGTAACATTGCTTTGGAAAGTTGCATTGCTCTATTTCAAAACGTTAAAATAAATCATATTCAAGAGTTTTTATTTACCATGAAATATTTTGCATTTACTTGGACATAATTTAAATAGCTCATACCTACACCTTCATCATGCTAGTATAAATGTCATGAAAAATGGATTAAACATTGCTTTAATATATGCGAACTTATCTCCTTTGTCTTCTTAGAAAATAAAATAGTCATAATATCCGCTATTGTTCATGGTTTGCAAAATGTTAGACCCCTCTTTCATGTTCCTATTCTATTCATTAGTTTGTTTATTATAAGGATAAGATAAAGGCTAAATAAATCAACATTTTGATTTTCTTTTTAGAAACTCTATGCTTTTTTTACACCTTTATAGGAAAACATCCTTAACACACTACTAAGATAGGCCATCCTATATATGATAAAAAAAGGGGGCACTCCATGGGAAACTTAAAATGAAAAATGCCATAAACATATTTGGTACACGATACTCCCATAAAAGGAATTTCATCATGGAATGAAGCATTATATCCAGCACAATCATGAATCCATCTGAGGTAAGAGACCTTAGAAATTTCAAACAACAATAATTTTTAAAGATGACATGTGATAGATTAAATGTATCTAGCTCCAACAAGTTCTAAATTAAAGAAAATTTGAGGGAACATTAAGGGATTCCATGCTACCACATGGATACCCATGTTCTAGATTTCTACCTTGAAGATGAAAATTCACCAAATATTCATCCTTTTCTGAATTTAATAAATTCTACATACTAGAAAAAGCTTGAACCACAATCAACAATATATAGTGTTTTTTCAACTATGATTCAATAATTTACCTTGACCCAAAACAATAAGCCATACCTCATCAAGACTATCAGACAGTATATGGTGATTATATGGATCTACTTTGATTTTGTATTCAAGACCATATAACTTATCCCTAAGACCAAAAATTCACATTATGTTTGTAAGAAGACCAACAAGGATTTTCCAAGAAGTAGTTTCAATTTCATACATTTTGAATAGACAATCCTTCCGAACTCCCATTCATTTTGGAATCCTCCTTTGAATATTTTTTTTGTTATTTTCAAGTTCCTCTAGATCAGTGGAAAATTTATCCGGTTCAAATGCAGGGATCACAAAAGGATTGTGATCACTCATCTAAGAAAGTTCTCCAAACTTTCAATAAAAACACTTTGGACCATGTCCATCATTTCCATGATCATAAATGAAAACAACAAGTTCAGAAAACTAAATTAATCAAGTGATTTGAAATTGGAGTTTCTAACATGACAGAGGGAAACATAGACAGAATGGAACTATCATCAATTTGACTTTTTGCTTTAGTTGTACATGCCCAAGACCCAATTGATCCTTTTTCCAATTCTACTTTAATAAAATTCCTAATGAACATGTGCAAATGTAGACAGATTCACCAAAGAATATCTAGCAAAAAATCATTACTCTGGAAAGGAATCCTCAAAACCTCAAAAATAAATGAGATCCTGTATTTGGTTCTTCCCAATTTCAACTATTCCCTAAAATGATAATTAGAAATTACAGGTATAATATTCTTCTTTCTAAAATTATATTTTCAAATTATCAAAGAAAAAACTAGATAGAATCTTCTTATTTCCCATTTCATGATACATAAGAAAGTGAGATTCAAGTTTCCTAATGTAATCAATGGTTTTTCCTAGAATTTATCCATGTCAAAATCATAGATTCAACATATTGAAATATAACCTAACCTCTGAATCTTTTGAATTTCATCGGTTTTTACCAAATGATTGGACTTTTTGATATCTACTTTGATTTTTCATGTAAGACCATATAGCTTATACCTGAGACCAGTAACTCACCTTATCTTTGTAGGAATACCAACAACAATTTCCTAAGAAGAAGTTTCAATTACATACATTTTGAACAGACAATCCTTCCAATCTCCCATTCATTTTTGAAACCTCCTTTGAATTTTTTGTTTGTTATTTTCAAGTTCCTCTAGATTAGTGGAAAATTTATCTAGTTCAAATAAAGGGATCACAAAAGGATTGTCATCGCTCATCTAAAGAAATTTGTCCAAACTTGCAATAAAAACACTTTGTACCCTAGCCATCGCTTCCATGATCATAAAGGAAAACAACAAATCCAAAACATTGAAGTATTAAAGTGAGTTGAAATTGGAGTTTATAACATGATAGAGGGAAACATAGATCGAGTGGAACTATCATCAAGTTAACTTATGCTTTATTTGTACACAACCAGAACCTAATTGATCCTTTTCCAAGTCTACTTTATTAAAATTTGTAATGAACGTTTGAAAATGCAAATGATTCACCAAAGAATATATAACACAAAATCATTGCTCTGGCAAGGAATCCTCCAAACCTCAAAATAAATGAGATCCTGGCTTTGGTTCTGCCCAATTTCATCTATTCCCTAAAATAATAATTAGAAATTACAGGTCTAATATTCTTCTTTATGATATTACATTTTCAAAGTATCAAAGACAAAACTAGATAGAATCTTGTTGTTGGCCATTTCATGATGCATAAGAAAGTGAGAATAAAGTTTCCTAATGGAATCAAATATTTTTTCTAGAACGACTAGACAATACCCATTTCAAAATCATAGATTCAACATATTGAAATATAACCTAACCTCTGAATCTTTTGAATTTTTTCGGTCTTGACGAGATGATTAGAATTTTTAATATCTTGACCTCCATCTTCCTTGTAATCGAAGAGAATCCATGCATTTTTTAGTAATAGTGCAAAGAATATAAAAAATAACCTTATAGAAACTTGAAACCAATCAATCCAACATGTTTCTTGCAATATCAACATCAGTTTGAAACCCTTGGATGCTCTTTGGAGGGCACTGAATTCCCATCGAATGAAGATGACCCAAAAAGTTATATAGGGGTTTGAACCTAGGATGTATTAATGGAGGTAATATAACACAAAACAAAATATAGAAGCTATTTATTTTGAGAAATGGGCATTGAATATCCTGATTCAAGTCGATATTTAGATCATATGGTCAATAGGGAAATGACTCATAAGGATGGGCCCAAAATTCCTCTATCATGATCCTCATAAATAGAATCACATGATGACATATTGATGATATGGATATTAAAACAATTGTAGGACGATAACACCCAAGATACACTAATATTCTTTCAGAAACACATATGCTTTCAACACATAAACTCCCTCCAACTTCATTTCCACTAAAAGATGAGCCATGAATTTAAAATCTCTTCTTCTAACGGCGATTCTCACTATTTTATTATATGTATCAGGTTCATAATCAAATCCTTATTGCGACTTCACCCATAAAAATAATATCTCTGTAGTTTCATAAAATCCATGGAAAATGGCCAAAACCCTTTGGCATATGGTCAACAGAATAGTGCATATAATATATAAATCACGAGGATTTAATTGGTGAAATTTTGGCACATGACACTAATTTGGTTTGTGGTTTGGATCTTGACAATGCCTAGAATTTTGAAATTTTTCAACCCGTCAAACGATTTTTTCATGATGGTTTTGTGTTTTACATGCCCTTCTCTTTACGTTTTACCTATGTCTATGAGTGTCAATTTTTTCAGTTTTATATACTATAAAATTACAAATGACTATAATTTTTTTATAGAAAAATAATAAAAAGTATTAAAAAATTAACAAAACGCATATATAGAAAAACAATCATAATAATAAACATATTTAACCTACTTAATAATTCAATATTACATATTGAATTATAATTGTTTTTACCAAATTGCATATCCATATCTATATATAATATAATAATAATAAAAATTTACATACTAAATTAACAATGCATAACTTTCTGCCCCAGGTTCGTAACCCCGTTGGAAACCAATTCCTCTCCTTAGCTGATTCCTCTCCTCGGCTCTTGGTTCCAACAATGTTCACCTCCCTATATCCATCTCAATCTCTAAATGCCTGAGCTATCAACTTTTTCAAAAGATGTTGATGTTTTCCCTTAGCCATTAACATAGATGTCAATGTTTTTCATTATAAATGAATAAATGGAAGACAACTTCACTTGTGACTTTTGACCAAGATAATTAAATTAAACAAATTAAGAATATTCCAAGCCTCTATTTGTGTACTATTTAAAAAAATGCATGGCTAGGAAAACATTGTAGTTAGAAAAATATTGTATTGATTAGTTAAATTTGAGTCTAAATTAATTTTATTTTATAAAAAGATGTTTTTAAAAGAAATCGTGACCTTGTATCAGTCTAATCTTAAGTCAAAATGAATTAGAAGGTAAGGTTACACTTGGCATGCCTCACACAATTGTTTCCATTTTCTGAATATCTTAACCATTAGAAAGCTCGTTTCCAATGCTTAAGGCTATTCAATGAAACAATGTAGAAAATGGTACACGTAACATGAAGAAGAAGCTCATTTTCCATACCAGGAGAAATAACATTTTTGGGAGGAAATATTATTTCCCACGCCCATCGTTATTGGAATTAATTGAACTAGATATTATATGAATCAATTTAAAATATTACAATTTACTAAATTTTAACACTGTCGATGGGTCTCTGAATCCGTCTGCGGTGTTAAAATTTAGTAAATGGGGTCTTTGAATCCACCTGTAGTGTTAAAATTTAGTAAATTGTAAAAAACTTATTGTCAAAATTGTAATTTTTATTTTTAGTTTAAATCTTATCACGTGACCAAATTGGTCATTTATCTTGGTCAATTTTAGTTTAGTTCTTATCCCATGACCAATTTTGGTCATTTATCCCTCGAAAAAACCATGGTGACCAAATTTTTTGGTCACCTAGTCACTTATCCCTCATTTTGTACTAGTGGACTTAGACTCGGGTTGACGCATATTCAATAAAAAAAACAGACCTAACAAGACTTCTCAGACAAACTTATCAGTGTCCAAACCTAAAAACTAACTCAATAGGGATATGAACCACTGGGTTTCTTCATTAAACAAGATAATTCCAAGGAGAAAAGGTTCAGTTTCAATACAAATCTCGGGCTTAAGACTCTTAGAATAAAATATTTGTTTTTCTTATATCGTAGCATATTTGAATTGTTCAATTAAACTTTATTTAGCAAAATCTTACAGGTTTTAGACAATTGACTTGGGTACTTCTAATGAATCTATGAAAACCAATTAATTGATACGGAAAAGGATTTTAGAATTGTTTCAGTCCATACTAACTCACTCAGAATGATATTAATTAGACACACACCAAACCACAAAATATAGGAAATTAATGGTTTGGTCTAGACAAAAATGGTGAAAATAAGACCTTTGAACACCGTGCAAGTCAATTTCCTTCTCTTCTAAAGATTTCAATCTATTCTTTAGGTCATGTAATGGACCAAAGGAAAGTACAGTGTCAAATATATCACCATCCCTGTCCTCAAAAATATCATCTAACTTACAAAATTTGTGGAACTTTGTTTCAACTTTACCTTCCCCATCTATTTTTAAAATTATCTTGGAGGGTTAGCTATGTGGCCTACCTAGAAAATGACGGCTGGAAAATTTTATCTGAATCAGATTCCACAGGTGTAGGAACCCTCTTCTTTGTGCGCAAAATAAAAATATAATGCCTCCAAATGACTTTTTATTTTTATAATATTCCCAATAGGTGGTCTTGGGATCATGGGAGGAAGGTTTTCCCTACCACCTTTCATTTAGAGAAATGATTCTCCACCCAACCCATGGAAGGAGGTAAACATTCCACTGGCCCTCAACTTTGTTTTCCTCCATGCATGTTGAGGGCATGGAATATACCTCCACTATTGATCGTTTTGATTGTGCATTATCAATCAAATCCAGACTTTAATATTCTTCAGCAGTCATTTCTCCAACCCTTTATCATATTATCCATTAAAACACTTCCCCCATGGATTCCCTATCCACCATCAATCTTTCCACCCTCCAAATCTAAACCGTCAATCTTTACATAAGATACCATATGCACTTTCATGTTCATTTTAGTCACTTTCCACCTCCAACATGCAGTCCTATGGGGAATATGGAGACTTTTTCCTATGGGGAATATGGGAACCTAACCTATCCGGTCCATGCTCATATCACCATATTTCAAAATATAAACTCTTTTTATTCATGTTAAGCTCCTCTCATCTTTGAACCTAAATTGTGCTAACAATGATGACGTTGTTCTAACATTTCTATGCCAATGATTATGATGTTGTTCTAGTATTTCTATGTTGAGGATGATGATGTTATCTCAGCATTATATGATGATGATAATGATGTTCCAACATCTCTATGTTGGTGATCCATATGATGATCTAGCATTTATTTGTTGATGTTGCTTTAGCACTAACATGTTAATGATGTTGTTTTCGTTCCAGTATCCACATACCAATGTTACAGATGATGACGATGTATCAATACTCACACACCGATGTTGCATATGATGATGTTCCATTATCCACATACCAATGTTGTAGATGATGATGTTCCAATATACAAATACTAATGGTATTCCAGATGATGATGATGATGTCCTAGTATCCACATACCTATGATGCTGATGTTGATGATGATCCAACAGTTCCATGGTGAGGATGATGATGTGGTTGATGATGAAGTTTTAGATTAATGATGAAGGCATATAATGTTTTTCCAAACCTTCCTATGACATATTGAGACTTACCAATGAGTTGTAAAGTTTTTTATGATGATGTTGATGTCTATATAATACCTTCCTAGTTAAGAGCGAGTGCTAAAATAATGTAACTTTGGAAGATATTCTATTTGTATTCCTCCTTTCAGAGATGTCATTGATGTAATTTGTCATGTAAGAGTCATTGAAAGAATCAATGTAAACCTCTTGATAGTAATTTGGGTCAATAGTACCCTTGAGTCATTATAATAAATATGATTTTGGTGTCTTACTAGGAAATTCGGTTTTGTTAGTTGGACAAGTCATCCTAGTTAGGTTTTAGGTCAAGTAAAGAGTAAAATATAAATAGAGAGGTGCCTCCTTCATTTGTAGATACTTCACTCAAGAAAATTTGCTAGAGTGAGAAGAAGAAGTGCATTGGAGAGAGAGGAGGAGTTGTCTTGGGGTTTTACAATGTCTTGGTTGATTTCTATATTGTGGAAGTTTTGTGGGGTTTTCTCCCTTGTCGTTTCCCCAAGGAAAATATATGTTTTCATTGTGTTAATGTGCATGTCATTCTTTTAGTGATCCTACTATTGTGAATTATTTTAGAATATCATCTATGCAATTTAAGAAAAATATAACACGACTTTATCCGAATGATTTACATGATAAAGTTTGATGGAAAGGATCCAATCACATGGATTTTTTAAGATGGAGAAATTATTTGATCTACACTAGGTGCCAAATTTGCAAAAGGTAACTCTTGCATCCTTATATTTAGAACCTTATCAATTTGTATGGTACCAATGACTTTGTGATTGTAAAAAGGACTCTATTATCTCTTGGTCTATATTCATAGAATAATTGAGTGCACATTATAGGGATATAAATAGCAACACATTATTTACCCTATTGGTAAATATCAAGCAAAAAGGTCCAGTTACAGAGCATATGTAGCCATTTTAGCAACTAAGTCTTAGGGTGAAGAATATTTTAGAAGATAATTTGTTACATCTCTTTATTAGAACCTTGAGGGATAACATTCAACATGATGTGCATCTCTTTGAACCATCATCCCTAGAGAAGGACTTCATGATGACAAGGAAGGTTGAAAGTAAAAATATTGCAATGAATACTAGAAATACAACTTCCAACACATACATAGAGGATGATGTTCCTTCTAACCAACCTAAGAGGTTGACACCTCAACAACTAGAGGAAAGAAGAGAAAAAAGTATATTCTTTAATTGTGACATAAAGTACAGTAAGGGACATAATTGTGTAGAAAAGAAAATATTTTACATAGAATGTGAAGATGAAGAACAAAATAACATGAACCACTGCAAGGGGATCAACTAGAAGTGATTAACCCCACCATATATTTTCATGCTTTGGATGGAATTAATAATCCTCAAACTCTTAATATCACAAGATATATCAAAAATAAAAAGGTAACAGTGTTGATTGATTCTAGTAGTACTCATAATTTCATTCACTGTAAAGTATCCAAATATCCCAATTGATTTGTATATCCAACACCAAAATTTCAAGTAATGATTTCAGATGGAGGAACCATCAATTTTTCAAGGAAATTTCATAATATCAATCTAACTATGGGGGAATATGTATTGAATGGTTCCACAATTTCTATCCCAATGGGGTGTCATGATGTTGTATGAGGAGTTAAATGGTTACAATCATTGGGAACCGTGGATTTTAATTTTAAAATCTTTTCATGAAGTATTCTTGGGAAGGAAACGATTTTTTGTTAAATGGTATCACAGGGAAACCAAGCAAGGTGATAAAATCTAATGGTATGAAAACATTGTTAAAGAAAGGAAAAAAAGGTGTACTTACACAGTTATACTCACTAGGTGTTCAAACATGTAAGGATCTTATTTTCCAGATATCAAAAGGGTCCTTAAAAATCCTTCCAAGGTATTTGAAGATATTCCAATAAGTCATCTACCTATTAGAGACTTGTACAATGCTATTAACTTAAATCTAGGAAGTGTTCCTTCTAGCATCAAGCCTTACAAATAACCCTATGTCTAGAAGAATGAAATGGACCACATCATTGAAGACGTGACATGAAAATATATAGTTCAAGAAGTGGCATATTGCATAAAGAACCAACAAGTAGTTCTCAAAATCCCAACGAGGTAAGAAATCAAGATGGTACTAATGGCATTTCAACATCACCATCAAAGTATTTTTAAAGAAGCACAAATCATATGGGAACCTGGAAAAATCATCGAAACAAGGAAAAAATAACTACGAAATCATGTTATTATTGAGTACCTCATCAAGTGGAAGAACTTACCAATTGTGCATTTGACATGGGAAGATGAGTCCTTCATAAAGATGCATCCAAGAATTGAGGACAATGCTTCTCTGAAGGGGAGGCACATGTTAAGAACTAAATGTTGGGAACATTCCCCCCTATAGGGTGGTGCCTTAACCTCTATGTTGTGGTGCATTACATATTATTCATGTAAGCTTGGGTCTATATGTTGTTACTGTACACCTTGGTACCCTATATATTTGAAGGAGATATTTTCATTTTAGTTATCATTGTATCTTTTCTTTTCCTATATACTTAGTACATTGTGTAAGGATATTCCTCCCTCGAAGAGGATTGATATTTATCTTTTTTATTCATTATTAAGGTGTGGATTACGCTCTTCTTGTCTATTTCTATTATTGTTATGCTATTTATGGGACTTGGTTGCATAGCACATACACTCTGCAGCTTCTTCAACAATAGCCCACTGAGAATAGTTTGAAGCTTTCTAAATTACCTTGGGACATAAATGAAAATTCAGTTTTAATTACTCATGCACAACAGATAAGAAGAAATCTGGAACATCTTCCAAGAACCATTGTTCATCTAGACAAGATAGTTCTACGTAATTCTGTAAGTCCTCTAATTGATTCTTTGCATAATTATTATTCCATAACCATCCTGTCTTGCAACTGCTTATTCTCTAGTATATAAAAAAACACACTAGCTTTCTCAATGCCTCCCAACCAACTACAACGTGAAAAACTTGAAAAGAATTGTTAGACATGTCAAAAACAACATCATATTTGGCAATTGCAATCAATGACAAAACATGTCAGAATGGTAGTTTATTATTCATTGAATAAAATGGAAAAACATGGAATAATTTGACTGACCCCTTCCGTGGATGAGAATATAACATGGTCTCGAATGATGGAAGAGTTACGACTACCTATCATGTATTCCTGATCAAAGTGATTAGATATAAAAGAAAATAGAAGATAACAGAATCCTATGGGTATGCACATGTTCTGTCAATAAAATACATAAAGAAAAAACTTTGCTTGAATATGTTTCCCTTGTGCTTGTAAGATAACACCTCTATCATGGAAGGGGGGAAGTAACCATCAAAATGCAATGACATATTAGTGGTGGATTAAATGAACATACTAACACAAAAATGAACAAATATGGTGCAACACACCCTCAAATACTCAATAATTTCATTAATTGAAAAACAAAAGCATACACATTATTTCTATTGACTGGAATATGGGCACAAAGGCCTTGTCACTCTACCCTCAATCTATAGGGATGATACCCTATATCCTCTAACAAAAAATTCACACATATATTTTCCTAAGGAAAACCCCCCAAGAAGATATCCTCCAAATATGCACTACAACACACACATATAGAAAACTCCATCAATTTAATTGATGGACACCCATGCCTTCTTCCCCCATCCCGAACCTTATTGAATTGCATACCTCTCAAAGACACCAAGTCTTTCCCCCCCTCATGATCACCTTGATTGTCTCCTTTTCTAGATCACAATAATAATTTGAGCTTCTGCTTCTTCAAATAATATCTTCCTCCATCCTGAACCTTATTGAATCGCATACCTCTCAAAGACACCAAGTATTTCCCCCCCTCATGATCACCTCAGCTGTCTCCTTTTCTAGATCACAATAATAATTTGAGCTTCTACTTCTTCAAATAATATATACATTATGAGAATCGACAACTAGGGAAAGGTAGTGAGAAATATGAGGTTATTATTGTAAAGGAAAGGTTAGAAAGAGAAGGATAAATGAGGTTATGTTTGGTGATCCAATCATAAAGAATGGGTACCAGTGACTTCCATTGAATGTATCTTTCATCCACCAATCATTTCCCTTCTTGACTTTGGCCCCTCTCCTTCATTATCATGTGTTCCTCTTAAACCCTCCCTCCATGGACAATGTGTGATTCAAAATATACAGCACATATGTTAGGCATGAACATAGATGTCATCCATGGAAGATTGGAAGAAATGAACTACACGGAGTCAAATATGTATTAAATAAGATCGGGTTATTGAGCCCCATGGGAATGGATTTACATGGAATATTAGATACTCCAATACGATCAATTGTGTCCATCAATTACCTGAATCAATTTCTCAAGATGGGAGTCCCGGTAAGAAACCTAGGGGTTGGGCAGTTTCTTAATTTGGGTTTCTACGCTTCTTTTTTTCATCACCAAAAAGATATTCTCAATGTATTTATACCATTGCAGCAACATGTGAAGGTTTGGAAGATGTATCTTATGGTCATGTCCTTCTTGTCTCTCATGGTCGTGGTCTTATTTTCTCTAGTAGCTAAGATGGGGGAGACTTGGGTACCTAATTATGGTTCCATATCTTCAACACATGCTTGTCTTGAAGGTAATATATCTTACAATTCAATTATATGTAAATCAGTTGGTAAAATGTTTATTTAGTTGAACATTATTTAATATCTCAACCTTTTCCATGAAAATCGCATATATAGGTCAGTGATCCAAGAATCTTGAGTCACCACGTACATATAAAAGTTTTTTTATCTCTTCACAATGCCATAATATCCGATCACACCTGCATTTGAAACACCAACAAACTTTATAATTGTATACATGCCAACATTTTTTGAGTAGGAAAAGCTTGGGGCTCAGATTTATCTCCTTACTTACTAGGAACCCACAATATCAACGTTTGTTTGGAGGTCCTCATTGAACATGTATTGAAATTATGTCATCAAAGCATTGAGATTGATGAATAGAAATCAATGTAATCACTAGAAATGTATTTTATTGTGCTTACCATGCTAGTGTGTGGCACTTTTCTCTAGATTTCAAATATTCAACTGCATACCGATATCAATTAGTGGAGTAGTTGTAGGTGTGTGTAAAATATATCTTTCCTTCATTCCATCCTGTGAAGGATCTCCTAGCTCTCTATTTGATTCTAAGTTGTCAAAAGTATTCCAAGTTTAAGTTTCTACAAAGTAATTACTTGTTATCGATGTGATAGGTATGAATGCAGAAGAGATTCCCCCCATTAGAACCAAGTGTAGCATGATAGGTATAACATAACATTTAATGAAGAAAAGGTAAATACCCAATTGTTCTCTAGTAGTGTCTCCCAGTATTTTCTAATAGCTTCTCGGTATCACCATAACAAAGTGCAATGCAATAATTCATATCCCCAAGAAAAATAAGTTTACTGCTAGAGTTTATCACTATATCAACTTATACTACCAGCCTAACTTAAAAAAATTCAAAGAAAAAAGTAAGAGACCTGTATTGAACATAAATTCAAAAATTCAACCTAAATGTTTCTATCCTTTAAATTAAAAAAAATTATAGAGTCGTATTAAACCTGGACATATTGAGCACCAACAAATTAAAGAAAACCTAGTCTCTTTCCTATTATCCTAGGTTAAGATAGTCTACACTAGTCTTTTATTTAACATTGGGGTCATCGTTTTCATTGTTTGTATTTTTTACCTTAGTTTGTTAGCATTGAAGATGTGACACTGAGACATGTAACACATCTCTTGCACCCTCAATTGCAAGAGAATCTTGCTTCTATGGAGAAAAAAATATGTTCTTAATCTCCAACAATAGGTTTCGAGGTGCACTTTTTTATATTTAGAACTTACTCATGCTCAATAACATTTTTAAGTGATTTCTCTCCAGAAAAACTATGAATTGGTGGAAAGTATGTGCTTTTGAGGATTTTTAGGACATTGAAATTCCTTCTGATTTCATAATTGTTTTTATTCCCATAGTCCAAGTGGCTACACATAAAATAGAAGGTTGTCTGGTATATATACATGGTAACTAAAAGAAAACCTTGCAACAAAATATTAAATTTGTACTTAAATTAGAACTCTAAATATGGAAATGCTTGTCCACGACTTTCTCACTTTCTCACCAAGCAACAACTTGTTGGTTAATTGATAGAGTGTCGGGGAACATAAACATAAACACTCAAGGAATACCTTTTAGTAGCGGTAAAGCCAACATCACAACTCAAATTAATCATGAGCATGTGTCTCACCTTGTTACTAAGAAACCCACTAGCCCTCATCCAATGCAAGAACCCCTCAAATTGTGTACATGATATCTCAAATTGCTTTAAACTCACATAGTGAGAAATATGCCCACCCTTTGTTTAGTTGCAACTAAACAATATTTCTTCTACTATGAAATATTTGATGAAGAGCTCCTTGATGTTGAAGAGAAGAGAGGTAAATCTCTCACAAAATAATTGTTTTCCTCTTCATATGAAGTAGTTGAATTAAAAATGCATGTTAAAATCCTTACTAATAAGTTTTCATATGCTCGTCATATTAACATTCAGTAAATGAAATACTCAACAAGGTATACGTCATTTTGATTTACAATGGAATCTTGAACAATTTGGAGATACTCATAATCACTTGAGAATGAAATCCGTAGTGAGGGATATGTCAGTTTATTTTGAATAAGCTTACAAATTAATGAGATAACCATATTGACGTAGAATGAAACCCTCAACAAGGCATATGCCATTTTTATTTTCAATAAAGTTACAAATTAGGAAGACATCATGGAGACAACAAAGGAACACACAAAACATGCATGCATGTTTAAGAAGTGTTAGTACTAGAATGAGGAACTATACCTCCCCAAATCCAACTTACAGAAAATTGAAGAATTTCATAAACCACTATTGTCTCACAAATGTTGTAAATGTAATTTTTTTATCAGAAATTCAATTTATAGAAAGTTATAGTTGCCCCTTTGACTTATGAGGCATACCATTGCCATGAAAATCGCCCAGAAAATACAATGACAAGCCTTGTGAATGTGAAATTACAAAGCTCTATTTTTATTTTTATTTCACTATTTGGTACTTACTATCCTTGCACTTGTCCTTTTACATTAAATATCACTAATGAAGTAGAAATTTCAATATACAATTATCCACAGAGTGCAAAATTCCATACAGATCAAAGAGAAAAATTTATAGATATTTCCCTCCTATTGTTATTAGAGAAGTTTCCATTGCCATTGATAACAAAATAAGGAAACCTGTGAGGGTGAGGGATGAACTCTTTGGGTAAAGTATTCAGCTTAGAGAGAAAATGTATAATCTCCTGCATGTCTCCATTGAATCCACATTGATTTTCATCTAGTGGGAGATCAATGATTCATTTTGCATAGCTCTTCCCTTCAACAATCACATTTTTCTCCACCAAGGCCATCACGACGCCTTAGATCCCTCGATACCCTTTCTTATGCATCCTTTGAATATATACTTGGGTAACCTGATAGAAATTAAAAAATCAATTAAATACTTCCATTTGCAAGTCACTAAACAAATATGAATAGGGAATAAAGATTATAAAGAATACATATGAGATGACCATAGTTCAATTGCGGGCAGAAGCCGACTAAGATGAACCCAATCAAAATCCAACTCTTGAAAGTTTGAGGGTTTTTGAGCCCCTAGAATGGTCACTTTCCTCCACTATATTTCACCATTTTGGTATCACATTAAACCATAATTTAATGCATTCATCTTTAAAAAAATTACCTTTTACTCCAATCTAATAATTAAAATCAATAAAAGTAAAAGATGTTATTTTAATGTATTAGATATGTATTTGTTGATAATGAATTGATTCCTACACTTATTTCTACTCTAGTTCTTATACTCCCTACTATACAATTTTTTCCATCATAAAACTAGGACATGTGTTGTCGAGGTTTTCACATGGATAATTATTTAGGCAATCTAGGATTTCATTCAAAATATTTAATTAAATAAGAGTGCTAGCATAAAATAATAATGTTCATAATTAAAAAAAATGTGGCCTCTACACTTATAACCACAACATCATTTTTCCACTCTCATTTCAATTGTTGAATCTACTTAATAATCTAGTAGAGTTTGATGATTATTATTCACAACATCATTTCTTCACTCTCATTTCAATTTCCTAATCTACTTGATAATCTGTTAGATTATCATAATTATTATCTTGGAAATGAATCATATATGTTTAGTGGTTGATTCAAAAATAAAATACCCATAAACATAATACCCACACACATAAAATAAATTAAAACTATCCTAACAAATTTTAAAACATAATAATATATATATATATATATAAATGGAATTTCTAATATGAAAACCATAAAATAAATACAAGTCACTCTAACATGATTTGTTAAACAACATTTCATTTATGTTAAAGTTGTGATGGAATAAAATCTATGCATTACACTTAACACTAATTGTATTTACATTGTAGCCATTATGTACAGGACAGGACACGCAGTTTGCACACTAAATAGGGGAGAATGAAATCTTATCTGGTTACATATTTCTATTAGGGGATAATGAATTCTTAGCCAGTTACATATTTCTATTGTGAGTGGTCCTGCTCATTTAATGAAGGCACCATCATCTTCCCTAAAGAATATTACCACCATACTTAGCACATGCAAAGATGTGTACAATAGTTAGTAAGTGGTATATCTTTACTAATCATCGGTACCCTAGTTAGATCATGCTTTATAATGTGGTACCTATGTTGAGTGCCCCCTCTTAAGTCTGTGAGTCCCTTGTAGTCTTTTCATTCTTTTGAACAAGAACCTCATATTATTTCTTAATTGTATGTTGGCTATATCCTATAGGGACTCCCATTTTATCAATTTGTAATCACATTGCATGCATCCACTTTCCGCATTGAGCTTTAAGTTAGCTCCCTGCTTAAATTTTATAAGACATATAGCCCAAGCTTGTCTTAATTCTATCCAAGAAAAGCCTCTCACCTATCTTTTGCAGCTTGATTGTCCCATACACATAGGAGACATCCCCCTACATGTCCTTATCCTACACATGCTTCCTTGCATTGAACATAGGCATGTTCCATTGCTTGGAACTTATTTTCTTTCCCGTGACACTCGTTTCGTCCTTGTTGTACTATAATAAATTTTATTCTCTTTCACGCTTATTAGCATGAAAAGAACAAAAAAATCATAAAACATAAAAATCCAAACAGGAAATGAGATTATTTTCTATTGGAATCTTTCACGTCGCCTTTGAACAAAGCGCAGTCCATGATTCTATTCATCATTGGTTGGTATTCTAGTATGACCTTAGGAGTTGTACTCATTATTTTGAACTTTCTCCATCGACTGGTTATGCTTCCAGTCCCTATGGAGTCTTTGTTGATGTCTCATGTGTCACAGAGTTGTCTCAATTTTCTTTTCAGTCTATGTTGGCTATGTGTCTCCATCTACCGTATGCTCTTGTTCGAAGGAATTATTTAAGCTAAGTCACCATTCATTATTTATTTGAATATAAATGTCGGTTATTCTTGATATATTGGTTACTAGTTCATGCACATCTTAATCATCTGATTTCTTCCAAATTATCCAGCATTGATGTGTACCTCATGTTGGTTGATGAGGGATTCCTTAATTCCCTCCTTCCAGTGGATTCCATTCCAATGAATTCAAATCATTTATTCTGGATTAGGGTTATAGAGTCCATTGATTTCCTTGAGGCTTGCTGTCATCAGTGGCAGGTCCTCTCGCCATTGGAAGATTTGGGAATACATCAATCTCCCTTAATTGATGGATTTTTTCAAGTGATCGACCTCAACACATCTATTCACACTTTATTTAATGTACTTTGTGTGTTAATTCCTTATCATTATTGGTGGGATGTCTCATTCCTGTTAAGAGTATACATCAAGGACTAGTAATAAGATGATGCTCCATCATGTTCAACCCCAACACCTTTATTCACATGATGGGACATTTACTAGCGATGGTTTGTGTAGAACATCTCAGATCTTGGTGGAATTTCATATATGATACTTCCTTGATAAATCCAATATTTATGAGATTTCATCTATCATGACCAGAGTTCAGTGTACTTTCTTATGTACCAGATGTCTTCATTCAGTATGGACACCGTTCTCACTATATATTATATTTGACGATGACCACTCATAACATATGTCTATTATGCCTACTCATTGCCATTGTACTGATATGTATCCAGAACTTATATGTATACTTCATATCTACAGTCATATGTATATATCTATCATTATATTGTACTGCCGAGCGACTGCTTATTCCACCTAGTTTTTCATTACTCTACTCTTGGGCTATTATAATATATTTTGGCCATTGTGTACCCCTTTAACCTCACACATTAGGGGTAGTATGTTATAGCA
This sequence comes from Pseudotsuga menziesii, assembly GCA_001517045.1. Taxonomy (NCBI): domain Eukaryota; kingdom Viridiplantae; phylum Streptophyta; class Pinopsida; order Pinales; family Pinaceae; genus Pseudotsuga; species Pseudotsuga menziesii. The sequence goes on along the minus strand of LPNX011017487.1, from coordinate 400,424 downwards.
TGATTTTCCACACATTATAAATCATGCTTTGATGTCATTTCCCTGTCTCTATGTAGGCTCACTATACCCCATGTTCTCACCATTTCCCTGATGCTGTAGTTGAACCCCTTAAATTTATTTTTTGTATCTACATGCAGGTCACAAGTTTACAACCCGTGTATACACATCTTGCACCATTGTAACCCATGTACATTGGGTTTCATGCTCAAAAATAAAATAATATTTGGATTTTCCCCATCATGTAATGAATGACTTGATCATTGTCCTTCCATATGCAGGGAAACGCTCCAATTTCAATATTCATTTCCTATTGAGGGGATATATATTAAGATAATGTGAATCATTAGAGGAGGATAATTTTGTAGAGTAAAGAGAATATAGAAAAAATTTCCACATTCTTGTATACTTGAATTTGCATCCCTTTCTCCTTGACGAAGCCATTGGTGCTCTTTCCCAAACTTGGCTTTCTCTTTGTGAGCTTTCCATTGTATGGAGGATTTAAGTGGCAGAGGCATAGGTAGAGGGAATCGGTTTCTTAGTTCAGATGAGGTGCCAATAGAGGTTTTAATTTGTATCTTTGTTTACATAAATAGAAATATTCGTTTCTTGTCCAATTGCATGTGTAATTATGAATATTTGTGTCCATGGATGTAATTATGTTGTATACATGTTTGAATTGAATATGCTATATTAGACACTACCACCTTATATATCATTCTTGTATATATCTTTGTTGTTGATGATCGAGATCTCAACCAGGATCTTCTTCGAATGTATGACTCTTGTCCCTTAGTGTTTACTTTCATTTATATATCTAGCATGCTTGAGAATGGATTGATTTATGATGTTCTGCTGTCTTTTTTGGTCCACCCCAATCCATAGGAAGTTTTTCTTTGTAACCTCATCAATATACAAATACTGAGCTAAATCACCCATAGCATGAACACATAACATTCTACCCTCTTCTACAATGTATCCTAAAAAATAAAAAAGTAGAGAGAAATAAGCAAAAATGAGAGAGAAAAATAGAACATTAAAGTATATTTGCAATAAATTTTGTTCCTGAATTCAGATTGGGGTGCTGATGGTATCGTTGGAAAGGTATCATCGAGGGATATCACTTTTTTGCTTTGAGCTTCATGATATTCCTCACGGTTTGTCCGAGAAATTGCATTTTTGTAAATCTGGGCATGGGGAACTTTGAAAAGAAATGGAGCAGCCAAGTTGAGTGGTGTTCTTGCTCTCCATGTAGGTTGATTATAATTTGGGGTTTGATTATAATTTGCAGCCTTGATTCAATGATGATTCTGTGGTGGAGACTGAAGAGGTGACTATAAAAGAGACTGAAAAATAGGGAAATTTGGTCCCAACTAATCAAGTGGTTGGATAATCTATTGTATGGATAAATCTACCAATTCTTCCAAATTTTCCACCAATATAGAATCTTCAGTATAAGAAGGTACTTTCTTAGAAGCATGCCTTCTTGGTAATGCAGTGATTGCTTTCAATCCTCCAAGATTCTTCACATAAGATCTTGTATGTCTTCTCAAGTGATTAACTTATTCAAATAGAACACGGTAAAGGAGTTATGGACCTTCTTCTTCAAAACCCACTCTCTCTTGTTCTTTAGAAATAAAATCTTTAGGAAACTTAGTTTCATAGCTATCACCAAAATAATAGTTTCTTGTAAAAGGATTTTCTCTACTAGGCATGCACTGGAGGCCCTCCTTCTAGCACAAAAAATGTTGATGCCTGGAAAATCCCAGGTTCCGACACTAGGGATTCTCCCCAAGAATCGATCCCAATTAGATCGTTTACTATTTGGTATGGGGAATCCATCTGGTTAGCGGCCCGACTACCATGGAATTAAAAGAACGTTTAAGTATGTTTTACTAGTTGCATCCTAGTCCACCGTTTATGTGATTTTATGTTTTAAGGATGAAATGCAAGTGCCTAAACTAAATTCAAGTGATTGATATACAAGAAATTCTAAAGAGTTGTGCAAGTTCTTACCTCTCGCCTTACCTGAATCATTGCTTCTCAATCACTTCTAAGTTAATCAAAACTAATGTAATCTAACCTATTCTAAACTATTCTATATATCCCCAAGGGGAGAAAAATTTGTATCTAATTGAGTAATTTACTGTAAAGTTGGATATTTAATTCTACAGATATATATTCAAATTTCATACACATGGTTACTGTAGAAAATTTAATCAAAGATAGATTTGTAATGCTAAAACATTCATTACTCCTTATATGCACAAGATTTCAAAGAGAAAGTAAAATCATTCATCATTGCAGAAAGAAGTCATTAAGTTAGAATGATCTCATAGTTGCATAGCAGCTAAATAAGAAGTAGTTCAACATTAGCAATCCATAGAATCCATGTGAAACTTGTACAGTCCTTCCCCCAACAAAATTGATTCTTCTTTATTCATATAAAAAGTAATTCTTCATACAAATAACCCAACAGGTATGTGCTAGTGAAAAGTCCCTTCTAAACTATCCTATAGTCCTATGTATACACTTTTACAAATGACTCTTTTACTATCCTAGCCTTTTGGACTTCCCTAATTTCTCGACTTCCAAAATTTGTCCTCTAGTGTCTTGCACTAGGAAAATGAAAATAAAATAAAATAAATTACATAAAGTGCCAAATGTAGATAAGACAAAAAATCAAGTGGGCTCAGCTGGTGTTTCAATGAATTCACCCCATGCATCAGCTTCTCCAGTAATAGTTATGTAGTCTAAAGTCTCCAGTAATCTTATAGTTAATTCATTAACAGCCATTTGTGACTTTATTTCTGCCATTTTGGGTGGGGTTACCCTGTACAGGTGTTCCAGGAGACAATTGTTGACCAAGGCCTTTCCAATCCAGTATTTTATCACTTTTCCAGTGATGCCTTCAATTTGTTGTATGCTTAGTTCATCCTAACACAATATGTCCTAGATATATTTCAGGTGTTCATCCTTGTCTCGAAACTCCTGTATTTTTTCCACTTAAGAGGTCTACCACTTATTATGCATTATGAGCATTTTCTTGTAAAAATCGACACACCTTTCCAAAGTATTTTTGACCCCATTGGCCAATATCAAAGCGGAGCTGCTGCTGAAATCTAGGAGTTCCAGTTCTATTCTCAAAACTTCTAATGTCATTTGTGTCAAGTGATCAAGAAATTCCACATTAGCTTCCATCCAAGTCAGCTTCCCTTGAACCTTATCTGTAACTTCTAGTAACTATGTTCTAAAATCAGTTGATATTGCTGAAATTTATATCAATCTTGTTTCTGCTTGCTTGATCTTATATACCTATTCCACAAGTTTTAATTGGAATTGATCGTGTATCCTTTCTTCCTCCTCCTTTCAAAGTATTTATTCTTCTTCTTTTTGTTGTAGTTCCTCTTCTTGTACCCTTTTTCTTTGAGCCTCTTCGGCTAATTGTTTCTCTGCTTCCTCCGCTAGCCTTCGGGCATCTTCTTCCCATTTCTTAGCAATTTCTTCCTTGTTCCATGGTGTTGCTTCTACCTTTTCCTCTTGTGGTTGTGATCTTCTTTTTGAACCACTTATTCATAGTAGTAATATTGCACGCCTTTCTATATGTCTCTTCATCTTTGTTAAAATGATCAGAATATTGAAAGTGCACTCCTACAAATGCATAGCGTTTTGCAACTCCACCATGAGAGTCACTCCTATGGAAACTCTTTTCACTGAAATGGAAACTTCCTAGATCCCTTACAATTTTTGGTGCACTTTATACCTTTGTGAACTTGTAAATACCAATGCAGAATGGAAATGGTGGGAAGATTTCTTTCTTCATGTCGAACAACAAATTTCCAAACCCTATATAAACAATTGTCTCACTGCCTCCTTATGGACTACATAGTCTGTGGCATACCTTGCAAATACCAATGTAGCTCAGGATCTGTAACATCCATAGTTGGATATTCTCAATTAATTAATTTCTGAAATAACCCACATATCTGTAGATAATAAAATATGAATAAATTGATAGATAAAAAGATGATAGGATATTACAACATACCTCGCCTTTAATATGGCTTGAGTGTTTCATAATGAAGAGTTATGTCCCTTCGCATTAATAGCTACTACTATAATAATTAACAATTATTATTTTATTTAATTATTAACCTTATTTAATTATTATCCTATTCATGTTCATTACATTGCCACTCCCTTAGAAAGGCTTTGTCCTCAAAGCCTTATAATGTTTCTGCATCATTTTTTGTGTTGTCGCACTCGACGAGACATGTCGATACGAACTACTATGAGTTGAGCACAACTTTTGATATGTGGACAAATCAATCCATCCCAAATTGATTTGCTGTGGACTATTGGCATTCCATACTGATCTATAATTAGGAGATTTTATCACATTGGTACTGTTATCTTTAGACATTTCCCACTTTTTAGAATATCTATTTTTATGGTTGGGGTGTCAATATGGAATTTTCATAATGTCATTTTCTTTTAAGAGAGTCATCTTTTCAGCATTGATCTGAGAAGAAGGTTGTATTTTCGTCTCTTGAGGTTTTAAGGTTTCGTTCTATATATTTTCCAAGTTGTTTTCTAACTGCATGTTATCATTTTGAAACTTCTTAATCGCTTCTACATGTGTTTTTTTGTCATATTTAGACTTATTAAGTTGTTCCTTAATATCTTTGTTATGCCTTCTGATACAACGATTTTCTTCCTGTTTGTCTAGAAGTTTTCCTTCAATGTCTTCCGTAGATTGTTTTGTCTTCCAACTACTTTTGAACTTCTTAATTTTTGTGACTAGTGTCTTGTTATGATTACTTAATCTGAAAATTTCTTCGAAATGGCTTGAGAAAACCTTGTTGACTTTTGTTAGTCCTAACTTGTGTGTCTTCTTACTGTCGTCATACTGCTGCTCGATTTTTTCTTTTTACCGTTTATGATGACATAACTCTACTTCTTGATTTTCTAACTTCATTCAGACTTGCGCCAATTCAACATCTTTTTTCCATTATGAGTTTGTTTGGATGCTTTATTTCTTCTTCTAATTCATTATCACATCCATATGGTGATTTGTTGTCATTTTTTGACTTTCTTATTTGGTCTTCTAGGTTTTGATTATGAATTTTTAAACACGATATTTCTTTATCCTGATCAGATAACATTTTCTTGTTATCTCTTATGGTTCATTCTAGCTATCAATTTTGATTCCATAAGCGGCGATTCTCATTGTCTTTCCGTTATTTCAACCACTTTTGTATCTCAACCATAGCTTGTAGACTTGTATTGATCGCCTTATATTATTCTAATTCATCCACTATTGTTTGTAGTTGTGCCTTCATTTCCAAATATGTAGTAGCCATTGTTTGTGACTATGTTTCTACTTCACTTTTGTCTTCTTTTGTTCTAGAAGGGAAGATACAAAATCTGTAATAATTCTCAATATGTCTCTTTTGGAAAAAAAATTCTTCGACTATTTCTTGTTAGGTCAAATAACCCTTTTTTTTCCAAAAATAATTTTTTTTTTAATAAAATAATAATAATAATAATAATTATTTTTAATAAAATAATAATAATTATTATTATTATTATTTTTAAACTTAAGTTATATAAAATAATATATAACCTTCCAATTTCTAGTCCTTGACTTTTATTTTTTTCCAATACTTTTGTAAAATGCAAGTAGATTGGGTGGTTGGGAGGAATAAGTGTTACCTTCTCCACCTAGGTTCAAATCCCACTTGCTTCTTTGTAGTTATTATTATGCACTTTTTATATTCAAACCCAAACCCACTTTAAGAAACCAGGTGTGGTTTCACTTTTACCCTCTCTATTTTTTTTAACTTTTATCTTTTCTTTTTTAACCTTTTTTTTCTTTCCCTTTTTTTTTCCTCCTTTTTTTTTGTTTTTACTTTTTTTCACTTTTTTTTAACTCTGTTTTTTTTGGGGGTTACTTTTACCCATTTTTTTATTTTTTTATTTTTAAGGACAAAGTCCTATTTTTTGGGGAAACCCAAATCTACACAAGGTGTAAATAATGTTGTCGAGGGTCTGTATAGCTCTAATACCACTGTAAAATCCATAGTTGGATATTCTCAATTAAGTAATTTCTGAAATAACCCACATACCTGTAAATAATAAAATATGAATAAATTGATAGATAAAAAGATGATAGGATATTACAACATAACTCGCCTTTAATATGGCTTGATCGTTTCATAATGAAGAGTTATGTCCCTTCACATTAATAGCTACTACTATAATAATTAACAATTATTATTTTATTTAATTATTAACCTTATTTAATTATTATCATATTTATGTTCGTTACAGGATCCTCCATACATCTGTAGATAGGTTCCTTCCTTGGAGAAATAATAGTCCCTATAATCACATATGACCTCCATGTCCCTTTTTGACATACAATTGCACTCTTCGAGAAAAATCAGCTGGTGCAGAGGCATGATAAATTATTCCCATATAATCTTGTAGTAACTTGCATATTTGTGAGCCCATAGAATATGATATGCGGCATACACAAGAGTCTTGGTATAATCCCAATCACAATTGAGCTTTGGTAATTGGTGCAAGAATAAGATACAATAAATCAAATAAGATTCCATGTGAAATTCAGACTTTCTTTGAGTCAGGCCTAACTATGCGGCAACTATACAGGATGACAAAATATTCGCTACAATATCTCCCCAGTTAAAAATGGTGCTATGCATGGCCACATGATATATCAATGGGATCCAACTCATTTTGTATAAATTCCCATTTTCGTAGCCAAATATTCTATTTAGCATTGGGGATATAATCATGTAGGGAGTGCGTAAGCTTGCAATATTGTACTCACTGGAGGCTTTCTGGCGTAGTTGCTTCCCTACTACCATAATTTTATTAGAAAATACGAAGAAGTCTAAACTCAAATTGTTTATCCAGTCATCTATCTTCATGATTTGTGGAGCGGGTAGTTTGCAAGTCTTGGTTATATAAGCAGGGGTGAAGGAAGCAAAGGCTTGTCCTTCAGTGTTGGAAATAATCATAGTACCCATGTTTGCTTGAGGTATGATCCATCTGATCACCTCATCACAAGGGAAGAGCTCAGGGCACGTGGATACCTCTATGATACCTGATTTTCTTATATTTACATATAAGAATATATATTCTAGGCTAGCATCCTATACATTCTGGTCTTTTATCATATGGTATATCTCACCCCATTTAAACTCTAGTCCAACCCCTATGACAACTTTCGTGCCTTCATGAATAATCTCCATTATGGCTAAAACCTCCAAGTATGAGTCCTCCTCAATGACGTTGGCCTTCTTATTTTTTCCCTTATTTGGCATGGTGTGGTGTGAAGACTGAAGTTGTAATAAGACCACAGTAAGAAATAACTTAGTGTTACTGTGATCAAATAACATGCATTCATATCAGTAGGATATACTAAAAAAGTCGCTGTTAAGTTTGCAAGATATCAATGAAAAATTAGATAAAAAATATTGTTTTCTTTCAAAAAAGATTGTATTCAGTGCTTAATACGATGGAGGATAATAATATGTTTATACCGATTCATCCTTGGTCATCTAAAAGTAACCTTGTGACCTAGAGGACTCATTCCCACAAGTTATCCAAACACTTAAAATTTTGGCAAGGTATATATTAGGTCAAAACTAGAATGAAAATCATTAATTTAGGTGCAGGCTCTAAATGTTTCTTTGGGATTTAGGCCTCTAGTTATTTGAACCATTCATTTAGTGTTTCAAGTCAATATATGGACTTCATTTATTGTTTCTAGTTATTTGAACCCTTCTCTTTTCTTACAAGATTTAACATTATTCAATTTTCTTTAAGCATTAAATGCAGAACTTATCCTTTTTTTTAGAGGTAAGAAAGCAAACAAAAACCACGACAAAGGCTTTGTAATCTAAAGCCGAGGGAATATTGGAGATAGTTTGAAACCCTAGATCAACCCTAAGGATTTGTGAATACCTCCTAAACCTCAGTGATGGACACAATGAAAAAGCATACCACCTGAAAAGAAAAGCCCCAGACCAAACTTCAAAGCGTAGTGGTCTAATAACTGTGAATTCATCAAAATTTCTCCTATCGTCATATAGAAAGAAAACCAAACAAGGCACATTTGGTGAAATACTTGAACCACGATAACTTTACCAGTAAAACCCCATAGGTTCTACAGGCCCATATCTATGGCTTGAAGGATCAATTCAAAAGAAGCATCAAAATAAAGCATGGTCAGACTAGCAAACTAGGTAACAACTCAACGATGCCAAGGGTTCTAGTGCAACATGACTTGGGAAAATTCCCAGCAGTCGGTCGGTTAAAAAAAAACCTATGGGACTGGGTTGGCCTTTTAAAACCATAGTTCTAAACACCGATTCCCAAAACCCTATTATTATAACCCTAAACCTCTGAAAAACGTCGTTTCTCAAGTTTTCTTTTTTTAAAAACAACAATGCCTGAGATAAGTTTTAGGTCTACCTGGAAAATTATGGTGAGAGTATAGTGATTGGATAACCAATCCATGGGATCTAGGTGGAAATCATCGACTAGACGTGTCTAAACGGGGAAAAAGTAACAGTCCATAACACCTCCCCGAGCTTATAAATAGAAAAATTGTGAAAATATAAATAAATGCAGTTGCTGGAAAATTAATGGAGCAGGGATGAAAACATCGTTTTAGTTCCTAAAACATAAACTTCATCGACAACCTTTACCAAATCGGGGTGAATAAAAAATTCATCCATGTAGTGTCAGCTCCACAGTCTGATTTCTTAAAATGCTGTCATGGAAACTCACCAAAATATTTTGAAAAACACATCGTCGACACAATTCATAGAAAATTTCCATGGGAGAACATTGGTCGCAAACTCCCAGTTTTTCTGAACACATCAACATAAAACCTTGAGTTATGCCGACATTGTCGGAAAAAACTCACTGGGTAACTCTAAGAAGAAGGTCATCGAAAAAATTATAAAAAACCTCCCAGGAAAAACTGTCGGGTGAAAAACATGAGTTCCTACTAATAGTGTCTGCTTAAAATACTTAGTTTTGCTGATACTTTTGCCAGAACTTAGCAAGATATTCTGATGAAAGGTCTCTAATCAAATGCTTTGGTAATGAAGCACAAGTACCACCGATAATGTTGGGTTGAAACTCTAAGTTTCGCCGACGTAGTCGGTAAAACTCGTCAAATTATTCCATAATACTTAGGCTTTTGAAAGCATGAATACATCGAATGGAAACTTTGAGTCCTCCCGATGTGTCAGCTCAACTTGATGAGTTCACCTGACACATCAAAAGCAAAATATAAGTTTAACTTAGAAAAAAAATACTTTTATAACTTGTTGAAATAAAATGAAGTCAAGGAATGAGACTTTAAGGAGCAAAAGTACTCTAAGAAAGGATAAAAGCTAAAAATTCTAAGGAGGGGCCTTAAAATCATAAAAAAATTTGGGGTATTAGTTGCAGTAGAAACACCTGGATGCTTTTCAAACTTACTTTCATACAACAAAACCAAATCTCCTTGCTGAAAGTGTTTGTTCTTGATGTGTTGATCATTCTAAGCTTTCTATCATTCTTTCTCAACACGCTAATGAAATCCTATGAAAAATAGGTATTCCTCTACCTGCATGAACTAAGATAGGTGTTCTTCTAATTCTCCTTCGTCATCCATCCTTGTCACTGCTGTAAAGCGCAAAATTGGAACAATATACTCCATTGGCATGACTGCCTCCTACCCATATACCAACTTGAACGGTGTCTACCCTATAAATATTTTGCATGTAGTGTGATATGCCCATAATATTGCTGGAATATTCAAATCCAAGTCATCGATGTTTGCATTGTAGACCTTTTTGAGTGCGTACTCCAACACCTTATTAAATTCCTCAATTATCCCATTCACTTGCGGATGATAAGGAGTACCCTTCCTATGATGTATATGAAGTTCCTCTATCAACACACTGATAGTGAAATTGATGGAATGAATCCCTTGATTTCTCATTAATATCTTTGGACAACCAATATGAGTGACAACATTATCAAATAGAAACCTTGTTGTTGTTGCAGTGGTGCAATCTACCACGGGTGCGACGTCGGCCCACCCTATCAAATAATCAGTCATTGTGATGATATAATGGGTACAAGTTCTCTTTCTTGGTGGGTTGTTTGGTCCCATAAAATCCACTGGCCATTTATCAAATGGGTGTAATGTCACCTGTGGTACCAATGGTATCTCATCCCTCTATGATGGTTTCCCAGTTCTTTGAAAAACATCGCAAGCCCATGCATAGTTTTTTGCATCACATTTGAGATTTGGACACCAAAGTCTTGTGTGACGTACCTTCCTGGAAGTAGCACGACCTCCATAGTGTCCACCAGAAAATTTTGCATGTTCTTCCTTCAGTACCCTTTCATGTTCATACGAAAAGACACATCACCATAATATCTCGTCAAGTCCCATCTTATAGAGTTCTCCACCAATCAGCTGGAAATCTGCGGCTCAAACTACCAAATGATTCTGTTGATTTGTAGTGAGCCCTTTTGGTGTTGTTCCTCTCACCAAAAACTGAACTATTTTCTTGTATTAATCGTGAACCATTCCAACTATGAATAGTTTCACATCAGGTAACCCATATTCAATGTTTTTTGGTTCTTCACCTGTCTCTATTCGCGACAAATTTTCAGGTCCTGCATTGAAGCGACCTAGATTCAAAATTATCTCAAAATCAAACTCTTGGAAGAGAAGTATCCATGACATATATTCCCCCCAACACAGTATTCACCAGGTATTTCATTGCAGAGTGATCAGTGAACATATTGAAATGACCTCCCAACAAATAGTGTCAAAATTTCTGCAATGCATAAACCATCTCCAACCCTTCCCTCTCTATTGTGGTATAATTATTTTCTGCAGATGACAGATTCTGACTAGCAAAAGCAATCAGTTGATCAATATCACTTCCTCCTAGTTGCACCAACACCAGTCCTAGCACTATTGATGACACATCAACATGAACATGGAACTTCTTCATCGAATCCAGAAAAGCTAATATTGGTGTTGTATCCATATTCGTTTTTAATGTGTCAAAATTTCCCTGACACTTGTGCCTCCATTCAAACTGTGCATCCTTCTTCAGAAACTTCTCCATAGGTGTTTTGATCACGGCTTATCCTCTCATGAACTTACGATAATATCCCGTATGGCATAATGTCTCTCAAATTTGCTTCATATTCATTGCCGGAGGCAAGTTACAAATCAAGCAATCTTGGTTGGGTCGATAAGCATACCTTCCTTGCAAACAATGTGCCCCAACAACATCCCAAAAGGTGCACAAAATATGCACCTATTTGAATTCAATGCAATCTGATGTTGTCGACACTGCTCCAACATTAGTAACATATTTATGAGATGATCCTTTACCAGTCCATAAAACAGCTAGTCATTCATGTATACTACCAAAACATTCTATATAAAATCCCTAAACACAATGACTACAATCCTAGAGAATATCACAGATGCATTCTTCAGTCCAAATGGAATCACCATGTACTGAAAACATCCCCATTCAGTAATGAAAGTTTTCTTATTTTGATCCTCTTTAGTGATCTTAATAGGATGATATACAGAAAATCCATCCGTGAATGAATAGATTTCTTGACCTCCTACTCCTTCCAATACTTCGTTAGTGAACGACGTTGGAAATGGATCATGAAGGCACGCATCATTCAGCTTTCTAAGATCAACACAGATTTGAACCTTGCATGTCTTCTTATCTTGCATAACCATAGGAATGATCCACTCTGATTCCTCAATAGGTTCTATAATACCTGTGTCCAATATTCTGTCAAGATCAGCTTTCATTCTCTTCTTGTATCGCAGATTCAGGAGATACGGTCGCTTCTTTACAGGATTTGGATCTGGCTTCAGTGGGATTTTATTTTATTCAAAAACTTTGTCGAAAACAATTCTTGAAATTCATGCAATGGATCAATGATATTTGCCATTGTTTCTTCATCCCAATAGTTTCCAATAGTCATGAATTTTGGTTCCTCCTATGTCCCAATGTTGACCTTCTGAATTTTCAATGGCTTTTTAACTTTGTACATCAGCATCTCTGCTGCCATGATGTCCTGAATTCCTTCAGATTATAGAATATTAACATTTCTTGGGTCATCTTCATCCTCAGGCCCTTCTGTCACATTGTAGCACTCCATCATTGACTGTATTATTGGTGCTTCATGTGGGTCCACAAGATATCTAACTAGAACTACCTTCAAAACAACATCTTGGATATGTTGTAGCACACTATGAATCACAGGATCAGCATCCACAAAATTGAAGTTTTGACTAAAACAAATCGACAATTCCTCCCATGTTGTAATCTTTGTGAGAAATATTGGTGGATATATACCACTGTCGTGGCATTTCATCCAATGTGTGTACAAAATCATGTACCCAATCATTCTTTGGTCATGACGCCCACATGGTTTGACATGCAATAAAATGATCCTTAGGATCATTATGCCCATCATACTTCTCAGCTTGGTACTGTTTGGTTGCACCAAAGTGAACCTCCATCAACCTGTGACATAGCAACCATCCATTGATTGAATTCTTATAGGTCACCCACCATCATCCTAGAGTAGCCTTTAATGCTTCATCCAACAACCTCTATGGTTCTGACATCCTATCTTCAAAATAAACCAAAAATTTAGGTAAACTAGGAAGTCCCTCATAGGTTGGAAACTCAGCAATATCTGTTGTGAATCATCGTAGCGACTGAGAAATGATTACACACTTATGTATTGATACCTTATGCATTCAATTTTTCCAATTCTCTAAGGTGTCATCAAAATATGAAGATGCAGAGAGAGAACTTTTCCAGCCCATCTCTCCATCACTAGTAGGTTGGATATAGTATTTTGATATGCTGTACACATGGTCCCATCCCCCTACAAGTTCTTCCTTAACTAGTTCAAAATACCTTCTTCCTTCATTTTGATCCATCGAGGCTATGAATATGATGTCGCAGTTCTCAAAGTTCATCATGCGCTTCTTGAAATTGATAACTACCAAGCTGTCGTTAGCCTTTCCAATCCCCATTAGTGTGGGATACAAGCTTCCCCCATATATAATATCAATAACATTGAATTCCACGTAATTCTTCATTCCTTTAACTTTCACTTCTAGATGTGGAACTCGCCCAATCAATGTCACTATTTCTTGGTTAGCCAATAGCAGCTGCACAAGGGACCAAACCAGCTGTGGGTTCCCCATATTTTGCCATGTATTCTATTTCATAATATTAACATCTGATCCTAGATCCAAAATGAGTGAATATACCTCATAATCCCCAATCTACATGTTCATTCTCATTTCTTTCCTAGTTTTCTTCTTGTGCGGGGAGTTCACAGCAGACTCCCTCTACCCCTTCTCTGGTTGATGTAGTAGAATTGAAATCTTGGTGAGCACATCAAGGTATTTTTCCAGTGACATACAACATTAAATGAATTTTTGCAAGGTACCATGTTGTCGCGATGGTCCTGCTACCAAAGTTGAATCGAAAATAGGTGGCATTTCATAAACCAAAAAATTACCTGAATCTCTTCTTATCACATCACGTGCTTTAAAGAATGTGTCCCTCTTAGTGTCGACATCAAGTTGCAACTTCTTCTTTTCATCCAATCAAACTTGTGGAATCAAGCCATCATCTCCTATTGTCGCACCTCCGTAAGTAAGGACATCAACATCAGTAGACTGAACTCTGGGTTCTACTGAGATCTTTGCAACTATTGGTCCTTGATTCTGGTTTGGTGGAAGATTCACTGGATGGTTTGCATTCTAATTTTCGTTATGGCTCTGATTCTGATTCTGGTTCTGCAGCTGCGGAAAGTTCCTTGCTTGTCACTTCGCGATCAATTTCGAAAAGTTTTCAACAGTGTGATCTGCATCTATACAATAAGTACATTACACTTGTAGGTTCGGGAAATCTCTCTAATAATGTCTCGTTACTCTGTAATTATAACATTACATAGGTCCGTGACTTCATCCTCCTCCTCGACCAAAACCTCAACCTCATCCTCCTCAAAATCCTCCTTGATGCTAATACCGCGGTTGATTGAAATGTTGTTGCTACAGGGGCTTCAAAAAGGGTTGCACATACTACAATTATGTATATAGTGCCTGAGTATATTACGACTGCTACAAATCATACTGTAGCTGGTTGTACTGCAGCAACGGTGAAGAAAATTGTGGTTGTGGCATGAAATGCAGTTACGTTTGTGGCTATGATACAAAGTATGGCTATGGCTGTGGTTGTACCACCTATGGTGGATGCTACAGTGGTGGTCTCTCCACCGATCAATGGTCTTCTCCCTTCATGTAATATTTATTCTTCATCCTCTCCTTGAGAAAAGCATATGCTCAATAGTCCTTATCTTCATGCCCAACAGTTTGACAAAACATGCAATACAAATTTGTTGGCTTTGAGACCATCTTCTACATAAACATATAGTCTTCATGTCGATGTCCATGAATTTGGAAGACGTGACACCATGGCATACTACAATGACTCACTGCATGACATCAAATACACCATATTTCTTTGTGATGCTCTCTTCCTTTCTTGATATCTTGCAATTGGATCATCGGTTTCTCTAGTTGTGCTTGAATCAGATTCATACCAAATCCAGTTTCTCCAACAGGTGAAACTTCCAGCTTGATCGCAATCTCTAGAGACTCACTCTGTGTCACAATATTTTGCTGAATTAAGGGAATCCTAATATGTGGTACTAGTGCTGCAATGAACCACTCCTTGTGTTGTACATCACTCATTCCAAAACTAAATTTCACCATCAGCATCTTGAATCAGTGATCAATATCCCAAATGGATTTGTTCAGATATTTCTTGATCTCTTTTAACTATGTGATATATTGCACCTCAGACTTAGGCTCTTTGAATTCTTCAATCAATCAATTTCTGATGTCTTCTAGAGTCTTCACTAGAGACCCTGTTGAAACTTGAACAAACTTCATGTACCAGTCCAGTGCGCGACCACTAAAGGTTTTCGCCAACTAACCTTTCTTAACATCATCATCATGAGCTTGATTTATAGTCCAAACTGCTTCACACAGAAACCATTATTGTTCAGGATCCTCGGTTTCATTCCCATCAAAGAGAGGTAACTTTACATTATCTCTAGCCATATTGGGCCTTCTTCTTACGTTCGCTAACCCACTACTATTAGAGTGTTGATGACACATAGGACAATTCGGGGTTGAGCTTGTATTTCTTCTAGACTATGGCACAGTGCATAGAGGTGTGGGTGCATTGTTTCTTGGGGTTGTTATTTCCTCAGGCTTGGGCATATCCTAGTTGTCTCCTTCGTTGATATAGGGTTTCTTCATCCACTGTGATATTCTCTCTTGGATTTTTGTTTCAGTCACAGTAGGAATCTCCCCAGTCCTCTACCTCTTAAATTACCAAAACCTTACTCCACTTAGCAGGAGACCACTTCCTTCCTCGGCTTCCCTCATAGTCTCTTTGTAACTCCCATCCATATACCCCATATAATTCTATCCAACCCTCATCTCCATGGTACCTGCAACCTCCGCACAATAGGAATCTACTCATCGGATTTCATATTCAATATGCCTTTTTCACAAATGAGCATTTTAATCGACAATTGCAAAGATAACAGAAGACTACCTCTTGGTCCTTTGAAGAACTCCCTTTCTACGTCATTGTAATATTTAACTGTGTCAACAACGAACTCAATGATGTATCCCTCCAAGATCATGTCAAGACACACCTCGACAACCCTTGACACTCTATTATCCACCTCCTGAAGCTTCTCGATCAGCTCTCGGATCCAGCAAGTTGGTTCGCCTCCTTGAAAATTTTTCTTCAGATAGGTCAACTGCACTAACCACTCATACAAGATGATCATAAACTCATAGAAGACGTATTTGTGGAGATCAGAATATAGGTATCGTCTCAACCACAGTTTTTTTGTTAATCCAGGGTTCTGATTCTCCTCTACCATGAATTCCCCACCCTTCTGGTCAAATCAATATTGAATCTCTGGTCTTATAGGACACCACAACATGTCCTCCTTCACGCACAACACTCCCAGAAACAAAACAATTTTTTTATACAGATCCTTCGATAGGATTTCACTCTCTATCGACAACCTTAACTCAGCGATCTCCCAGAAGCACGAGATATGGATTTGTATCATCAATAATATCTATCACTTCAAAATATGCATACTTCTTGATTCCTTCTATATTAACCGAAACTTGTGTCAGTTGACCAATAAAAACACCTTCACCTAATTGTCTAATCTTAGTTGGACTAGAGACCACACAAATATTGGATTTCCAATACTTTTCCATGTTTGTCTAGTAAGGGTGTTAACATCAAAACCCAAGTCCATAATAATATAATCCATTTCATAATCCCCTATTTGGGAATTCATTCTTACACTAGTAAAAAATGAGAAATTAATGACTAAAATCTAGCTATAAATGAATATTATTGAGTCGGCAACTAATAGTAGCTAATTTACACTATCTTATAGCTTGAATAGCTTAGTCGTATTTCACTTAATCGTTAATAGGTTGACTTATTATTCATTGATTTAGTCATTGAGTTAGTAACGGATCTAGTCACTGATTTAGTCATCGATTTAGTCACTCATTGCAACAATTAATGACCAAATATACAGCTAAATAAACTACTAGATGATAACATATTAATGACTAAGATAAATATGAATAAATGTTAGTCATGCTATAAGATACAGGAAATTAGCTACTAATAGTTGTATATATGCGAATTTAGTCATTGTTGTAGTCACAAATTTATGATATGGCACAGAGGAATCGAACCAACAACTTCCTGCCTATAATCACGAAGGTTCTCTACCATTGAGTTAGCACCCTTTAAGAAGTTGTTATTTCTTGATAATGATGATATTCAATCAAATTTTGCAGCATTCAAGCATACAAAATAATTATTATCAAATTACTATAGATCCATAATGGCTTACCATGTACTAGTCCTTATTGCACTTAATAAATACATTTGAAAGACTTGAAGGACTATTACAAGGTAAGCCATTAGGTATCTATAGTAACTTGATAATATTTATTTTGTATGCTTGAATGATGCAAAATGCAAAAATCCCAGAAATTTATAGGAATGACATGCATGCATCCAATGTTAAACTATCTATCAAGTCATCTATAGTCATGCCAAGATATTTGAATTTGACTGAAAATTCATAAGTAACTTGAAGATAGTGGTGGATGATGTCATGGAAAAGAGAATTTTCATTTATATAGAAGCAAAGCATGACAAAATGGAGGAACTCAACACCCAACATGTATATAGAATAGTAAAAATAAATATACAACTAATTTCATTTCACATCAAGAAGAATGGGAATTAACTCTAAGTAACCTTAGCCACTAGATAAATGGAAATGAAATGAGTTGAAATATTAGCAACAATACCTTTGAGTTTTCTTACTGAAAAGAAGTATGAATACTTATGTGATCATTTTATTCAGACGTGAATTAAACATGCACTAATTGGCAATCAAGGCAAAAAACCATGTTCAGATCGATATATAAATAAAATAAAATAAAAGTTAAAGATAGACTATGCCAATACCACTTTCATTTATACCTCTAAACAGAACTAGAAAATCTCCCACAACTGTAACTTTGTCCAAAATGCCCATTGGGAATGCCATTGTTTAAACAAAACAAAAATAAATTGAAAAGATGAAAGTAGTAATTTACTCTACATGTCTATTGGATGTAGAGTCCCATAGATGTAAACCTTAATTAGTCAAGCACATGCAATAAAATTATAAATGGATAAAAAAAACAATGTGGTTTAGATCTTCCATAATTTATATACTCATTTATATATTACGATCACGCAATAAAATTATAAACTAACAAAAAGAAGAAAACAATGTGGTTTAGACCTTCCTCCCTTAATTTCTATACTAAGATATATCCAGAGTCCTAGACCTGATTTTGAATGTGGATTCAACTTTAAAGGTATTAGAAAATGATCTTTGGCTAGGTATTCTTACTTTTTGGGTCTCTCTCCACAATCCATTAGCAAAAGTATGCTAGGATGACTCTCCATTGAAGGGCACATCTTTCTGTCCAAGCGGAATTTGATTCCGAGCTTCTTCAGTTTTGGTCCGAGAAATTAGGGTTTTTTACAGAAGCGGAATCGTTTAGTGAGCCTAGCATAGGATTTCTCTCCTCATCAAAATCGAAGTTTAGAGACCTAGGCCGATATTTTTGGTTGAGTGTAACTCTGGGAAAGTCAAACCCTAGTTTGACCTCAGGTTGGAAAACCCCTAAATACTAAAACTGATAAGTTTTGGTAAATTCGCTAAATATCCGGTTTTCAGAAGTCTTAGGGGCTAACACTTTCACAGGAGGAAGAAAAAATCCTAATGTACACGTTTTCCAAGTTTTAGCTACAGATCTGCTATATTCTAGGAGATATGATTACTCTAAGTTAGGGTTCTAGCCTCTTCCAGGATTCATCCCTAAACAGGACAACTGGGGAAAATCGCTATATCTCGGGCTACAAAGGTCCAAATGAAATTTTTAAAGATGTTCCAAAAAGGACATAGACTGTAATTTATGTGGTAAAAGTTACAGACCCTGAAGATAAAACAGTGACACATGGAAGTCCTTACAACTTCTATATGCAGAAAAGTCCTGAAACAAGTCACCTTGGGACAACGCTCATAAGTCCCAACTGGTGAAACCAATTCTAATGAAACATGTGGTGTTGGAACAAGGATAGACAGGGCTACCTGTATATGACATTTCATACATAGAGGAGCAGCACTTTCATATATACCATAGGAACAATATCATGCATTTTTGCAGAAGAAGTTGGTAAATTAGGGCTTCCTGTTCTGGGAGCTTCCCTCCACTGTTTTCAAAAAATCAGTACATTGGACAACTTGCCTTGAAGAGGTATATCTTTATATTCAATCAGATCTAAAAGATTCCAAGTTTTAAATATTAGGGTTTTTTTTACAAACCCTAGATCAGCGAGATCCGAAACCAGGACGAACATGTCAAATCGGTAAGATCTAATCTTTTGCCATTTGCATTTGAGGTTCTTATTTCAAAATGACCTAGCACCTAAACTTGATGACAAGCTTGGTGAAGCTGAAAACTTCCAAGCATGGAAGTATAGGATTTTACTAGTTCTTGAAGAAAAATGAATTGGACACCTACATAAGTGGAGAGGTTCCAGTTCCAAAGGGAAATGAGTCTAAAGCCTTACACAATAAGAAACTCAACTCATAATAAGAGAACAGAAGATGACATCAACTAAAGATCAAGCTCTCACAATTCAAAGAAGATCCCTCAAGCGATGAGGAATATGAAGAACTCAATTCTTGAAGAAAATATTATACATCTTATCATTTAGATAAGAAATGATGATGTCATGAATGAATATTCGGATGATGAAGCAGAAGGATCAAGAAGGAGTCTACCCACCAAATGAATAAAAGATAAGTATTCAATTGTCATTTCATGATATTGTTTTATATTTAATTGATGTATTATTCATGATAGAATGTTTACATTAATGACAGTATGCATGTGATGAGTAAGTAGCTCATGGTGTTATACACCTCTCCATTGCTACTTATCTAAAATGAAACCTCCTTGCTAACATATTGGATTAGTGCACAATCTCAATGATGTCATCTAGAAAGTTTCTATGAGATATGGATGAATTTTGTATTGGCTAAATAGTTGAATGATGTGTCATTATTCATATGTTCTATGAAATGGTTCTAACCATGCTACTGGTGCATTTGAATTGTAGGAAAGGTCTTGTACAACCGCCTACAAGAAAAGATGGATGAGACTTGTTCTGAAGAAGAAGTGATGACAATTCAAGATTCACCCCAATAAACATGAATCTGAAGCTCCCAAGGTCAGAGACACCGTGACGAAAGAAAGAGATTCATAGAGAGGTAGATCCACCTTGATGGATGAATACCACCATGGGTACAAGAGACAACTCAAGATAAAGAAAATAATGGCGAGACTTCCAAACCAAAGTAAGAGGCCTCAGACACACTCTAGTTGTGTAACACAGTTGGGTGACATCATTGATGCTAATATTTCCGACTATGAAAGAAGTTATGATCAAAGAGTAATAGTCGATCATGGGGAATGATGTCTATGGTATGAGACTTGAAGGGAATTCTGTAGTATCTTCTGTATGGATCTACCAAAACCATTTTACAAAGAAAGGTTCATGATTTTCCTTAGAAAGAATAGACTATGAAATGACATACTCTATTGACCAGACCCACTAGAAGTATATATCAAGCATAGAACCACCTAGACATAATCAAGAGGGAAGATGATACTCTATTTCAGGGGGAGTGACTATAGAATATCTCTGAGTTCGACATGGTACAACATGATGTACATCTTTCTGATAGATTGAGACTTTACCAAGAGTAAAGTGGGTTCAAACCTTCAAGGTTGAATGTGGAAGACTAGGATATGTTGATGACCTAACATAATGATGGAAGAATACCAGAATGATGTTTGGGATATAGTAACCAAACTGGAAAGCAAGAGCATGGTATCTTCCAAGTGGAATTACAAGACATAACATGTTGCTGATGGAAGGAAATATTTGTAGCTAGAAGATTCTCTCAAAGAAAGGAAATTAGTTATGGAGAGACACTTGCTCTAGGAAGAAAGATACACTTCCTTCAAAACTATCATGGTACTCGCATCCATGATGAAGTGGGACTTATACCAGATGGATGTGAAGACAACCTTCCTAAATGGTGTGATTAAAGAATAAGTGTACATAAATCAACCACAAGGATTTGAAGTTGAAGATAGAAAGACTCATGTATGCAAGTTGAATAAGGCCCTGTATGGCCTAAAGCAAGCTCCCAGAGCTTGGTAAAAAGCATGGGCTTTGCCAAGAGTAAAGTTGATCCTAACCTTTACTACAAGGTTGTAGAAGATGAACATGTCATACTATTACTGTATGTGGATGATCTATTTCTGACATGGAATGAGAAACAGATTGTAGAAAGCAAGAAGAAGTTCACTAAATAATTTGAGATGAAAGACCTCGAGTTAATACATTATTTACTAGGTCTGGAAGTATGGAAAAGTTTAGAAGGAATATTTCTCAACCAGGGAAAGTATGCAGTTGATGTTTTGAAAATATTTGATATGTTGGAATGTAAATCCATGGCCACACCCATGGATTCCAACTTAAAGTTGTTAGCTGATGAGTCATCATAGTTAGTGGATGTAGCTCAATACAGACAGATTATTGGGTTGTTGATGTATCTAACAAATACCAGATCAGACATTTATTTTTCTATGAACACCTTATCTAGTACAACCTAGATGTGTTCACCTAATAGTTGCAAAACATGTGATGAGATATCTGAAAGGGACTATAAACTTTGGTATATACTACAGATTGTACGGCTATACAGATGCAGATTGGGTTGGAAGTGTCTCAGACAGGAAAAACACTTCAGGTGGATGCTTTTGTTTGGGGTCTGCTATGATTTCATGGTTTAGCAGGAAATAGTACAGTGTTTCTCTTAGCACGGCTGAAGCATAATATATAGCAGCTTTCTCTGCTAGTTGTGAAGCCATATGGATTCAGAAGCTAATGTTAGGTCTCTTTGACCTGGAGATGGATACTATAGTGATTCTATGCGATAACCAAAGTTGTATAAAGACGATAGAGAACTCTGTGTTCCATCAAAGCACATAGAAATCCAGTATTTCTACATACAAGATAATATGCAGATGATGATGTTTCAGTATTCCATTACTGAAAATATACATTATGTTTCAGTATTTACATACTATAGATGTAGATGATGGTGATTCGGTATTTCTACACTAAAGATAGAGATGATGATGATTTCAGTATTTCTATACTTAAAATATAGATGATGATACTTTCAGTATTCACATACTGGAGATACAGATGATGATAGTTAAGTATTCACATACTAGAGATACAGATGATGATAGTTCAGATGTAGATGATGATGGTTTAGATGATGATGTTACAATATTATGATTCAACACTGATGTGTTGACAAAGCCTCTATCTTGAGTAAAGTTCAAACACTTTCAAGACAAGCTTTGTGTTGTTTGAAAAGACCTTCCTCCAAAGGGGGAGTAGTGATGTTGCAGTGGGATTGTATCATCCCTGGACACTTGTCCTAAATTGATCCGATGACTTCAGTCCTTGAGAATGAAGAGGGACTGTATCATCCCAAGACATTTGTCCATAACATATCTAGTGACTTCGGTCCTCGAGAATACAGTGGGATTGTATCATCCCAGGAAATTTGTCCAGAAATGATTCAGTAACTTTGGTCCTCGAGAATGAAGAGGGATTGTATCTGTTAGCACCGGAAATGAGCCCAAGGTTGTGGAAAGTCCTGCCTCTGGGTAACAGCAAAACTGATTTTGAAGAGAGAACTAGCCTTCTACTCTTTCGAGAGGGATCTCTCACTAAAGGTATGACAGTGGCCAGATATATATGTATACAAATGGAAATTATAAATCGCTTATGAAATTGGTTGAAACAAAATACAATATCATTGGGTGATGGAGTCAAGATACACAACAGAAATAATCAGAACTTCAATGCAAACATTTTCATCACAAGGGCAAGGTATCCATTCAATTACAGACATTCATATTTATCTGGTGAGAAGGAGGAACATGAACAAACCATTAATGCAGAACATTGTGAGAAATGAATTCTACATTAACTTGGGAAGAATATTTTGGTGGATACCTGAAACAATAGGCGGAGCGTAGTGAATACGAATTCTGAACTGTTATACCCTAAGTCTCAGATATGAAATAAAAACAAAATGGAAAAGGTAACCTAGAACAACATTCACATGAGAAAGAAATAACATATTATAAGTGTGAACAACACAGGAATCCTTGTGTGAAAAAACGCTGATCTCGGCTCTGCGATTATATTAAAACTTTCTTGAAAAACATACACAGCAAAATATTACAATGGTTTCAACCCCTTCTCCCTTTTCAGGAGGTATGTTTATAGCATTTCCATCTTTCCCAAACCAACATTTGGGAATCAAAATTGGTTACAATAAAGGGCATGTTCTAACAGTTTCTTATGTGTCATTCTGATGCGGATTGTATGAACATCCAGACAATGATATATGGAGTGCGGGATGAAGAGACACAAAATTTTCTTGTACCCCCACCTGGCTGATGCTGACTGTACAGACCCCTCAGAGAGGAACGACTATCAGGGTGAGCACGTGACATATGGAAAATATTTTGTGGCACTGGTACCGCCACTTCTACTGGGGTGGTGTGAGCTAGACATCCCCATAGTGGCGGATGGTCTTCCATGTGTCGGGGCCAAGGAGTGGCGTAGCGACCATGTCATAAGCTTGGGCTTGGAGCTCCATTGCTTTTGAGTATGAATTCATAGGGACCTTGGGTCGCGTGGTTTTAAAGTCGAACCATAACTCGAAATCACTGACCAACTTGTCAAAGACGACCTTCCCTTATAATGCTTGTTCCATATCTTCAAATTGTCTGTGGTCTGACCGGCAGTCGAACAGGAAATATTTATAGTCCTTCTAGGATAGCAAAGGACCTCTCTCCTCCCAGAAAAAGGGGAGTCCTCTATTCGTCAATGTCTTGAACATCTGGAGGATCTCTCAGAATTTGTGGTTAGTGACATCTATCTAGGCCTGCACCATCTCCATCATACTATGTTTAGTTACCACCTTTCAGGCTCCATAGATAACCACGACCTGACTTTGAAGACTGAGATTGGTAGAAGCTTCATCTGACAAGGACCTTAGATAAGTTATGGCCCATTCTACAATCTATAAAGGTATTTTTTTTATTTTAACTTCTACTTCTTGGACTTGCTTTTTGGTTTCCCCAACAGCTAATCCCAATTCTATAATAACATTAAGATAGGGTCCGAACTTGTCAGCCTCCATGATAATCCGGTCCCATATCAGATGCTTCGTGCCTTGCAGTGAAGTTTGTCAGTCACTTGCTATCTCAACTTACTATTTTGTTGGGTCAGTTCTCGGCATTTTTCTTCAGCTTGTTCTCTACCTTGTTTCTCTTTAACTCTTTATTTTTCTAATTCTTCAATCTGATGCTTTAATTTGATGAGTTTGGTATCCTTCAGGCCTATCTATGACATCGCCTTGGAGAGGGAGTTGGTGTCTACTTCTCCAACCACACCTGTGGCCTAGATTGCCTTCTCTACATTCCTAATCTGAAGCTCACTTTCCTTTGCTGCTAGTCTAACCTTTAACTCTGTCTCGCTATTCCTTAGAAGTTGGACATCAACTTCCCATTGCCTCTCCTTTTCCTCAAGCCTTAAAAACTTAGCTTGGCTATCAGCAAGTTTGGAATTCAGTGTCTCTTTCTCCTTCTCAAATTCGTCCAATTAATATACTCAAGTGAGCTGAGAGCCAGGGATTCTTAACCTCTTTTTCAAAGCCTGTATCTCTTTGTCTTTTTCATCGAGCAATTTCTGGACCACTCTTCCTTTCTGTCCACCTTCCTCCATTAGTATAGCTTCCTTCTATAAACTGTTGATCTGGGATTTAAGTGCTTTGACCTATGCTCTCGGTTTTCTTAACAGATTAGAAGTTCTAGCCTTACCTTCCTCCGACTTGGACAATTGTATGCTAGCTTTAAGCAGTCTGTTATTCAGTATGTCTCCGATCTCCTTGCTCAGATGTATAACATCGGAATTGGGAACCTTTGAAACATTTACATTGACTTCGGTCACTTTGCTCCCTTCTGCCAAAGCTAAGCTGAGGGTATCAGTGGCATGATCCCATACTACTTTTAATGCCACATTGGACTGAAGCAACCATGAGTCTTCATGGTAAAATTATGCTATCTCCTCAAAGGTTTGGTCAGCTTTATCTCAGTAAGACTTCAGCCACTTTTCTTTGGATGCTTATCCTCTTTTCCCTTCGAATACATACTCTTGTATCTGCAGTTTGGCCATCTCGGGCTCCACTTGCTGCTGTATTTTTACTACCTTCTTCTTCTTCTTTTCCTATCCCTTTTTAGCCTGTACCAATTGTTATTCGGGCTCTATTTTCAACCTCTTGGGCATGCTGGCAGTGTCCCCTTCTTCAGTGTCCATGGCCTCAATACCCCATCTCTTCATCGAACTAGTCGAGTAACTGACTAGCAATGAGTATCCACCCGCAATCACGACCACAACAGCCATCTCCTTTTGCGGGGAATTCATTTTGGGTAACTGTGAACCAGTATCCTATTCAACACTGGTATCCATTGGGACAGTACTGGAGAAATCGTCCCAATTTTCTTTTTCTCTAAGTCTAGGAACCTTCGCGTTCTCAAAGGGCCGGAATTTGAGGGTCGTTCTCCTCTTCGAGATAACCTGACGAGGGTCATAATTTATTGCTTGGTCTTGAGGAAACCCCGTGTCTTTGAGAAATCTAGACACCAGAGGCAATGCAGCTCTGTTTCTGACTGTATATGGTCCTAACCTCCAAGGAAAGACCAAATTCAAACACTTTTTGGAGTTCAAGAAGTGTTCTTCTTTGACCACGAGTTTTTGTTCGATTAACTCCAAATAAAATATCCTAGGGGTCAAGAAAGCTGGCAAGATGTATGGCGAATGCACAAAGCTATACAGTCTTATGGTTGTCCCAAACTATGAGAGGAACCAGTCTCCTATCCTCCCCCTTTTGACAATTGTAGCATTTTACTCATTTTAAGCAACACCCTAGGCAGTCGTTCTTGGAAAAAGACTTCATATATGTCAGCCATCAGCTGGTTCATGAATTTACTATAGTTAGTGGCCATTTTAGTAGTGACTGCCAATTCTAGTAGTTGCACATCTTCATCATTCTGGGCTATGAACATCCTTAGCAGAAAGGATTGGAACCTGAACGTTCTGGCATCGTGGAAGTTCCTTAACTGAGAACAGATGTTCTCAGCTAAGAACTCATCAAATTTAAGGCAACAAGACTGACTTGACTGTCCGAGAAATTCAGGTTCAACCGGGTGGGTATTTAAAATTAATAAGAGACTCAATAGTGGCTCTGGGACGAATGCATCAGTATCTAAACCTAAGAACTGACTGGTCAAGGTTATACACCACTGAATTTCTTCGTTGAATTGGCCAAGGTCGATGGGGTAAGATAGGTTGATGGGTTCACTATTAGGTTTAGAATAGGATTTCAGGAAAGGTTCTTTACTCTCAGCAGGAGACTCTCTAAAGCAACGAATAATATCTTCTTCTTGGTAGTTTTAGGTCTGTTGGGCGAATTCGTTGGGGACACCCAGAGCTTTGCGAACAGCAGGGGCTTTGACAGGGAAAAGAATTTTGGGCTAGGATTTATCCATGATGACCCCTTTGGTGATAGAGAAATTATCTATGCACCACTCGACAAACTCAGGGAACTGGGGGGTTGGGCTGAAAAATAAAAAATGAAAGAAGGACTTAAAAACACCACAGGTATCCATACCTTGGTTCTTACGGTCTTCCAATTTTCCCCTGGCGGCTTCCATAGTTTCCCCTACCAGGAAGGTATCGTAAACCTTAGAGTTTGTATCAAACAGATGTTCTTTCGTATTCCGACCTGATGTCTCAGGTTCTACATCGTCTCTTACCTCTACTGCTTCCATTGAGTCAATTTGCAAATAATACTGAAAGAGTGTCAAGGGCCTACCTTGTCTTGTAGTGTGGTCCCCTAGCTGGTTCAGGTTGGCGCTTTGGATGTGATTTAGGTATTTGAAAGCTTCGAGGTTGTAGGAAAAAACACACCTTTGCAACTCCATGTGGGCCTTTATAGAATTTTACACGTCATAGCTTTCGCGTGTGTCCCAGGCGGTTTGCACCATGAATTCACCCTCTGCATTCTCAGACTGTAGATATACGGGATTCCTATTCCCACACGTGTTTTATATTTTGCATGCAATCTTCCTGGCTGCCGATCAGGACCAGCTTCCTCTGCGACCATTGATTCGAGCGGGTCCCACCATTTTTCACGTAGCGAAGCTTCGGTTTCCACCTGTGCTACTCCAGGTCATGAAATGAATTATGGCCATCGATCTACCTTTGCTCGCACCCACATCGTTGATAAAAATGGTCTGTACTTATTTTTGCAATCCATGATTGCACCCTACTCCTTGCAAGTTTGGGATGCGGAATAGCTCACTTACATAGATCTTTTTGGGTTCCAATCTTGACCGTCCGATGTGTCTGGTCTTTAACACATTTCGTAGGGCTAGGGAAGGGATTTTGGTTGGGCGATTTCACTGCATGAAAAGATCTAAAACCGTTGATCTGCCTCTTGGATGTTTGCAATCTTCGATTGGGAACCCTTTTTAACACACCAACTACTGCCCTTAGCTCGGTTTTCTTTATCTTTGAATTATTTTGCTGCAGAGCGCCACCTCGTGCGAGCCATCAACTTCCTTTTGCCACATATCCGCCATTTCTCGATGCAACCATAGAACACAAGGAACACCCATGCCTATCATTTTAATTGGGTATTAACAGTATCATCTCAGGACATCTATCCATAATGTATTTGGTGACTTCAGTCCTCAAGAATGTGGTGGGATTGCATCATCCTTGAACTTTTGTTCAAAATGTATCCAAAGGCTTTGGTCCCTGTGAGTGTGGTGGGATTGCATCATCCTTGAAAATATGTTCAAAATGTATCCAAAGGCTTCAGTCCCAGTGAATGTGGTGGGATTGCATCATCCCTCAACTTCTGTTCAAAATGTATCCATAGGATTCAATCCCTGTGAGTGTGGTGGGATTGCATCATCCCTAAACATCTGTTTAAAATGTATCTGAAGGATTCGATCCACATGAATGTGACATGATTGCATCATCCCTGAACATCTATTCAAAATGTATCCAGAGGCTTCAGTCCCCATGAATGTGGTGGGATTGTGTTGCACCTGCAACAATTTCCCAAAATTCTAAAAAAATTTAGGACCCTCCTCTACTTTGATTTAGTCGTTTTTTCTTCTCGATTTTGGTCTATGATTTTTTCGGAAGGTTTTA
>LPNX011017487.1:189586-371891 GCA_001517045.1 Pseudotsuga menziesii | reverse complement strand
TAATACTAAATGTAACAGTTGGTTGTGTTTTAGAACTCCAATTGTGATTTAGACAAGTCTTGGTTACCTACAGTCAAGTAGAGTCATCAATTTGAACTTCCTCATTTGGATTCAAATTGCTTGTGGCTATTAAATCCATTTTACATCATTGTAATTATTATCTGGATTATTTTTTTGATTAATGAAAGCATTCACAGCAGCAAGCCTTTTGCACTGTTTCATTCTTCAATGGCTGAGTAAATTGTGAGATCTTCTTTGTGAGTTGTGTGTTTTTCTACAGATCTATATGCTCAAATTTAACATTTACAGCACTTTGATTTGCTATCAATCGATCAGTTTTACTCCTTTGATACTTTTAAATGATCCCTTCCATTATCAAGCATCTTTGATTTTGCATGTCTTTAAAGTCATTTTTTCATCGGGAGTTGAGTCATTTGTTCTTCCCGCAGTTGCGGAGGTTTCCTGCTTTGTTTTTCACCATTACGGATGGTTTATTGTCCTGCCGTTGCGGGTGAGTTTTGATTCTCTGATGTTTCGGGTGGTCTTCTATTCTTCATCGGAAGGATTGAGTTCTCCCTCGTCCGACGTTGCGGATAGATCTTCTTTCCGGGCGTCCACCGTTACGGATCATGTTGGGCTTTGACTTTACCTTGTCTTTCGATATGCGCTTTGATTTGTCTTCCGGCTGCGTATCGGAGCCTGTTAGCTTTGCGCTTTCTGCCGTTGCGGATGGAGTTCAACTTGTGAACACCTGCCGTTGCGGAGGAGTCCCATTTCTTGGCTTCCGATGTAGGTTCCTTCCAGCGCCTGATCTTTCGTTTACATGCTCTATCTGCCGTTGCGGGTGAATTGACGCTGGGAACTATCTGCCGTTGCGGAAGGTCTATGACTCTTGCCGCCCTGTTCCATTTCCGTTCCATGCCCGATCATTGTGATTCATGTGTTCTATTAGCCATGGCGGGTGAGTTGGTGCTGGGGACCGTCCGCCATTGCGGACGGTTTGGGGTTCTAACCGCCCGACTCAAGTTTGGCTCCGCGGTCGATTTAGAGCTCTCGCACGTGCGACTTTGTTTATATACGGGGGGTGGGGGTTTTGGATTTTTTATTGTTATTTTAGGCCCGAGTTGTCATTGTCTTCTTCGTGCTGTCAAACTTGCGAACTTTGTGGAGCTTCGTGCTTGTACCCGCGTCCAGGTGTCGGTTGGAAGCTTAACCGTTGTCACCTCACCAGCTGCACCTTACTTCCAGGTAGGATCGTTACCGCCTTACCTAGTGCTATTCAAGGTTTTGATTGGGTGATGTGCTGGGGTTTGGGGTATTACTAGGGTTGTGTATACACTTCCTGTCCTGCCCGCATAATGAATTTTCCCCGCGGCTAGGTGCCATAGTCGTTGTCTTGTGTTTTCTGCCCGCATATTGAGATAATGTTCGGTTGGGGTAGCTGTTTGCGGTTAGAAAGGGGGGGTAGCCATTTTATTTTATAGAGCCTGCGTTTTATTTTGTTTACCTCAGCCGTTTTAGTTCCGCCTTGCATGCAGTGGAGGAAGGCGCGGTGTAGGCGGTCGTTATGCCGCCTGCACCTGTAGTAAGGAGGCCCAGGAAGTAGTTTTGATGGGGGTTTTGCTGAGGGTTTGTTAATTTTCCTCTGTTGATCAGTTTCCCTTTTTTGTTTGCCCATTTTTGAGCCCTAACCTCTGCTCGCGCCGCACAAGTCATCGTTTTCGGCTGTCTTAAAACCTAGGGCTTCACTGCTGTAGTATTGCATTTTGAAGATAGCTTGATTGAATGAAAACCTCGTATGCAGAAAAGGAATGTTTATGCCCGCAGTCTCTAGCCGCACCGATGTAATTAGCTTTCCACGAGCAGCATGAACTATTGCCATTTTTATCCTTAATAGCACCATGTCTTTGAAATATTTGAATTGTGGGCAGTTACATTTGGCCCTTTGCTTTTAAGCTTCATTTGCATTGCAAGTTATTTTAATAGGAGAAACGACACTGCGAGATGGTGGCTCACTGTATCGCACGGGATTTAGTTTTTTAGTTAGGGCATGCTTGGGTTGTGCATACATGCATTAGTCTCTAGGCCTACCTTCACTTTATGGCACTCTGCATATGATGTGCATATTTTGCTTCAATGAATTGCCATCCTGGGAAATTGGCATGTCACATAATGGTGTAGATTTAATGCTGTCCCAAACATAGTTGATAAGCTTGATATCATGCAACAGTGGTAGGTTGTTCAGAACTATGTATGCTTCACATAAATCAAGTCATGAAATATTGCACCCTAGTCTCAAGGCATTATAGAGCTGTGCAATGCATGCTTTTGTTGCACAGGATATTAGCACAGTACACAGTATTGCATACTAGCTCAACTCTTCAGCCTGAAGGGCTTATGTCTTAATTTCATTACAAGTCATAATACACTTGAGAATGAATAAATGGCTGCACAATGTTCACAAATTTGAATTGCTTAATGATAAAATGTTATACATGGCAGGAAAAGCTTACAATGTCCAAAAGGAAGAAAAAGAAGGCCCCTATGGTCGAAGAACAATCAACAACAGAGGTCGTTACACAGGTAGAATATATATATGCGGACACCCAGTGTGTCTCAGGTGTTGAGCCTAAGTATAAATGGGATGAGGTATACAGATTGATTTCCCACAGGGAAGTCCCAGACATGGGTCTCGAAGAGGAGCCCATTTATGCCAACATAGAGAAATCCGCCATCATGAAGGTGGCTACCAGACCAGA
This sequence comes from Pseudotsuga menziesii, assembly GCA_001517045.1. Taxonomy (NCBI): domain Eukaryota; kingdom Viridiplantae; phylum Streptophyta; class Pinopsida; order Pinales; family Pinaceae; genus Pseudotsuga; species Pseudotsuga menziesii. The sequence continues at coordinate 369,132 of LPNX011017487.1, read as the reverse complement.
GCTTTTCCCATGCTCTGATGTTATGAGATGGATTCTGCCCCACACAAATAGCGACACAATGCTTATAGGAAATGTCGAAGGTCAGGGCTATGCTGCATTTAGCCCAGGATATGTGGCGTTGGCTTACAACCTGCTAGAGCCTCAAATATTCCTGTCAAATAATTGGTTGGATAACCTCAGGATGGATTTGGTAGAAACCCTGAAGAGAATGCTCTTTCCAGGAAATCTCTATCGACACAGAGCAACCGAGGATTATGATACAGCGAGCTTAAAAGGTCCTTATAGATTTGTAGCTCTGATGCTAAACAGGATCTTTGGTAGAGCCAATGGCAGACTCTTCAAATTTGAATGGGTCCCCATTATGTTCCATGTGGCAACCCAAGGAACAATCTTCAACTGGGCCAGCCTCGTATCAAGCAGTCTCTCTTCTTCCGTAGCTACAGCCTTGGGAGGAGGAGAAGCTCGTAAGAAATCTGAATTCTATATGAGTGCAATTTTGATAGACTGCATACTATGCAACCAGCCTTTCCCTGACCTCAAGTGTGCCTGGGACAGGGAGAGAATTCCTGTATATGCAGCTTACAAACCACTGTGGGCTCATCAGTTCCACAGTTATTACAGAGAAGTATGTGAGCATTTCATTATGCCACTATACAAGCTTATCTTTCGGAAAGAATGTGACTGCATGTCAGAAGATGCTATGCAGGTAATAGAGGAGTATGGAGATTATTTCTTGATAGACAATGGTATGTATCTTAGAATGTATGGAGGCTCAAAGACACCCTATCTGCTGCCAAAATATGCAACGGATTATATAATCCACAAAGAGGCGATCAGACAAGTGTTCATTGACAGAGTTGGTCATTTCTTGTTCCATCATAAGAAGGCTGCATATCCCCCTTTACCATTCAAGTTAGGCAGCTGTAGATTTGCCAATGTGAATCAAGCTGCAGAATTTATAGACGAACTAGGGAAGTTCCATTTTGGGGAGATGCCTTTTCGGCGCAATGACACTCAGGGTAAAGTGGCTGAGCACTGCAGGAATCATAAAGTGTTCTATTAATATACCCATCATTATGATAAGGATGAATCTATTTTTCAGAGGGCTCCAAACATGACAACACTCAGCAAAAGATTCAAACCAAAGAACCTCACCAAAGGTGGGAAAGGGGGAGAGAAAGCCAAAGCTGAGCAAGCCAGAACTGAAGAAGAGGCCAAGAAAAGACAGGAAGAGGCCCAAAAGATAGAATAGGAAGCTGCAGAATGGCTGCAAAAAGGAGAGGAAGAAAAGAGGAAATCTTCCCAAGAAGCATCCAAAGAGGCTGAAGAAGCAGCTAGACTGGGAGCCGAAGAAGCAAAAAGAAAGCTGGATGAAGAGCTTCAAAAGCAAGAGGCTGGGAAGATAAAGTTAACACAACAGTCAGCCTCTGAAATACCAACAGGGCAGAGTCAGGAAGAGGAAAACCCTGAGGAGCAAATCCTTCAAGTACCTTCTGCTAGCACTCTTGTAACCCCTATGCTCCATTTAGTGCCTTTCGTCCAGAAGAAAGGGGAAGAAGTCCCGGACTTCGGTACTATCTATTACGATAGGGCCACCAAAAGAATCATGAGGAGGATGGAAAAGAAGGTGGAGGCAAAAGATCTATTAGGAAAAATGGTCACAGATACAGCAGTCATGCTAGGGACAGACAAAGACCCCATGCTCATGATAAGAGCCGGGGCTGCACTAATTGATGCCTCCGCTGATAATGTAAACAAGATAATGATATAGCTAGAGTCAGCAAAGAAGACCACTGCTCAACTAAAAGACACACTGAGGCAAGAAAGAAATGAGGGTAATAGACTAAAAGGGAACTATGAGCACGTGCTAAGGGAAATGGAATCCACAAAGGGTGAAATCCATGCCCTCCAGGTAGAGGCGCAAGCCAAAGAGACAGCACAAGAGTCTCTAGAAAATGTACAACAGGAAGTCCAAAATATGAGAAATGAGAAGGAACAGTTGAGGGAAAAAGTGGAAGACCTAGAGGCACAGCAGAATATCATCTATGAGTCCAATACCGAATACATCAAAGAGCTGAAAGATATGCTGGCTTCTCTAACTGCTGAACTAGAGACAACTAAGGAGCATCAATTCGATTTGCAGCTGTTTAAAGAACATATCCTGGCTCAGAAAGCCAAAGTGGTACACCTGTAGATTGATCTGGAAGAAGAAAGATGCCAGGTCCTCCAGATTGATAGCCGACTGGACGAAATCTTGGACACCACTTCTTATTTTGTTGGCAGGTCTCAAGAAATCCTCGAAATACTAACTACAAGGATAGCAAGGGCAGAGAATAATGAGGAAGTTCCAGCATAACTACCCTCCAAGGATAAACAAGCCCTCAAACGGGACTACGATGTGATAGAATTCGCTATCAATACTACAAAAGATTTCAAGAAAACGGTTAGGAAGAAAAAGGAAGCCTACACAGAATTCTTCAGGAGAGCCCTAGTTACCTACAACCGATGCCAGGTAGAAGCCGAGCAGAGGCTATATGAGTTCCCAGATCATGATTCATTTGTAGAAATGTTGCAGAAAGGACAGCAGGATGAAGAAGCAAAAGTACAGCACATCAAAGCCATCAATGACCAAGTTCTGAGAAATGAGATAGGTCATACAGCTGTTAGTGTGTAGCTCTTAGAAGACCAGGTATGATTAAACACAGCCAGGGTGGACGCCATTAAAAACCAGGCCGGGAAGTTTGAGCTAAACATCCAGTTTTTAGATCCTAGCTCGTTTGAAGGTCTCGCTGCTGAGGCAGCAACATGGAAAAAATTCCTAGAAAACCAAGCGGGACCCTCTTCATAGGGGACCGGTCTGCTTTGTATTAATTAAAATTTTGTAAAAGATTTTGGGGAAAAAAATGAAGCGTTGGGAAAACCAAGGGTTGGGAAGCCCAAAAGTTATTTTGGGCAGCCCAACCAAATTTTAGCTTCTTGTATACAAGTAGGAAATGTAGAGAGGGAAAAGAGGGATTTTTTCCGCAGTAAGACTGGAAGGTTATTGTAAGAAGAACTACTTCCTTTTGCAATAAAATATTACAGTTTTCCTGTTGAAAGAAGATTGGTGGGATTTCAAATGTGTTGCCATGGATAGTCGAAAGATGAACTACTTTGTTTTTCAGCACTATATCCATGAATCGTGAGATTGTTCTAACTTTATGACCTATGTCTTTGTTTGATGATTTCTGATTCATTTCATGAAATAACCATCATGAGTAATGTATGTTAGTCATAAAAAATTAGCTATCTGGTTGTGGAATATCCTCCATTGTTCATGTGTGTGGAAGTTAATGTCAGCTATCTATAGTTGCTTTTATTATGCGTGCACATTCACATTACTCATTCATATTAATCACAAGTGGGCTCCCTGGCGATAGGATAGAATAGGTAGATGAGTAGGCATATAGATAGGTAGTCATTTATCTCATTTTAGCATGTGTGATTCAGATGCATGGTGGGCCTAAGACGAGAGGTAAGAACCTTCGCATCACATTGTGACTGCTCCCCGCATCCTTCACCACCCTGCATAATTAGTTAGATACTTGCATATCATTCTTAAGTTAAAAATACAAATTCCGGTGGACTGGGCCGCATCCGGTAAATCCTTGTTGTTACTTTGACCTACGGTAGCCGGACCGTAAAACCGAACGGATTCCCTATACCAAACAGTCAATGCGCTAGTTGGGAATGTTGATTGGGGAGAATCCCTTACTGTTGCCGCCTGCGATTTTCCAGGCCTCAACAGTTTTGGCGCTAGAAGGAGGGCTACTAGTATAGGCTGGTTGTGGAACTTAATTTCCCGAGATTATCCTGCCAGCAGATATTTGAAGCTTTCAACCTAACCCAAGTGTTCACTGTTTCCGATACCATCCTTGAGAGATTGTTTGTTTTTGTTTTTTTGAGTGATTTATCTGTTTACCTTTGCTTATGGTTGGCAATCAACCCAATCCTTTGCCGGCATGGAGATTCAGGTCACCTCTGAACCTAACTCCTCCTTTGCACAATTTACCTCAAGCCTTTGACAAGCTCTTGCCTAAGTTTGACCCTGAGGAAAGGATTGTTGTAAAGGATCACCTCCAAAGATTTTACCTATCATTAGAAGGGATAAGGGCTGGGGAGTATGAATATGTGGTCTGCATATTGTTCCCTCACACTCTGAAAGGAGCAGCAGCATCTTGGTATTTCAGTCTGCCTGCAAACTCCATTCCAGATTGGGACACTTTTGAAAGGGTTTTCAGAAGTAGATACACAACTCAGAAGACACATGCCGCGTTGATGAAAGGGCTTGGTTTGTTAAGAAAAGAGAAGAATGAGAAGGTACATAGTTTCACTCAGAGATTTTCATTGTACTTAAAAAAAATTTCTGCTATGGACAGACCTTCAGACAAATTTTTAATTGAATATCATACCTCAGCCCTAGGTCCTGAGCTGGCCATGTTTACCAAAATGAAAGTCAATCCTACATTGGTGGAAACTTATGAGGAGGCCAAAAGAATAGAGGCAGAAAGTGAGAGTATAGAGGATTACCTTGATTCATGTGAAAAGAAGACCACTGTAAGAATAAGCTCACTGCTGTTTAAATCTAGAGAAGATCAACCACATGATTATCATGAGATGATGAAAGTGCTTCAGAAAATGTCCAACTGAATCGTAGATCTGGAAAAGGAGAGGGACATTCAAAAAACCAATAAGCCACACTATCCAAAAATGGAAGATAACAACCAATGGCAAGTCCCACCTCCTAATCTGGCATCAATAAACATAACAGAAATAGGAGGGGATAATTTCTGTACTTTTCATCAACAACCTCATTCTAAGAAGAAGTGTCCTCAATGGTTACATTCAATGACATTGGTGATGAATAAGTTGTTGGATCCAGAATTGACTAAGGACAGTGGTGAGGAAGAAAAGGAGAAGCAGATCATAAGTAAACCAGAGGATGATACTATGTTCTCATGGGATGGCGTTTCACTGTTTAACATTGAATATGACACTCCTAAACCTGAATGCACATCCATAACTAGAAGGGACAAAATTTTCACCAGCCAAGACAATGCAATGATTTCTAAGGTTAACAGTTTGCAGGAGAATGTTAAGAAACTGGACGAAGGCAAAGAGCATCAGAACAATACCCTCAACCACGGGATATAACCAACCACTAAGACTGTCGATTCTATAGAGGAAAAGATAGGGATCAGTGGGGAGAAATCTGATGAAACTCAAGATCTAGCAAGGGATATACCTATTCAAAACCAACCAGGAGAAGAAGACCAAGAACCAGGTTGGAAAGAAAACCTTGACACCCCTCATTTTCTCTTGACTCTAGAGATGTTGAATTATAATGTGCATAATTGCTTAGTAGACTCTGGATCAGCAGTAAATGTGATGCCCCTTGAGATTTGTAAAAGGATTAATGGACAGCTAGAGTCCACACCTTGTGAAGTAATGCAATTGGATCGTATAGGAGTCAAGGTGGTGGGTGAAATGAAGAATGTACTCATTCATTTGGCTGCAAACAACAAAATATGTCAATTTATTGACATAATAGTGGCTGATATACCAAGGGGATATGGGCTCATTCTCAACCGATATTGGACTGCCAAGCTGAAAGGCTATTTTGCTTCAGATTGGTCTCATCTGTGGTTGCCTCTCAAAGGTACCCAAATTCATATAAATTTTTTGAGAGAACCGTATACGAAGTATACTATCACTAAGTTAGGAGAAGGCATTGAGTCTGCTGATTCTATCCTAGGAAACTATCTCACCGAGCTTAAGCTAGACCATCATACCTCAAAAGGGGCCAGTCCTATGATGGGCACTCAGCCTGAGCTCCTTCAACTCCCTCAGGCTGATAGAAATGACTGCAGGATCTTAGATATGGGTTCCATTTCAATAGCAGCACAGTTGGACCATGGTTAGGCAATCCATGTCTAAATCCAGCTCATTCCTCAGTTTCTAGATTTATAATTTTTCAGGAATGGGCAAAATTTTTGTTTTCTGTTGTACATAAATAAATTACTTTGTCGCTTATATTGTTTTCTTATTCTATTGCTTTGATGTTTTATTTCTTCTTTTTTTACTTGCTTTGCTGCTATTTTCTTTATAGCTTTGCTAGTTTTCCTTTTGATTTTGAATAAGAGGCAAACTTTTGGTTGCAATGGAAACATCAGGGTTCTATATTAACTATAACCTTAAGTGAAAGACTGTGCTTAAAAGTATAGAATGTATTCTAGTAACCGTATTCCTAACTGGCAGAGCATTCATTTGAAATCTTACTTAATCCCTGTAAATAACTCAAAAGTGAAAAAGGTCTGAAGTACTATTGCGAGGCTCCATTTTGTTTTCACATCTTAATTACCCAAGGGAGTGACAACGAAAGACCCACGGAAAGGAAGCAGAGTGGAACAGTTTATCATATATAAATGATCCCAGGCCATAAATTAATAAAAGGCTAAAAGATATTAAGAGTCAAAGCTAATGAAAGAAACAAGACCTATCAAAGCCAAGCTCGAAAAAGCATTAATCTCAAAGCATAAAGTACCAAATGGCCACAAGATCCTCTCCGTCCGTGAACTGAAATATAAAATATATCATTCACACAAAAGGACACTATGGGATAGAGGATCCTGAATTAAAATTCAATAAGAAAGGCCTGCAGGAAGACTCATATCAAAAGAACTAAAGTTCAGAAGGCACAAAAGTGCAAATTGGCATGGGAATGAGGAACAAAAGGATAATAGTGTCACTATCTGTCACAATCCTGTGGTCTAAACTGTAGCTACCAAAGGGCAGGTAAAATAAACCTCATCCATTTGGCCTCAAAAGAGTGATTTAGACCTGAAACACCACTGATGTTACCTTTCCTGAAAAGATGGACTTCTTCTAAGTAATTTAATGCATAAGTTGGCCTACTTAGGGATACAAACATCTAGAAGATTTCGATTTTATTCAGACAGTCTTAATCTGGGAGAGAGAGTTATTTCAGAGATTTGGGGTTCACCAAGTAGTCGGAAATTGTTGCACCTACAACAATTTCCCAAAATTCTAAAAAATTTTAGGACCCTCCTCTACTTTGATTTAGTCGGTTTTTCTTCTCGATTTTGGTCTATGATTTTTTCGGAAGGTTTTACAGCACTTTGATTTGCTATCAATCGATCTGTTTTACTCCTTTGATACTTTTAAATGATCCCTTCCATTATCAAGCATATTTCCTTTTGCATGTCTTTAAAGTCATTTTTTCATCGGGAGTTGAGTCATTTGTTCTTCCCACAGTTGCGTAGGTTGCCTGCTTTGTTTTTCACCGTTACGGATGGTTTATTGTCCCGTCGTTGCGGGTGAATTGATGCTGGGAACTATCTGCCATTGCGGAAGGTATATGACTCTCGCCACCCTGTTCCATTTCCGTTCCATGCCCAATCATTGTGATTCATGCATTCTATTAGCCATGGCGGGTGAGTTGGTGCTGGGGACCGTCCGCCGTTGCGGACGGTTTGGGGTTCTAACCGCCCGACTCAAGTTTGGCTCTGCGGCCGATTTAGAGCTCTTGCAGGTGCGACTTTGTTTATATACGGGGGGCAGGGGTTTTCGATTTTTCATTGTTATTTTGGGCCCGAGTTGTCATTGTATTCTCTGCGCTGTCGACCCTGCGAACTTTGTGGAGCTCCGTGATTGTACCGGCGTCTAGGTGTCGGTTCGAAGCTTAACCATTGTCGCCTCACCAGCTGCACCTTACTGCCAGGTAGGATCGTTACCGCCTTACCTAGTGCTATTCAAGGTTTTGATTGGGTGATGTGTTGGGGTTTGGGGTATTACTAGGGTTGTGTATACACTTCCTGTCCTGCCTGCATAATGAATTTTCCCCGCGTCTAGGTGCCATAGTCGTTGTCTTGTGTTTTCCGCCCGCATATTGAGATAATGTCCGGTTGGGGTAGCTGTTTGCGGTTAGAAAGGGGGGGTAGCCATTTTATTTTATAGAGCCCGTGTTTTATTTTGTTTACCTCGACTGTTTTAGTTCCGCCCAGAGCACAGTGGAGGAAGGCACGGTGCAGGTGGCCATTATGCCACCTGCACCTGTAGTAAGGAGGTCCAGGAAGTAGTTTCGATGGGGGTTTTGCTAAGGGTTTGTTAAGTTTCCTCTGTTGATCAGTTTCCCTTTTTTGTTTGCCCATTTTCGAGCCCTAACCTCTACCCACGCCGCGCAAGTCATCATTTTTGGCTGTCTTAAAACCTAGGGCTTCGTTGCTGTAGTATTGCGTTTTGAAGATAGCTTGATTGAATGAAAACCTCGTATGCAGAAAAGGAATGTTTATGCCCGCAGTCCTTAGCTGGACCGATGTAATTACCTTTCCGCGAGCAGCATGAACTATTGATGTTTTTATCTTTAATAGTGCCATGTCTTCGAAATATTTGAATTGTGGACAGTTACATTTGGCCCTTTTCTTTTAAGCTTCATTTGCATTGCAAGTTATTTTAATAGGAGAAACGACACTGCGAGATGGTGGCTCACTGTATCGCACGGGATTTAGATTTTTAGTTAGGGCATGCTTGGGTTGTGCATACATGCATTAGTCTCTAGGCCTACCTTCACTTTATGGCACTCTGCATATGATGTGCATATTTTGCTTCAATGAATTGCCATCCTGGGAAATTGGCTTGTCACATAATGGTGTAGATTTAATGCTGTCCCAAACATAGTTGATAAGCTTGATATCATGCAACAGTGGTAGGTTGTTCAGAACTATGTATGCTTCACATAAATCAAGTCATGAAATATTGCACCCTAGTCTCAAGGCATTATAGAGCTGTGCAATGCATGCTTTTGTTGCACGGGATATTAGCACAGTACACAGTATTGCATATTAGCTCAACTCTTCAGCCTTAAGGGCTTATGTCTTAATTTCATTACAAGTCATAATACACTTGAGAATGAATAAATGGCTGCACAATGTTCGCAAATTTGAATTGCTTAATGATAAAATGTTATACATGGAAAGAAAAGCTTACAATGTCCAAAAGGCAGAAAAAGAAGGCCCCTATGGTCGAAGAACAATCAGCAATAGAGGTCGTTACACAGGTAGAATATATATATGAGGACACCCAGTGTGTCTCGAATGTTGAGCTTGAGTATAAATGGGATGAGGTATACAGATTGATTTCCCACAGGGAAGTCCCAGACATGGGTCTCGAAGAGGAGCCCATTTATGCCAACATAGAGAAATCCACCATCATGAAGGTGGCTACCAGACCAGAGCTGTTCCCATGCTCTGATGTTATGAGATGGATTCTGCCCCACACAAATAGCGACACAATGCTTATAGGAAATGTCGAAGGTCAGGGCTATGCTGCATTTAGCCCAAGATATGTGGCGTTGGCTTACCACCTGCCAGAGCCTCAAATCTTCCTGTCAAATGATTGGTTGGATAACCTCAGGAGGGATTTGGTAGAAAACCTGAAGAGAATGCTCTTGCCAGGAAATCTCTATCGACACAGAGCAACCGAGGATTATGATACAGCGAGCTTAAGAGCTCCTTACAGATTTGTAGCTCTGATGCTAAACAGGATCTTTGGTAGAGCCATTGGCAGACTCTTCAAATTTGAATGGGTCCCCATTATGTTCAATGTGGCAACCCAAGGAACAATCTTCAACTGGGCCAGCCTCGTATCAAGCAGTCTCTCTTCTTGCATAGCTGCAGCCTTGGGAGGAGGAGAAGCCCATAAGAAATCTGAATTCTATATGAGTGCAATTTTGATAGACTGCATACTATGCAACCAGCCTTTCCCCAACCTCAAGTGTGCCTAGGACGGGGAGATAATGCCTATATATGTAGCTTACAAACCACTGTGGGCTCATCAGTACCACAGTTATTACAGAGAAGTATGCGAGAATTTCATTATGCCACTATACAAGCTTATCTTCCGGAAAGAATGTGACTGCATGTCAGAAGATGCTATGCAGGTAATAGAGGACTATGGAGATTATTTCTTGACAGACAATGGTATGTATCTTAGAATGTATGGAGGCTCAAAGAAACCCTATCTGCTGCCAAAATATGCAACGGATTATATAATCCACAAAGAGGCGATCAGACAAGTGTTCATTGACAGAGTTGGTCATTTCTTGTTCCATCATAAGAAGGTTGCATATCCCCCTTTACCGTTCAAGTTAGGCAGCTACAGATTCACCAATGTGAAGCAAGCTGCGGAATTTATAAAGGAACTAGGGAAGTTCCATTTTGGGGAGATGCCTTTCCGGCACAATGACACTCAGGGTAAAGTGGCTGAGCACTGCAAGAATCATAAATTGTTCTATGAATATACCCATCATTATGATAAGGATGAATCTATTTTTCGGAGGGATCCAAACATGACGGCACTTAGCAGAAGATTCAAACCAAAGAACCCCACCAAAAGGTGGGAAAGGGGGAGAGCAAGCCAAAGCTGAGCAAGCCAGAACTGAAGAAGAGGCCAAGAAAAGACAGGAAGAGGCCCAAAAGCTAGAACAGGAAGCTGCAGAATGGCTGCAGAAAGGAGAGGAAGAAAAGAGAAAATCTGCCCAAGAAGCAGCCAAAGAGGCTGAAGAAGCAGCTAGACTGGCAACAGAAGAAGCAAAAAGAAAGCTGTATGAAGAGCTTCAAAAGTAAGAGGCTGGGAAGATAAATTTAACACAACAGTCAGCCTCTGAAACACCAACAGGGCAGAGCCAGGAAGAAGAAAACCCTGAGGAGCAAATCCTTCAAGTACCAACTGCTAGCACTCCTGTAACCCCTATGCTCCAATTAGTGCCTTTCCTCCAGAAGAAAGGGGAAGAAGTCCCAGACTTCAGCACTATCTATTACGACAGGGCCACCAAAAGAATCATGAGGAGGACGGAAAAGAAGGCGGAGGCAAAAGATCTATCAGAAAAAATGGTCACAGATACAGCAGCCATGCTAGGGACAGACAATGACCCCATGCTCACGATAAGAGCCGGGGCTGCACTAATTGATGCCTCCGCTGATAATGTAAACAAGATAATGATTGAGCTAGAGTCGGCAAAGAAGACCACTGCTCAGCTAAAAGACACGCTGAGGAAAGAAATAAATGAGGGTAATAGACTAAAAAGGAAGTATGAGCACGTGCTAAGGGAAATGGAATCCACAAAGGGTGAAATCCATGCCCTCCAGGTAGAGGCGCAAGCCGAAGAGACAGCACAAGAGGCTCTAGAAAATGTACAACAGGAAGTCCAAAATCTAAGAAATGAGAAGGAACAGTTGAGGGCAAAAGTGGAAGACCTAGAGGCACAGCAGAATATCATCTATGAGTCCAATACCGAATACATCAAAGAGCTGAAAGATATGATGGCTTCTATGACTGCTGAACTGGAGACAACTAAGGAGCAGCAAGTCGATCTGCAGCCATTTAAATAACATATCCTGGCTCAGAAAGCCAAAGTGTTACACCTGCAGACTGCTCTGGAAGAAGAAAGATGCCAGGTCCTCCATATTGATAGCCGACTGGATGAAATCCGGGACACCGCTTCTTATTTTGTTGACAGGTCTCAAGACATCCTCGAAATACTAACTACAAGGATAGCAAGGGTGGAGAATAATGAGGAAGTTCCAGCAAAACTACCCTCCAAGGATAAACAAGCCCTCAAACGGGACTATGATCTGATAGAATTCACTATCAATACTACAGAAGATTTCAAGAAAATGGTTAGGAAGACAAAGGAAGCCTGCACAGAATTCTTCAGGAGAGCCCTAGTTACCTACAACCAATGCCAGGTAGAAGTCGATCAGAGGCTATATGAGTTCCCAGATCATGATTCATTTGTAGAAATGTTGCAGAAAGGACAGCAAGATGAAGAATCAAAAGTATAGCACATCAATGCCATCAATGACCAAGTTCTGAGAAATGAGATAGGTCATACAGCTATTAGTGTGCAGCTTTTAGAAGACCAGGTGTGATTAAACACAGCCAGGGTGGACGCCATCAGAAACCAGGACGGGAAGTTTGAGCTAAACATCCAGTTCTTAGAGCCTAGCTCGTTTGAAGGTCTCGCTGCTGAGCCAGCAGCATGGAAAAAATTCCTAGAAAACCAAGCGGGACCCTCTTCATAGGGGACCGGTCTACTTTGTATTAATTAAAATTTTGTAAAATATTTTGTGGAAAAAAATGAAGCATTGGGAAAACCAAGGGTTGGGAAGCCCAAAAGTTATTTTGGGCAGCCCAACCAAATTTTAGCTTCTTGTATAAAAGTAGGAAATGTAGAGAGGGAAAAGAGGGTTTTTTTCCGCAGTAAGACTGGAAGGTTATTGTAAGAAGAACTACTTCCTTTTGCAATAAAATATTACAGTTTGTCTGTTGAAACAAGATTGGTGGGATTTCAAATGTGTTGCCATGGATAGTCAAAAGATGAACTACTTTGTTTTTCAGCACTATATCCATGAATCGTGAGATCGTTCTAACTTACAACCTATGTCTTTGTTTGATGATTTCTGATTCATTTCATGAAATAACCACCATGAGTAATGTATGTTAGTCATAAACAATTAGCTATCTGGCTGTGGAATATCCTCCATTGTTCATGCGTGTGGAAGTTAATGTCAGCTATCTGTAGTTGCTTTTATTATGCGTGCACATTCACATTACTCATTCATATTAATCACAAGTGGGCTCCCCAGGGATAGGATAGAATAGGTAGATGAGTAGGCATATAGATAGGTAGTCATTTATCTCATTTTAGCATGTGTGATTCAGATGCATGGTGGGCCTAAGACGAGAGGTAAGAACCTGCGCATCACATTGTGGCTGCTCCCCGCATCCTTCACCACCCTGCATAATTAGTTAGATACTTGCATATCATTCGTAAGTAAAAAATACAAATTCCGGTGGACCGGGCCGCAACCGGTAAACCCTTGTTGTTACTTTGACCTACGGTAGCCGGACCGTAAAACTGGACGGATTCCCTATACCAAACAGTCAACGGGCTAGTTGGGAACGTTGATTGGGGAGAATCCCTTACTGTTGCCGCCTGCGATTTTCCAGGCCTCAACAGATTGCATCATCCCTAAACTTTTGTTCAGAATGTATACAGATATTTTGGTCCCCGTGAATGTGCTAGGATTGCATCATCATTGAACTTAGTCCTAAAGTGATAGGGACTGATTATCCTGTTATCAATCCAGTGACTTCGGTTATTGAGAATGTGGTGGGATTGCATCATCCCTGGACTTTAAGTCCAAAAGTGATCCAAATATGTTTTTGTCTTTGAGTTATGGATTACAGGTTGTTACTGATGATGATTATGTTACTTATCGAAAGATCAGAGTGTGATGATGATGATGTTACTGATCAAAATATAATATTTTGATGGTGATGATGTTACTCATCAAAAGATCAGATTGTGATGATGATGATGTACTAATAGAAAGATCAGAGTATGATGATGATGATGATGCTGATCGAAATTTCAGAGCATTATGATGATGATTTAACTATGATGATGACGTACTAGGATGATGACGATGTTGATCGAAAGATCAAAGTGTTGATGATGTTGCTGATTAAAATATCAAAGTGCTGATGCTGATGATGTTGTTGATCAAAAGGTCAAAGTGCTGTTGATGATGATGTTGCTGATCGAAAGGTCAAAGTACTGATGATGATGGTGTCAGTCAAAGTGTTGTTGTTACTGAAGACTGAAGATTGAAGATGAAGACTAAAGTGCTGATGATGATACTGTCAGTCAAAAGTGTTGCTGCTGCTAAAAATTAAATATGAAGACTATATGATGTTGAAAAGATTCCAATAATTTATAGATGTGTCACCTTGATGATGTTGATGATTTCCTCTCTCTCCTAATGTTGTTGTTGTTTATGTTGTTGTAGAATACCCTTCTCGTTAAGGGGGAGTGTTGAAATATTGTAACTTCGAATAATATTCTATATATATATATATATATATATATATATATATATATTGTGGTCCCCGATGGTCCTACCCGGAGTATCACTTATATTTCTTTATACCTTGATGTTTCTAATCATGAGAACTAATAAGAGTCATGAGGAAGTCCCCTCAAATTGTAAGTTGGGTCATTGGTACCCCAGTTGTGATTACTCGATCCTACAAGATTAAATTAGGATTACTTGAGCCTACATAACTGAGTTAATTATTAAGTGAACAAAAGAATATAAATAGAGGTGTGGTGCTTCTCATTTGGAACACACACACTCACTTGTGTAGGTAATTAGTGAGAGAGATATAAGTAGCTGGAGAAGGAGGAGGATCAGTCTTTTGGTTTTACCTTTTATCTTTTGGGGGCATCTATATTGAGGAATTTTTTGCTGGGTTTTTCCCTTTAGGGTTTTCTCAGGATAAATCTTTGTGTTCTTTTTTGTGTGTTTGTGCTTGTCTAGATTTGAGTGATCTTTTGGATTATGGTTATGCTGTTATGATGCTAAATTTTTTAAGATCTGGTATAACTATTAAAATTCAACATATTATAGCTCCTATATCTATTTATAAGCTTACGCATTTTACAACATGGTCCACTTAGATCAACTTCCTAACTACTTGGACCAAAAATTACAAAATAACGACTAAGATCTACAAAATATGACCAAAATATGCAAGATACGACCAATCCTCATTACACGCCATCTTTTTCCTTGCACAACAACTTTGACCTTGTACATCATCCTCGTTGTTGTGCAGCTAATTATCCTCAGAACTTCCTGGCAACAGTTAATGAGCCAGAAATCACCTAATAGAACAATATTGATCAGTATAACCTAAGAAGGATCAGATAACATAAGTACAAGACAAATGAAAATGCATCCTAGGTGTAATACCATGGTACTAAGGTAGATTAATTCTCTAACAATGTTCAACCGAATTAGTAAGTCCTCTATATTTTGGACCATTATAGAGCATATTTTCTCCAAATTGAACTTTCAGCTATCTTTGGCATTGAGGCCATTCTAAAATAGTATATTTGTGCACAACCCACCATCGTGCAGGTGTATCCTCAATGCAAAATCCATAGCTAACAAACGATGAGTTTTTGTTACTTTTTCTTCAAAATCTATCAGAAAATATTCCAGGTTAGGTAAACCTCCATAGGTAGGCACATCACATACCTCTGTATTGACTTGCCGCACTGATTTTGTAATTCTAAAACATATTCACATTGATACTTCATGGAGTTGGTTCTACCGATTCTACAAAGCTTCACCTGAATTTGATGAGAAAGAACTAACACTTCGCAAGATAATATTTCCATCGGTTGTCAGATTCACATAATCATCCATCGTAGAGTTAATATTGTATATATGGTCTAGATATCCATCTTGTCCTTCATAATTATTTACTTGCTCAACCTTCTAGAGGATCAAGCGGTACGACCACCCTTAACTCTTCATCTTCGAACATTAATATCCTCTTATTAAAATTGATAATACTTTGGTTATCAATGTCCCAGTTGATCCCCAGAAGTGTGAGATATGGATTTGTATCATCAATAATATCTATCACTTCAAAATATGCATACTTCTTGATTCCTTCTATATTGACCGGAACTTGTGTCAGTTGACCAATAGGAAACACCTTCACCTAATTGTCTAATCTTAGTTGGACAGGAGACCACACTAATCTTGGATTTCCCATACTTTGCCATGTTTGTCTAGTAAGGGTGTTAACATTAGAACCCAAGTCCATAATAATATAATCCATTTCATAACCTATTTGGGAATTCATTCTTACACTAGTAAAAAATGAGAAATTAATGACTAAAATCCGACTATAAATGAATATTTTTGAGTCGACAACTAATAGTAGCTAATTTCCACTACCTTATAGGTCGAATAACTTAGTGGTATTTCACTTAGTCATTAATAGGTTGACTTATTATTGATTGATTTAGTCATTGAGTTAGTAACGGATTTAGTCACTGATTTAGTCACCGATTTAGTCACTCATTGCAACAATTAATGACCAAATATACAACTAAATAAACTACTAGATGATAACATATTAATGACTAAGATAAATATGTCTAAACGTTAGTCGAGCTATAAGATACAGGAAATTAGCTACTAATAGTTGTATATATGCAAATCTAGTCATTTTTGTAGCCACAAATTTATGATAGGGCACGGAGGAATCGAACCAACAACCTCCTGCCTATAATCAGGAGGTTCTCTACCATTAAGCTAGCACCCTTTAAGAAGTTGTTATTTCTTGATAATGATGATATTCAATCAAATTTTGCAGCATTCAAGCATACAAAATAATGATTATAAAGTTACTATAGATCCATAATGGCTTACCCTGTACTAGTCTTTCAAGTCCTTATTGCACTTAATAAATACATTTGAAAGACTTGAAGGACTATTACAAGGTAAGCCATTAGGTATCTATAGTAACTTGATAATATTTATTTTCTATGCTTGAAGGATGCAAAATGCAAAAATCCCATAAATTTGTAGGAATGAGATGCATGCATCCAATGTTAAACTATCTATAGATTCATCTAGAGTCATGCCAAGATATTTGAATTTGACTGACAATTCATAAGTAACTTAAAGATATTGGTGGATGATGTCATGGAAAAGAGAATTTTCATTTATATAGAAGCAAAGGATGATAAAATGGAGGAAATCATCACCCAACATGTATATAGAATAGTAAAAAGAAATATACAACTAATTCCATTTCACATCAAGAAGAATGGGAAATAACTCTAAGTACTCTTAGCCACTAGATAAATGGAAATGAAATGAGATGAAATATTAGCAACAATACCTTCGAGTTTGCTTACTGACAAGAAGTATGAATACTTATGTGATCATTTTATTCATAGGTGAATTAAAAATGCACTAACATGCAATCAAGGCAAAAGACCATGTTTAGATTGATATATAAATAAAATAAAATAAAATTTAAAGATAGACTGTGCAAATGCCACTTTCATTTATACCTCGAAAGAGAACTAGCAAATCTCCCACAACTGTTCAACTCCATCCAAAATTCCCACTTAGAATGCCATTGTTTAAATAAAACAAAAATAAATTGAAAACATGAAAGTAGTAATTTACTCTACATGTCTATTGGATGTAGAGTCCCATAGATGTAAAACATCATTAGTCAAGCACATGCAATAATATTATAAACGGATTAAAAAAAAAAGTGGTTTAGACCTTCCTTAATTTATATACTCAGATATATATTATGATCACACAATAAAATTATAAACGGACAAAAAGAAGAAAACAATGTGGTTTAGACCTTCCTCCCTTAATTTCTATACTCAGATCCGGTTTCATCTTTAAAGGTATTAGAAAATGAGCTTTGGCAGGGATAAACGCTTTATAACCAGACCTTAATTTAAATATAAAATTGCTCCCTATTATTTTCTACATTCTTTTAAATTTACATTTATTTGTTGCAGATTCAAATATCTTCTTGAATGATTTCCCACATTTAGCAAAATTGAGGATTCAATATTTGGGTTTTAGGAAACATCCTAGTTATAAAAATAGGATGGGATACTAATATTGTATGGTTATTGGACATGAGAGATGTGTGTTGATTGTTATACATCTTGATGATGTATTAAAAGTTAAAAATATAAATCTGACGTTGTTGACCGTAGGGGGATTAAAAAATTTAAAATCAACATGGGAAGATAAGTAGCAAACATATTGTGTCTCCCACTAGGGAAATGCACTTTTCCCTTCAATATGTACATCTAGAAAACATTGTTTAGATATTTTAAAATCATGAAGGAAATAAGCTGGTAATCTGGACAGCTAGTAAACATGATTTCAAACTATATAAAAAAACAAGCTAAGATAACAAACTATACAAAATAACAAGCTAGTACATATGATTTCAAACTATATAAAATAGAAAGCTAAGATAATGCATGACTATTCCAAATCAGTAAGGTGCACTCAACTTTAAAGAGTCAAGTAAGGAAATGATTGCTGCATGTGGTAGCTCCTCAAAGTCTCCCTGGATCTATAATAGAACCAAGAGAGCGGGAATTCAATATAAGAATGACATAAACATCCCAAGAAATGTTCATAGATTAAATTCTAAATTTGACATCATCTATAGAGAGATAAGGCAATTTAAAGAAACCAAGTTAACCAAAAAACTAAACAAGATAATCAAACCTTTGTCTTTGGAGTCTGAGAACAAAATATAAATGTTTCTAAATTGTTGTTTGCATCATGAATAAGACTGGCTGACACCTGAAAACAAGAGCAGTTGATTAGTACTACTTACTCTTCTTTGCAACTTTTGGAACACAACATGAACAAACCAGGTAGATCAAAAGATTAATATGCACATTGCAAACCTTTATTAACCCTTCTATATTTGTGTCACATTATACACAGGGGGGGGAAATATTCATATTTAGTGTTGAATGATATCTCAAACATCTGTAGCAACCATTATCCATGTTTCTCTTGTTCATAGTATTTTAAAGATGGCTTGCTTCGAGAGGATTATACCATCATAGGAAGATAGATGCATATGGGCTTATTAACAAGGAATTTAGGATGATCCTAGTTTAATTTATGTTTACAATAGTAGCAATATTTTGCCATACTGTCCTTTGCTTTATAGAAATTCAGTAGTAGTACAAAGTTAAGAAATTTCTTGTGCAGTATGGATAGGTACAGTCAACTTAATTTTAATTGTCTTTGGTAAAATCCTTCATGTATTTCATACCCATCAACTCATAAACCCCAAAGAAAATAACATAGAAACCTCAACAATGTTTAAAAAAATCATACACATCTACGAATATAAACTAATAACAAATTTTGAAGACATGAATTATTATTTTCTACTTATTGGGAAATCTCGAGGCTGAATTTCTTATAAATTAAATTCGAAACAAATTGGCATATTTTTTAAACAAGCATCATACAGTTGGACACCTAGAGAGTTACAAAGGACTAATAGCGAGCCAGTTCCTAGTTTCCCCCATTGCCATCGACTATCAAACTTGGATGTTCTTGACTTCATCTGCTTCATGTTCACTCTTCACCGTGCCTTGTCAAGATAGATTTTGTTTCTTCTTCTCAGAAAGAGAAAGGAATAACAGTACTTGAAACTAATTAGGGATGCATAAAGCTAGGGATAATTGAAACTTTCTAATTCTTCCAACTTCTCTAGTAGCCACTGTGTCAAACCTTGGTGAAAAATAGCCTTATAAAGTGTTGGTTTAAGTCCACCTCTTAAAACCAGTAAAACTGATAAGTATCCCAGGGAAAATATGTCTTCACTTTCATCCCCGGCAATGGCGCCAAAGATGTTTGTGCCAGAAATTGTTTCCAAGGCCAAAGAAACAAGCCAACACAATCTCAAATAAAACTCAATAAAACAAACTAGGTTTAGGGTTTTTGATGTATTTTCTTGGTTATAAACTTTGGGGAAGGATAGGGAATACACTCATGATCAAATTAATAACTAATTTATCAACAAAAGAAGACAAAGATGCATAATACATTCAACAAGATCCAACATAACACTATATTGAAATTCAATCATAAAAGACAAGCATCACCAGCATATAAACATAAACCAGTAATGAGTATATCAATTAAGCAACTAAACAAGCTGAACAATGAAGCCAACATAGAATTGAAGGGTGAAAAGTGTCATATATCTCATAATTTCATCATCAAATGCATACAAGAGTTTTGATACTTAACTCATGAACAAGTATGAACTCATGAACAAGTCTGCAGACCTCCTGAAGCTATCCCAAAAATCGAACCTCTCTTCAGTCCCTTTGTCTGTCTTTTATAATTACAAAAAATTAGTTCCAAATCCCCTTCATTAGGTCGAAATTGAAACTACCCAGCAGTTACATTAACTAACTAATTCAACTAATTGACTAAAAATAGCAAATCAGATTCCTAGCAAATATGACGAATTTCTGGAAAATAGGTGTCAAAGAAGCTTCCATATCTCTCAATTAGTGACCCGTGTAAACACTGAGAGAGGTTTTTGTAAATGGGTATGTTGTGGACAAAAACCTCTCTAGTTTTTTAAAAATTCATCTCCAATCAATCAGAATCTGCCCTGTAAAATGAACACTAAAACAGGAAAATATTAAATATTTAAAATCCCTGAAAAATAGGCTGCAAAGATTAAACTATATCTTTCAAACCTTGACATATTTTACAAAACTTAGAGAAATTTTTGTATATGGGTATATTATGAACAAAAACCTATTTTTGTTTTCAAAAATTCCTCTCCCCTAGCTCGTGGTCGGCATTTTACTTCAATGACCCAAAACAGGAAAAAATAGAGCAGAATTCTGTTTCTACTGCCTCCTTTTTTCATTCATAAGTGCTGAGACTTTGTTTTTTGCATCTGCTAGCTCACTCTGAAGGGACTACAACCTTTCAAAAACCTCATCCAACTTAGTGGCTAGTATATTATCCTCTCCTTTGAATTCCATGGCTTCTTTCTCTTAAAGGCTACAACATCTGACTTTTATTTGGGCTACTTTAAAGTGATGGGGAAGTAGAAGGATGAAGGCCTAAGTCAGAATAAATTGCAGTATCTTTTGTGAACAGAAACATAATCAGAGTTCACTTTAACACAAACTTTCAATTTCTGCTTTTCTTCACTGGTCAAATTACTAAGTATTGGCCCTTGTTTCACTAAAAGTGCTTCATTAATCTTCACACCATTCACAGTCATCAAACTTATATTTTCAAAATTAGCTACTGTCACTTATTTTGCTCCTATTCTAGATGAATTTCTCTTTGCACTCGAACATAACTTTGAAAGCAGATCAGCATTTGTTAGTTTGGCAATCTCTATAGATCCATCATTTGTAGGCTTTTGCAAGCTGTAGATTTGTACTGGCAGCCAAGGTTTTTGTTGTGGCAATCTTGAAGGAGAGTTCTCTAATTTTCCAGACCATCAATCTTTCAATTGTCTCTCCTAGCAATTCTCTGTATCTTTCCTTAGAATTTTCCCTTTTCTTTGGAAATCTCTGCATCCTTTAATTGACTAGCAATTGTAGGTAAGGACTATGAGCTTGAAGCAATCTCGGCTTGCTGCAAAGCCCTAATTTCCTTCACAAATAGGATTCTGTTGAGCAGATTGAAGATGACAACCATCACTGACAAGTAAACATCCTCCTCTACATATTTGATTAGAAAAGGACAAGTGCAAAAACTTCACCCTACCATATTTGTTGGTGTTGACAGGAAAATTTGTTCAATGTAATTGTTGTTTTATATGCTACCAGCATAACACAGCTGCTAAACCTTGAAAGGGCTAATTCTGATTGTCCTTTATGCAAATCTGTGTGTGTAAAGTGCAGTACAGCTGGGAAAAGTAGGCCCATAACAGCCATCAATAATAATCCTGAGTTGACAGCTGCAACGGCCTTCTTAAAGACCTATTCTCTCCTATGATGAATAACACCACCTATTAAAAAGGCACATCCAAGCACAAGCAACATGTTTGACAAGATTGAACCAAGTAAAGATTGTTGCACAATACGAATCATTCCATTTTTAAGAGCATATAATGAGATGATCATCTCAGTCGCATTTCCAGATGCGACATTCAAAGTCCTCCAACTGTGGGACCAATGAAAAATGCTAGCTTCTCCGTTATAAAACCTAGTCGCTCAGCCAAAGGTGTTATTCCCAACAAACTGAAAAAGAAAACCCATCTCTGAAATGTATTGATCTAGTACTGATAAATGAGCTAAAATCACTGCTGCAGGACCACAAGGAAGCAACAAATTTATCTTGTTTTTTTTTTTTTTTTCTAAAGGCACACTAGTTTCCAATAAGTGTATATCATTGCCCAACATGCTTTCCTCACCACCAGACTTTGCTTGCTCATCATTACTATCCTGTGGAAGAACCTTGGGTGAAGTCCCAATGAAATGTCTACCTTCACCATGCTCATTACTTTCCTCAAATGAGGAATCTGGAATTCCTTGCATTTCTACTAACTTAATGTCCCTGCAAGAAAAATCTCTGGCATGCTTCTCTGCACTATCTTGACTGATTTCACCCCGCATTGAATGTGATATTTGTTCTAGTTTCCCACTATCCTGTTGGTTAATTGTTTTAATATTGTCATGATTCCCAACCTGTTTGTTTTCTGTACCTTTCAATGGATCTGGCGAGTCTTGGATTTTTTCCAGCATATCAACCTCCATCAAAGTGTCTGGAGTATGTTCTTTAGTCTTTTCACCATTTATTTTATCTGATACAAATCCTGGCATTCCCTGCACATCAAGCTCAATTGAAGTGCCTGTAGTATGTTGTTCCATCTTTTCATTGTTGATTTTTTCTGATACAAATTATGGCATGCCCTGAACATCTACTTTCAGCAAAGTGTCAACAGCATGCTGTTGTGTCATTTCATTACTGATTTTATCTGATACAAATTCAGGCATTCACCGAACTTCAACCTCCATCGAAGTGCTTGCAGCATATTGCTCTTGCATAGTGACAATGTGTATACTTTTGAATATTCAATTTTTTACTCTTCTAAATGTCCACTTGTTCAAGACGTCCAACAATGGTCCATTCATTGTAGACTTGAATTCATGATCCTTTCTATCAGCATCTGAGGAGCTAATAAGGATCTATTCCTCAGTTTCATCATCTCTGTCATAATCTGGCGATCCCATTTCTATCTGAGTCTGATCAACATTTCTCTGAGTTGTTGAACCGACAACATCATCCATTTTTATAAAAACTATATCATGCATACCATTCCAAATATGGGTACAATCACTGATCTACAGGGTCATAAAGAATTCTATGGCTCTTCAGATTACTCCCAACTGTCACACTGGCGAAAACCTAAATTCCTCTGCAACGGAAAATTCCAGATTTTTAGGCAATGTGTCTCCACCTCAGTGTTCACCAACTTTGTAACCTTCAGTTTGAGAATCTCCTGCCGAAAATCACGCCCCATTCCACGGTCTGTCATGATTTTGCCATAAATCGGCATACAGTTGCCAGAAAGTTGCTGGAATCTCCCTCACATGAGACTGACGCCTGTTTACATGAAAAAAAACTTGTCAAAACACATATCAAATATGACCAATGATTTATTTAACACTTCCCCAGCAAAATCCCCAAAAAATTAGACTGAAAAATGACCATTCTGGCAAAAAACGATTTTCTTGTAGCGCCGCAGTGTAATTTTTTTGCAGTTGCGCTACAAGAATAATTTAAAACCAATTTTGGCACTGTTTTACAACTTTTTCCATTTTTCATGAATTTTACGTGATGTTTGAATGATGGGTATGCTTTTAATATGATTTGTGAGTCGATTATTCAATAGTATGACCTTTAAAAACCCTTCAATAATCTATGGGATCAAAAATAAAACAAAAAGTCTAAAGGCAAAAGCTCAAAATTTCACTTAAAAACTAAAAATCACCTAAAAGAAGCAAAAACCAAACTAAAACAAATGAATAACTTCAAATAAAATGCCAATCAAACAAAAATTGAAGAAACAAATTACTGACTTAGCAGCTAGAATACTCCTTTTTGGAGAACATCTCTAGGATAGACCATTGCTGAGTACGAAAGTACCACAACAGAACCAGAGCCAGATATACTTTCCCCTTTAAGGAGACTTCTTGAGAATGCTCCATCAAATGATGATTTTTTTTTAAAATCTATCGAGTATTCATGTAGGTTGTGCACACATGCAGAAGAATTGAAAAATGCAGAAAATTCAAGGAGGAGAAGCATTTATCCTCTTCCTAACCCTTCGATAACCACCCCACCTGGGTATCATGCCCTTTCACCATCACACATAGCTCATCTTCCAGAATCACCAATGCAAAATTTGGTTACTCAGAATCCAGTTTCCACCCCTGCCCCTAGTCACAATCAAGTCTAGACACCCTCTCCCACTCAAAATTCCCCATCTTTTTCGAACCCTCCAATAGTTTCTACACCTAGGGGGAAACCCCTAGCACAAATTCAGTTACCTACTGGAGGGACTATTTCTAACATGGGGAAAAAATTACCTACTGGACCACTAGTAGCAAACTTTCCTCCTCCCAATACCACTATGGTTGTACTTCCTTCTGGTCAAGGGGGATACTCCTGGGTCCAACCTATCGTTGCTTCACTTTCTTAGGGATATACTTATCCCATGAATCAACCACCTATAGTTCAACAATATTATCAACTAATACTGTCGATGGGAGTCTATCCCAGAATTTCCTACCATGGAAATGCATCTGTACCTTGGGGAAAACCAAATTGGTCTAATGTCCCATCTTATGGAGGATCCTTTTTCAATACTCCTGGAGGGTATGGAGGCCTACCTAGAGGACCCTTTCCTGGAGGACCTCCGAGAGGACCTGCAGGACTTGGAGGATCTAGAGGACTTGGAGGATCCAGATGACCTAGTGGACCATCTGGAGGACCACCACCTAGAGGAAATCCCCTTAGCGGTCCACCGTCTGGAGGACCACCACCTGGAGGACCTCCCCCTGGTGGCCCATTGTCTGGATGACCACCACCTCCTATAGGCCCACCTCCCTCGGGTGGTCCCCCGTCTAGAGGACCTTCAAGTAAACAACAACCTAATAAACCTATCTTGGGGGCATCATCTATGCCCATTTATCAATATTCATATGGTCCTACTAGTTAGCAAATGCCATATTAGTATTACCAGTACCCGCAACCCAATCAACAATTACCATTTCTGGATACATTAGATCTGCTAGATCTATCCAGATTGATAAATGACCCAGTTCATCATGACCCCTCTTGGCCAACCATTCCGGTCGAGTTACCTTCAGATATACCAAAGTTTTATGGTAAACCTAGTGAGGACCCTAAAAACCATATGATGACCTTTCATCTATGGTGTTCATAAAATTATTTAATGGATAGCTCAATCCGTATGCAACTATTTCAAAGAACCCTCATGGGAATTGCTGCAAAATGGTATATAGAGCTACCACAACACTCTTTTGGGATTTCAATGCTTTAATGATGGCATTATTAATTCACTTTCAGTTACCAATCAGGTATGAAATAGGTATAGACTTGTTGAACTCGCTTCGTCAAACTACATCAACCGATATCTCCGATGATATCCATAAATGGAGAATAAGACGTAGGTTAATCAAGGTCCTATTCCTGATTAGTTACTTTTCGATCAGTTTACAAAGTCTTTACTCCCACCCATTGCTAGATATCTTTCCATGGGAGGTGTTGTCATCAAGGAGCAGGATATTAGCCGCACTCAGTACCTAGACTTGGTCTATTTCTAGTATGTCACTTTGTATGATTTGATACCCCATGCTCCCCGCCCATAACTGATCCATCAAGACCTGCAACTGAGCCACCTACCGATGGCATACTTGGTTCAGTTCAAACACAAATGGTGGAAAAATATTCCAAGAATCAAACCCAAACCACCACACGAACAAGTCAAACTACACCACCATCCAAAACAACACCTTCTCATGTTGCTTCCGCCGATGTAAATGCAGTCCAATCCATTGAGACTTCAGGTGGAAAGAAGAAAGGTAGAAATAAAATGAAAAAAACCTAATAATCAATAGGAATGTAACAAACCACCCAATCCTAATGCTGATTCAAAAGGTAAGAGAAAGGTCAAATATCCCTGCTTAATCTATAGAGGTCATCATTTCACCAAGGAATGTCCTCATCATGAGGAAGTTAACAAGTTTTTGAAAAGTTCACCCACTCCAGCAGTCTTGAAAGATCCTTTCCCTACACAACAACAATTAATCGATCATCAATCTTTACATGGGCCTTCTTCGTCTATTGATGAAGTTAAAATGATGTCAAGTGAAATTATTAACTCAAACACAAGAGCACACAATTATGACTCCCATCCAGAGAAGAAAAATGATGAAGTTCCACCCAATAAACCCTCATCTTCCACACCTCCTCTTAATAATGGTCTTCATATTGAAAAACCTATACCTAAGGCAATTTTCCACTGACCAAAGAGTATTGTTCAGAAAGCTATCATTAATACTAATGCATGTGCTGCCCAATACTACAACATTGTTGAATATTTGGAACAGGAATCATGTGCTATGTCAGCCCTCGAAGTGCTCTAGACTTGTCCCAGCCAACAGAAAATTTTTGTCATGGCACTCAGAGCTATGGACCCTAATAACAATAACATCATCACTTCAAACTATATGATTTTAAAATGAGACTCTCACATCAGTTGGTTTCCATATAACCACTAAGATTTATGGAAAGCATGTCCGTTGTACCATTTTCGATGAGGGAGCCTCCACATCAGTGTTGTCCCTCTCTTATTGGAGAGCCATTGGCTCTCCTAAGATTAATCATTCAGCCACCACTCTCAAGGCTTTTGATGGTCATAGCTTTCAACCCTATGGATTACTTCCTGCTATCCAGGTTGAGCTGGGGGAAAATTAGTGTCCATCCACATTGAAGTCGTTGACGCTCCTTTGGACTACAACCTACTCCTAGGTTGTAACTGGTTTTATGCTATGCAAGCTATATCATTGACTGTTTTTTAGATCATCTAGTTCCCATTCGAAGGAAGGAATGTCACTATAGATTCAACTAGATTTCATCACCCCTACTATTATTTCTAATGATGTAAACAACATTCCACTTTTGACTACCCCATAGTATCAGAGTATCGGAGTAGGCCCTTATTAAATACTCCTCACTCATGGGAGTATTTCCATTGTCAAACCCTCGTCTCACTTCACAAACTGTATCCATTAATATGATCTCAAGCTCTTCTATAGACAAAGGAAAATCAATTGTTGAATCAACACCTCTTAATCCGTTCGAAGAAGTTTACAATTCAATACAATCCACCAGTGACCCAACCATCAACGATCATTTGTTGGGGGCCTCAGATTTTTATCACCTACAATATTTGCTAGACAACCCCCCCCCCCATCTCTATATTATCTATCGCATAAACTTCCTATGGACAAATCGATTATGGAAGTCATGTCTCTAGAAGAGATGCCGTGGAAATATCATCATCATCGATCTTCTTTCCTTCCCCTGTGCCATGTGGTAGAAGAGAACTTTGCACTCACAGTTTCAACTGATGTATCCACAGACCCTCAGTCTCCGATACTTACTCATAAGGTCGAGTCTAAGGGAAATATATGCAATATTAATAAAACTATGCCCATAGACATATCGGTGAAACCAGGTCTTTTAGAGCACATCCAAATTGGTGAAAATTATTCTCCTTCCAAGGTTCAATCATATATATCCTTATTTGAAGAATTTCAAGATGTTTTTTCTTGGACATATGAAGAAATGCCAGGTATTGATCCCTCCATCATTGTTCATGAAATCAAAACATACCCTGGTGCCAAGCCTGTCCACTAGAAATTACGCCCGATTGATCCACGAAAAGCTATAGCCATTAAGGAAGAAGTTGAAAAACTTCTCAAGGATGGCTTTATTTACCACGTTCCTTTAACTGAATGGGTCTCCAACATAGTTCCTATCAACAAAAAGCAGGGAACTATTAGGGTTTTTATCGATTTCAAGGACTTGATTCGAGCTTGTCCAAAGGACAATTTTACCACTTCCTATATCGACCAAATAATTGATAACTATCCCAGAAGCGTCATCTTTTCATCTATGGATGGATTTTCCGGCTATAGTCAGATCTAGATTCTCCCGTCATACCAACACAATACAACCTTCATTTTCCCTTGGGGAACCTTTCCCTACCGAAATTACCTTTTGGCCTAAAGAACGTTGGTGCTACATTTCAACGAGCCATGTCACTATGATTTTAATGATATAAAACACATTTTGGAACCCTATCTCGATGACCTACCTGCTCATTCCAAGCAGCGAGACCTTCATGTAAATGATCTAAGAGTTATTTTTCTTAGATGTCGCCATTTTAATATTCGTCTGAACCCCCACAAATGGATTTTCTATGTTGAAACTGGTAGACTGCTTGGTTTCATTGTGTCCAAAGACAGCATCCATATCGATCCTGTGAAGATCTAAGCTATCTTGGCCCTACCATCCCCTACAAATATAACATAACTTTAAAGTTTTCAAAGGAAGGAAAACTTTCTACATCGTTTTGTTTGCAATTATGTAGAGAGGACACATGGTTTCATGAGGTTACTTAAAAAGGATACATCTTTTTTCTGGGATGATTTCGTGCAGTGCGCATTTGATAATCTCAAACATGCACTTACCCATGCACCTATGTTGCAGCCACTTGATTACACTTAGGACTATTCCTTGTATGTGGCTACATCCTTGTCTACTATAGGCATGGTCCTTGTTCAAAAATATGAAAACAACCAAGAACATGTGATCTACTATGCCAGTAAGAGTCTTCTAGACTCCAAAACAAATATTCACATGTGGATAAACTCGCTCTGGCCACGGTCATCGCAGTCCAAAAGTTCTGTCACTATATCTTGCTCCACACTACTACTGTTTATGTTGACTTTAACCCCATGTACTATGTTTTTACACATCACATACTTGGGGGAAAGTACTCACGATGGATCGTTATCCTCCAAGAATTTGAGTTATAGTTCACTAAAAGTACATCCAAGAAGTCCCTTGTTTTTTATGATCTTATATGTGACCTTCCCTGTACTATAGAGAATACAGAGCCCATCGATTCATTACCTACTGAATAGTTGTTTCTCATTAGTATGACTGATCCATGGTATGGAGACTTCTTTCTGTATCTCCAAACTCTACGATTTCAACCCGTAGCTACTCATGATGAATGTTGTCGTATCTGTCACCAAGCTAAAAAATATCTCATTTTGAATGATACTTTATATCATTGTGGTATTTATGCTATATTATGATGTTGTCTTACACATGAGGAAGCTGAAATCATCCTGAATGATTGCCACACTGGAGCTTGTAGCGGTAATCTCTCTAGGATGGCTACTGCCCATAGAATTTTGTGCATAGGATATTTCTAGCCTTCAATTTTTAAATACTGTATTGAAACGGTTAAGAAATTCCCACCATGTCAAATTTACACCACTAAGAAGTGCACTCATCCATCTCCACTCCATCCCGTCGTCGAAGTTGGCCCCTTTTTGAAATGGGGCATTGACTTTGTGCATTGTAGGCCTACCTTAGTTGAGGGGCATGGCTACATTATTGTGGTTGTGGACAATTTTACAAAATGGGCTACAGAAATTCCCACATATGCTGAAGATGGTAAAACAACTACGCTATTACTTTTTAACCATATCATCACTAGGTTCAGGATTTCGAGGGCCATTGTGACCGATCATGGGTCACACTTTCAGAACAAAATAATGGCAGAAGTTAGTGCAAAGTTAGGGTTTCATCATGATAAGTCTACACCCTAAAACCCTCAGGCTAATGGCCAAGTTGAAGTGATAAATAAAGTACTAAAAAATATGCTTCAACGAATGGTATGGCAGGCTAAGTCAAACTGGTGCTTGCAACTATCCTCCACACTTTGGATCTATAGGAACACTATGAAGAGTTCCACCAGTTTTACACCTTTTCAAATGGCATATGGGTTGGAAGAAAATATCCCAATAGAATGTGAGATCCCTTCTCTAAATCTTGTTGTGGAATTTTTTGTTAGTTTTTCAACATTAAGCTAGCATTATGTTAGGATCTTTACTAAGAGAATAACAAGTACAGCAATCAAACACAAGAGATAATGAACACAGTGTTTTTGATCGGGTAAACCATAAATGGAGAAAACCCTACAACTTCCTCAGAGATAGAATCAGCACAAGATGTAAGACCCCAAAACAGTAAGATGCACTCCCGACAGCAATAATCTTCTTCTTTTCTAGCCCCAGTGTCCTCTCCTTCCTCAACTATGTTCTACACTTGAGTGTGTGAGTGATGTGTGCTAAATAGAGATCCCAGCTCTCTATTTATACTAATACCGACATGACTAAAACCTTACTAGGGTCAACCTCTACTTGGAGAGTCTAATAACCCTAGTGCCCCGGAACTGCAGGGACTTTCACCCTTAGACAATCAGAGGGTTACCCACTATGACTTGACATGACTTGTTTACACTATTGATCCTCCCGATCAGAACATTGGGGCATGACAACATGACTCAAATACATAATGGATACATCCCAGAATAAACATTGGGTTACAATACATAAAATACATAGATGAATACATTCCAAAGTTACAAATACATCAAGACTCCCTCTTAACTAGGAAGGTATTCTTTCGACACAATTTTCAGCACTGGTCTTCTTCTCTATATCAACTGGATCATCTTGTCATCTGCATCTCGAGTCTTCTGAGTATTCAATTCATATTCATCTTCAAGTCATCTTCATCCTTTGAATATGGATCATCTCTCGATCTGAATCATCATGGGATATCATCACTGGATCTGGATCATATCTCGATCTAGATCATCACTAGATCTGGATCATCTCTCGATCTAGATCAACATCAGTGGATCTGGATCATCACTCAATATGGATCATCATCACTGAACTGGATCTGGATCATCACTCGATTTGGATCATCACTGCTGGATCTAGATCATCACTTGATCTGAATCTCTCGAAGTCATCATAACTGGATCTGGATCATAGCTTGATCTGGATATCACCTGGTCATCATCATGTGTGTACTATCTCATCATAGGAAGTTCTATAGAGCTATCCTTCTTTCATGCTACGTGTATGCCTACCTCCTCGTAGGTCTTTGGTAGCCCTTATATCTGACCTACTCGTCAGAATGGCCAGCACTCACATTTGACCTGCTCGTCAGAAAGGTGGTAGCCCTTATATCTAATCATATAGGACCTAATCCTATAGTCACATCAAAATGGCCAGCACTCACATCTAACCTACTCGTTAGAAAGGCAATAGCCCTTACATCTATGTAGGAGCTCATCCTACATCAGAATGGCCAGCACTCACATCTGACATGGAAGGAACTAAATCCTTTAGCCATGAACAGAATGGCTATGCCCTTACATCTGATCTGCTTGTCAGAATGGTGGTATCCCTTACATCTATCCTACTCGACAGAATGGCTAGCACTCACATCTAACATGGAAGGAACTAAATCCTTTAGCCATGAACAGAATGGCTCTGCCCTTACATCTGACCTGCTAGTCAGAATGGCGGTAGCCCTTACATCTATCCTACTTGATAGAATGGCCAACACTCACATCTAACATGGAAGGAACTAAATCCTTTAGCAATGATAGAATGGCTCAGCCCTTACATCTAACCTGCTTGTTAGAATGGATTTGGGACTCATCACTTTCCCTTGGAGGAAACCTCAATCTAGAGAACACCAAGCTTCTCCCTGAAGTAATCGAACTTCACTCTGGCTAATGGCTTTGTCAACACATCAACTATCTGTTCCTCCATTGCAACATATTGGAGCTTCACTACTCCCCTCAGCACCATATCCCTGATATAGTGATACTTGATCTCGATATGCTTTGAATTGTCATGGAACATTGTATTCTCTGGCAACTTCACGCAACTCTAATTGTCACAATGAATACAAGTAGCATCCAATTGGAGATCAAATATATCAGACAGTATCTTCCGCAGCCATACTACCTCACAACTAGCTGAACAGGCTATGACATACTCTGCTTCATCTCTACTCAGTGACACATAGGATTGCTTCCTGCTAAACCAAGAGATCACACCTGATCCCATACTGAAGCAACACCCTGAAGTGCTCTTCCTATCAATGGCACTCCCTTCCCAATATGAATCAACATAACCCTCTAGGTTAATATTTTGATTCACATCATACTTGAGCCCATAATCAATTGTACCCCTTAGGTACCTCAGAATATGCTTTGTAGCAATCAAGTGAACATTTCTCGGATCTGTCAAGAACTGGCTCAAGGTGTTCACAGCAAAGCAAATGTCTAGTCTCGTGTTTGTCAAGTACATTAATGACCCAATCATCTGACGATACATCGTAGCATCAACTATCTCTGAAGAAGCATCATTCAATAGCTTCAGGTTCGATGCCATAGGTGTGGCCATAATCTTGCAGTCCATCATCCCAAACCTCTTCAAGATCTCTACTGCATACTTCCCTTGTCCAAGGAAGATTCCATCCGCACTCTGCCACACCTCCATACCTAGAAAGTAATGAATCATACCCAAGTCCTTCATTTTGAACTCGGCAGCAAACTTTCTCTTTGTATCGGTAATCAACCCATCCATACCTATCACAAACAGATCATCTACATATAGTAGAAGCATCACTGGGTTGCCATCTTCAACCTTATAGTAAAGGTTGGAATTTTCTTTACTCTTGGTAAAGCCCGAACTGGATAGAAAGCTATCAATTCTGCTGTACCATGTCCTGGGTTCCTGTTTCAACCTGTACAGGGATTTCTTCAATCTACATACATGAGACTCCCTGTCATGTGTCTCAAAACCGAGTGGTTGTTCTACATATACTTCCTCTTCCACTACACCATTAAAGAAAGTAGTCTTGACATCCATTTGGTGTATCTTCCATTTCATCACTGCAGCCAGAGCAAGTACTGATCTGATGGAAGTGTATCTGGCTACAGGTGCAAAGGTCTCCTCATAGTCTATTCCCTCTTGCTGAGAGAAACCTCGAGCTACAAATATTGCCTTATACTTTTCAATGCTACCATCTGCAGCATGTTTGATCTTGTAGATCCATTTGGAAGTTACTACTAACTTTCTGTCTGGTCTTGGGACAACATCCCAAACATCATTATTCATGATTTATTGGTACTCTTATATCATAACATCCTTCCATTCTTTCTGTTCTATCACTTTTCATAACTGGAAGGTTCTTTATCAATGAAATCACATAGTAAGGCTACATACTCGGAACAGGATCTGGTCCTCTTTATTTCTTTGTTATTCTCTTCTGGAGCCCCATATCTT
The DNA here is from genome assembly GCA_001517045.1 of Pseudotsuga menziesii. Taxonomy (NCBI): domain Eukaryota; kingdom Viridiplantae; phylum Streptophyta; class Pinopsida; order Pinales; family Pinaceae; genus Pseudotsuga; species Pseudotsuga menziesii. The sequence continues at coordinate 336,161 of LPNX011017487.1, read as the reverse complement.
TTCGCACCTTGGATAAGTTCTCATACCCAAGTAGGTTTCCTCTTATGAGGATTCTTCTCCAGAGGTGGATCTATAGGTCTTTGTGGTTCTTCAAATTCTAGATTTTCTTCTCGAGTTTCTTCATTCATGGTTGTATCATGAATTCTGGGTGCTTCTACTTCTTCAGCAGGTCTCTTTCTGGATTTTTTGTATGTTATGTATTCATCAAATGTCACATCCCTACTGATGTCTATCTTCTTATATCCTATGAAATATATTCTGTAATCCTTCGAGCTTTAAGAGTATCCCACAAATATACCCTTCTTTCCTGAAGGATCTAGATTAGTCCTCTTCTCTTTTGGAATGTGGATGTACACAGGACAGCCGAATATTCTGAGATGGTTGACTACTGGTTTCTTGCCGGAGAAGAATTCTTCAAGAGTCTTGTTCTCAAGTACTCTATGTGGAGTACGGTTCTGTACATACACCGCTTTTCTGGCAGCTTCCACCCAAATATGCATAGGAAGGTCTTGATCATGAAGAATTTCTTTTGCAGCTTCCATGATAGTTCTATTCTTCCGTTCCACAACCCCATTCTGTTGTGGATTATAAGGAGTGGACAACTCCCTCTTAATCCCTAATTCTTTGCATAGCTCTTTGAATTCATTTGAAGTGAATTCTCTGCCATTATCTGATCAAATGGTCTTGATCTTCTTTTTAGTGTGGATTTTGATCAAGGCTTTGAATTCTTTGAACTTACTGAATACTTCGTCTTTATTCTTCATGAAGTAAACCCATGTCTTCCTAGAAAAATCATCAATAAAAGAAACATAGTATGCATACCTGCTTAGAGAGTTTGATGACATAGGACCACATACATCGGAGTGGATGATTTCCAAGATTCTTTTTTCTTTGCTTTCACTGCTTGGAAATTTCTTCTTTGTATTCTTTCCTTTCACACATCCTTTGCATACCCCATCATGTTTTGCTTGAATTTCTAGAAGACCTTCGATAGCTTTGCTTGCAATAGGTAGTGTTCTGTAATGCACATGTGCAAGCCTTCTATGCCAAAGTTCACTTGGCTCTACTGTGTCATGGACCAAGGCTTGTTTTAGATGTCCCTTTAATTTGTACAATCCTCCTTCTTGTTCTCCAATTACTACCACATCATCGATAGTCTTTCCTTTTGGCCACATGATGACTTGACCATCTATGAATGCAACCCGCATTCCTTTTTCATCTAATGCTAATATGGAGAGAAGGTTCTTCTTGAATCCTGGCACAAATAATAATTTTTTCATTGTTAGAGATTTTCCAGAGTCTAACTTATATGAATATTCCCCACTACCTTTTATTGGATATTGGTAGTCATCTCCTAGCTTTACCTTGTGAGGTGATTCATGTTCTGACAGTCTAACAAAGGATTCCTTGAATCCAGACATATGTTTGGAAGTCCCACTGTCTATAAGACAATCATCACTACCATGAGTAATGTTACCTGTGAGAGATAATATCAGAACATATTCATCCTCGCTTGAAGAATCTTCACTTTCATATCTGGATCTCTTCCTAGATGGTTCATCATCCTCTACAGCATGAGCATGATGTCTTCTTTTGTTGCTTTTCTTTACCATCTTCTATTTGTTAGGACAATTCCTTGCATAGTGTCCTGCTTCATCACAATTATAGCATACGATCCTAGATACATCTCTTCTAGTATTATATTTGTGAAATTTCTTACCTCTAGAACCATGAGATTTTCTCTTTCTTGACTTGGAGTGAGACTTGGAGTGTACCATAAGGGCTTGGTCTTCACTTCCCATATTCTCTTCTCAGGATGCTATCCGAGCTTCTTCTTGAGAGCACTCTTCCCATAGTCTACTGAACTTGAATAACTTCTTCCTAGCACAGATTCCTTGGATGAAATAATCCCATGACCTAGGAAGGCCATTCAATGTAGTCATTACAATCTCTGCATTTTCCACTTCTTCATCAACTGCTTCTAGTTGCTATTTGATCTGAGAAACTCTTGTGAAGTAAGATTGGATTGTTTTTGCATTCTGAATCTTCACATTCTTTAGTTGATTTCTCAGGGTCATCTTCCGATTGATGTTCTTCCCTTCAAACAATTTGGTTAGGGCATCAAACATAGATTTAGGTGTCTTGAGAGAGGACACTTGTGGGATGAGGTGATCCTTGATAGAATCAGTAATGATCCTGTTTTCTAGTAGTGATCCTTGATAGAATCAGTAGTGATTCTTGCGTAAGGCCTTTTTCTCATCTCCCTCTGGAACTAGAACCTCCTCATGAATGTAGGAGTCTAATTCATTTTCTTCCAAGACCAAGGAGATCCTATACTTCCAGGCTCGGAAGTTTTAAGCTCCCTCAAGATTTTCATCAAGCTTGGTATGATGAGACATCTTAAATGAGAACCTCAAATGGAAATACAAAAGATTTTAGATCTTACCAGGTTCAAGATGTCGGATCTGAAACTTGAGTTGAAATCCTGCAGAGCTGGTTCAGAAGCAAATTAGGGTTTTTCTTTTCCGGAGTTTTGTCTACCCAAATTCCTTGAAATTTGTCCCTAACTTCGATTTTGGGGAGGATATCAATCCAATACTAGGCTCACTGAAAAATTCCTCTTCTATAGAAATCCCTAATTTCTGACAGTAGTGACAGGTCCAAAACTGAAAAACCTCAGAATTGGATTCTTCTTCGACAAAAATATGCACCCTAAGGAGGAGAGTTATTCCACCTTAATTTTGCTGAAAATCTGTGGAGGAAGATCCACAAACTAGGAATCCATAGTTCTCACAGCTGCACAGTGTCTTCTTCTCAGGTTAGCTCTGATACCATGCTAGTTTTTCAACATTAAGCTAGCATTATGTTAGGATCTTTACTGAGAGAATAACAAGTATAACAATCAAAGACAAGAGACAATGAACATAGTGTTTTTGATCGGGGAAACCATAAATGGAGAAAACCCTGCAACTTCCTCAGAGATAGAATCAGTACAAGATGTAAGACCCCAAAGTAGTAAGATGCACCCTCGACAGTAGTAATCTTCTTCTTGTCTAGCCCCAGTGTCTTCTCCTTCCTCAACTATGCACTACACTTGAGTGTGTGAGTGATGTGTGCTAAATAGAGATCCCAGCTCTCTATTTATACTAATCCTAACATGACTAAAACCCTACTAGGGCCGACCTCTACTTGGAGAGTCTAATAACCCTAGTGCCCCGGAACTATAGGGACTTTAACCCTTAGACAATCAGAGGGTTACCCACTATGACTTGACATGGATTGTTTACATTATTGATCCTCCCGATCAGAAAATCGAGGCATGACAACATGACTCAAATACATAATAGATACATCCCAGAATAAACGTCAGGTTACAATACATAAAATACATAGATGAATACATTTTGAACTTACAAATACATCAACACTTTTTCCCAACACCACAATAGAAGAAGAACGATTTCTGTATCTAAATAAACTTGATGAAACTCGTCGCGATGATGCTTTAGCCAATGAGGCACATAAATGGAAAATGAAATCCTAATATGATAGAATCATTCAGCCCCACTCTTTCAATGAAGGAGATATGGTATTAAGCTATGACCAGAAGCATGATAAGTTGGGGGCATGAAAATTCAAATCAATGTGACATGGGCCTTATATTGTCAGTTACGTATTAGAAAAGGGAGCATATGAGTTAGTTGATTACGATGGAATACCACTAGACGAGCCCCGCAATGGGCTCTACCTCAAAAGATATTATGCGTAGGTCATCTAGAATAGGTTCTTTGTAAATACTATTTATAGATTGCTGTGTTTCTTATTTTTTGAAAAGTGTGGTTTTGTTGTGAGTCGAGAAGTGTTTTCAAAACCCTACTTATGCACGTCTTATGTCTAATGGATAGATGAATACTTTTACTAGTTTCATATATGGTGCTAATCGCTACACAATGAACCTTGCATCAGCATCTTGGGTATTGTACTCTCCTACAAGTGATTTTGTGAGTTCAGGGAGTGTTTGCTTAGGTCCCTCCACCAACAATCTAGCAGAATATCATGCAGTGATTGGGTTGTTGACAGAATCCCTATCTAGTGATGTAAGGGATATTAGGGTTTACCTAGACTCCGAATTAGTTGTTCAACAACTTAACCAAGGCTACATCGTCCAAAATCCTCTACTCCTTCGTACGTTTCGAAGGGTTAGACTTCTAGAGAGGTCATTTGAGCAAGTTAAATATCAACACGTTCTGAGACATTTGAATGCTGTGGCAGATTCCCTAGTTAATTATGTTTTATACTGGTATACTGCTCATAATTAAAAATTCCATTTGTAAGATAATAACATACATGTAAATTCATAAGTAGATGATCACTTCACACATCACATTTTCTACACACACAATTGTAAATAAAAAGTTGATCATATATATATATATAAATCTAAAATGAGATACAAAATTGGGATGAAGCATCAAGCTTTCAGTGCCCTCAATGTTCATAATTGTCATAAGTTCAAAATACACATATACATAGGGAAAAATATGAAGCTTCGAAGCTTTCAGTGTACATAGACAAAAGTGGAGAATCTCTATGAAATAGTCGTCATCCTGGCGGTACTCATGATAACATATAATGACCTGGGCCACTCTACATAGTAGCTTGGAAAACCGTCCAGAGACCCCTACGGTATGGTGCTGATAACATGTGGGTAGGTCATCGATAGTCACATCAAGAATCCCTACAGTCAAACCTTGTAGGTTCTTCTCTAGATCTCCAAGCTCCTCGCCTGCCTCAAAGCGATAAGCTACCATATCCCTGGTTCTTTCCCACCTCAAAATAGGTGACATACCAGCTTCATGTACTGGTTCAATGTCTGCACAAAACCATTTTTACTTATCTCAGTGTGTTGCAGCTGCAACTATTTTCCCCAAAAATTTTAATTTTAGGGTCCCCCCTTATCTTTTTAGTATTTAGAAGGCTTAAGGAATCTCATGACTTCACCAAGATTTTTTCCATGGCTTGAATTTTTGAAAAAAATTGAAGGTTTGTTTTCTTACATCGGATGCACAGTTGACTACTTTTTCGATACATCGGGTGCATAAGTGACTAGCTAGCCGATGTTTCCATCGGGAGCGTTCCAAGGTCTTTCTCTGATGTAGCGGATGTTGTTTCATATATTACATTGGAGGTTGTTTGTAGATATTCCAAAAGCTTAGTCCAGAGCAGTTCTAATGAACCAGGTCTCCATTCATTTGTTGTCTTTCGACATCTGATTAGTTTTGGGATTCCCGCCATATCGGTCGTGTCTTGTGGAGTGAACCAAAAGATTAGTTATTTTGCTGGCCTATGTTGCGAAGGCTTAGTACCAAATCCATTCAACATTTTCCCATAGTGTTTGCCGATACTGATTCTTGGTAGTTGATAGACCTGCCAATGTTGTTTTTAGAATTTCAGCATTTTCCATCTGATATCCTAGATATGATCTGCCAAATATTTTCGATGTGTCGCGTCTGCTCACGAGTTCCCATCTGATGTTGAATTAACACTTTTTTTCCCATTTAACGTGTATTGGGGAGAATCCCTACTATTCTTACCTGCAATTTTCCAGGCCTCAATAGTTTTGGCACTAGAAGGAGGGCCTCCAGTGCATGGCTAGTCAAGGAAGTCTATTTTCTCAAGAATTCCCCACCGATGAAAGTTCTAAGACTAGTATCCCTCAAATACCTACTCCTGAAGAAAAGGGTACAGGGTATCTCTATACCATTGATAACGAATTTGTTGAATATTTAAGGAGGATTACTAGGGCATATGCAAAGAAGATTAGAGGGTTACCTACTATTCCTACTTTACCTAGAAGAGAGTATCGTAAGAAATATCGTCCTCGATTAGAATATTCAGTGTTGGTGGAATATATTGAAGAATTGGTAGAAACATCCTTACAAGAAGTTGTCCAACCTCTAAATCAGTTGGCACCATATTCCCCTCACTTTTCTCCTTTTCAAACTCCTATCCAATCTCCTCCTCAATCTCCACTTAGAATCATGGCTAATGTGAATGCAAATCAGCCACCTCCACAACCTGCTTGGAGGGCTAGATCTCCTTTGAACTTGACCCCTCCATTGCATGCTATGCCTTAGAATTTTGAAAAATATTTACCCAAGTTTGAACCAAATGAAGGAATTCTTGTGGATGATCATTTGCAGAGTTTTTATCTGGATTTAGAGGGATTGCAAGCAGTAGAAAATGAAGATGTAGTCTACAGATTATTCCCACATACACTGAAGGGAAAAGAAACTTCATGCTATTTTTCCTTGCCGAAAAACTCAATCACAAATTGGAATATTTTTGAGAGACTGTTCAGAAACAAATACGGAATCCAGAAAACTCATGCTGCTTTAATGAAAGGATTAATTGCCCTAAAGAAAGAGAAGAAAGAAAGGGTACATAATTTCACTCAGAGGTTTGTTGCCTACCTAAATAATGTTGATGGAGCCAACAAACCATATGAGCATGCCCTAATTGAGTATTATACCTCAGCTCTTGGGCCTGATCTAGCCATGTTTATCAAAAGATCGATTAGACCCACTTTAGTAGATACTTATGAAGAAGCTAAGAAGGTGGAGGCGGAAATGGAGAGTATATAGCACTATCCTATACAATTAGAGGAAAAAAATTATGGAAACAAAAATCCACTAAATATGACCAATCATAAGAGTTAGATGGTGTGGTAAAAATGATGCAGAAATTATCAAATAGAGTGATTGATTTGGAAAAGGAGAAGGAGGCCCATAAACAATACAATACTTATTTTAAAAAGAGAGATGATAAAAGCCAACCTAAACTTCCCCCACATAGTCCCTCAGCCATGAATTTCACAGATGTAGGAATGGATAATTTTTGCACATTCCATCAGCAACCTCACTCTGAGAAGAATTGCCAATAGTGGATAAATTCTATGACCTTAGCGATGAACCAGGTATTGGATTCTAAGTTGACAGAAACTGTGGAGGACAAAGAGAAAGATCATGAACCAAGAAAAAACCAAGAAGAAGACACTTTGGTTTTATGGGATTGTGTTTCTATGTTCAACATAAAATATGAAGGTTTCCCAGATGAAGAAGAAATACCAGAGACAAATGTTACAACAAGAATTCAGAATTCATTAAAAGAGGATAATTTGATACTTTCCAAGATTAAGAAACTTCAGGAGAATATGAAGAAAATGAAGAATAATACTCCAACTGTTAACATACCTGAGTTTGTCATTTCAAGCCAGAGCCCCAAGAAAGTTAATATGCCTGTAAAGTCTACTGAAAATAAAGCTGAGAATGCCAATAAGAATTTAAATGAACATGAAATGGGATATGACATTGTGGAAGATATTAAAAAAGCTAAAGAAAATATCTCTTTGTTTCAAATGTGCAATCTACCTCAACAAAAAGAAAAACTATTAAAAGCACTTGAAACAGCTGTGAAGGAACCTCAGAATGATAACCAACCTGATGAAGAGATTGGTGAAGCATGTTTAGGAGGAAATTCTAAGTATAGAACTCCAGCTTTTCTTCTAACTTTTGAGATTTTCAATTACAATGTGCATAATTGTTTGATGGACTCAAGAGCATTAGTAAATATCATGCCACTCTCAATTTGCAAGAAAATCAATGTTCAACCTAAGCCAACTACAGGCCAAGTTATTCAAATGGATATAATTGCAGTGAAAGTGATAGGAGTAATGGAAGATGTCTCGATCCGTTTGTCTGCAGATGAGAGGGTATGTTAGTACATAGACATTGTTGTAGAAGATATCCTGAATGCTTATGGGTTGGTTTTGAACCAGGATTGGTCAGCAAAATTGGAAGGATATTTTGCATCAAATTGGTCACATGTGTGGTTACCCTATAAAGGATAATAGAACTGAATAAAGGTGTTGAGAGAACCTCAAATGAAGTATAATGTAACTCAGTTGGAAGGAAAGAATGAACTAGTAAACTCTGTGTTGGGAAATTATTTTATTGAACTAGAACCAAGAAATTACCAAGTTGAAGAAGCTAGCAGTATATTAGATATCTAGCCCAATCTCCTTCAGTTTTCATAGGCTAATAAGATTGATTGTAATATAGTATATTTAGTCTTAGAGGTAGTTAGTAGTTCAAATGCAGTAGGAGTAGAAAGTTTTTGGATTCTTTATTTTGATGGTTCTAAAACCTTAGAAGGGTTAGGAGCTAGCTATGTCCTGATCGATCCAGAAAAGAAAAAAAATATTTTATTTCATGTAGATTAGAATTTGAATGCACAAATAAAATTATAATACGAATAATTAGTCCAGGGATTGAAAAAAGCAATAGAATTAAAAGTAAAAAATCTAAAAGTGTACGGAGATTCTAAAATCATTGTTAAACAAATTCAAAACAAAATTAATTGTATATCACCGTATTTGAAGGCTTACCAAAATGAAGTCTGGGATTTATTAATAAATTTTCATGCATTCAATATTTCATCACTTCCTAGAGAAAAAAATGCAGCAGCTGACTTGTTAGCTACATCAGCTACAAGGCTAGTACCTACAAATAATAGATGTTCTATTGAATTTCTTTCTAGGCCTTCTGTTCCAAACAACATCACCAATATGAGGGTGTTTGACGATGATCAACAAATATTAGAATGTTTAATGAATAATGATACATTTAAAGGAGCCATAATAGATAATGAAGAAAATCAAGCAGACCTATAGAATGGAAATTTCATTCCAAAAGGAGTCAAAACTTTGGAACAGATGTTTGATTTAGACAATAAGTTTAGAAAACCAGTAAATATCAAGACAAATAGGTCGTATTTACAGTTCGAGTTGATAAATCTAGGTACAGAGGCTGAACCCAAATATGTGAATTTGGGGAAGTGTTTTTCACCTAGCGAGAGGAGAAAATTCATCAGTTTATTCAGACAATACAAAGATGTGTTTTCTTGGACCTACGAGGACCTAAAAAATTATGACATCGGAATCATACAACATTTTATTCAAATCAAAGTGGGAGTCAAACCATATAAGCATCCTATGAGAAACATGCATCCCAAATTAGAGCCCCTAATTCAAAGTGAGGTGAAAAAGCTGTTGGATGCTAAAATCATATTTAAAGTCAAACTTTCAGAATGGGTCTCAAACTTGGTACTAGTACGAAAAAAGTATGGATAGATCAAAATTTTCCTTAATTTCAGGAATCTAAATCGTGCATCAGATAAAGATAATTACCTTGTCCCACCCATGGAACAAATACTACAAATGGTCTCAGGGTCTGAGTTGTTTTTGCTGTTAGATGGATTCTTGGGTTATAATCAAGTATTAGTAGCCGAAGAAGACAGACTCAAGACCACTTTTAGAACCAAGAGGGGGAATTTTGCGTAGAGGATTCCCTTTGGACTCATTAATGTCAGAGAAAATTTCCAAAGGGCTATGGATATAGCTTTCCGCGGTCTGATTAGCCATAGTGTTGTGGTTTATTTAGATGATGTTATGATATTTTTGAAGAAAAGAGAAGAACATGGGTTTCATTTGAAACAGATTTTTGAATGTTGTAGGAAACATGGCATTTCTTTAAATCCTAAGAAATGTGTGTTTGTTGTCACAGAAGGAAATCTATTGGGTCATGTTATTTCTAAAAAAAGGATCTCAATAGACCCGGAGAGAATTAAATCCATAGAGTAGATCCCTTTACCCCATAACAAAAAAGGTATGCAATCTTTTATGGGTGTTAGTGCCAAAAATTGTTCTCGAACTACTAAAGAACAAGCCAACACAATCTCAATAAATAAAATTAAGTAAAATAGGTTTTTAGGGTTTTGGTTTTGCAGTTTGTAAACAAGAGGGTAAAACTCATAAGGCTAAGACAAATACTAAATCATGCAACAATGAAATACTGGGATGTATCATATATGAAGCATAAACCAGAACAACATAAAAACAGTACTGAATTTCACCCACAGCTCATAAGCATTTCATGAGAAATAACATTAAACAGGAAATGAATTTATAAATTGAGTGATTAAACCAATCAAAAATGAAACCAACAGATAAGATAAACAGGGCTTATAGTTTGCATATATACCATAACCAGTAATTCAAAATACATAAGAGTTTCTGAAACTTAGCTCTGAATAGTAGCTAATAGCCTCCCCTTGTACGAAAATTCGAACCCTTAGTCTTTCTTCAGTCTTACTTTTATCTTAGTTACCCAAAAATAGTTACATAACTAAAAAAACTGCTTTTTAGGTCACACTACTGAATTACCTAACAAAAATAGTGTCTTACATATTAAACTAACTTTTTTTAAAGACTAACTAATAACCATTATCATTTAAAGCATTTTACAAATCCTTAGCAGCCTCTGCCAAAAGAGCTATCCCTTCCAAAGATTGAGTCTTCTTTCTTATTTTCTGATGGTTGGCTTCCAGGTCTTTGACTCTTTTTGAAAGCTCCTGATTTTGATGTGTTAGGTCTTGAATAGTTTGCTTCAATTCTACTTACAGACTTTATGTCTTTATTTTCCTTTTCAAAGCTTCCTTAGAGACTGTAATTAACTCTTGATAATGGTTATTGACCTCCTCTAAATCCTCTCTTAATCTTTTGTTAGCAGCTACTAACCCTTCATTTGTTTAATGCAAATATTCTATCTGATATTTGTATTGTTTAATACTTCTATGCAAATTTTCATTCTCTGACTCAATACACTTTCCTTCTGAAACTGGATGCATTCCTTCCAGCATCCAAGGGATCTTCAATTTCTTAAAGATCTCTTCATCCTCCTCTTGCTTCTTTGTCATAGCTATAGGAGCCCCTAGAGATTCATTAACTTCAAAACTGCATTGGGCTAATGGTTCTGCAATCTTTTCTTTCTCTTCACAAAAACTTGTTATGACTGAATGTTGTTTCATTGAATCATCATGATGATGGTCTAATACTACTTTCCTTCAAACTTCTTTTAACATTTCTGAAATTTTGGTTTCAGTGAATGCTAACTTATCCTTTGAAATAATGTGTTCTTACCCTTCATCTCCTTTACATTTAAATATTCATTCTCTTCTAAGCCTTCTTGGGATGAAGAGTCTTCTATCACTGTAATTTTCTTTTGAGCTAAATTAGGGTTTAGCAATTTTTTCATATTCAATCTTAATTTATTCTTGGGTCTATTCTTAGGCCTCCAACCTGCCCCAATCTCCCCTAGCATGCTCAAAGTTTTTCCTTGATGTTTGATAGAGGCTAGTTGAACTACCCTTCTTTTGATTCCTCATGACATTACCCCTTCTTCTTACTGTTCCTGTAAGTCTTGTTCAGTTTCATCCCTAGCTTCATCAAACAATGGACTTTCCTTATCTTCTGACTGTACTCCCATAGGGACTTGTTCCTGTTCTATCAAAATTTCATCTACTTCTTGGTTTACTTCTTCATGAAGGCTATCTTCTACATGCTCCAAATCCTGCATTTGTCCCTTTGATATTTCATCTTCCTCAACATTATTTTGCTGTTCATTTTCCACATTTTCATCCCTTTGGGTCACATACTTTCCTTGCACACTATCTTCTTCTATCTCGACTATAACCTTTTTCTTCAATTTCTTGACTAAATTATGTCCTTTATTCAGCTGCCTTTTCTTTGATTGGTCTTCTTTCTCAGATTGAAACCCAGACCAGAATAGAAAATAGTCCCAGTTTTTTTCCTTCTTTTGGAGCACGGTACTTATGATTAGCTTTATTAGACCATGATGAAATATGGACTATTTAGTATGGTATTGATGCTCCTTTACTATGTTGGAAATATTTTGCAGACTCTTTAGGAAAAAGAAAGGAAGGTTCATCTTTGCTTCATGATTAAGATGCTTCCAAAACCTAAAATGATACTTAAATACAAATGCATATCTTCCTTCACAAGTTACATAACTTTGCAGAATTTTAATTGGTTCTCTCCACTCTGGTTTGAACTTCTATATATGCACTCCTTTACCCCAGTCTACAACAATATTTGGAATCAAGTAATTATGTGAATCAAAGGTAAAAGGTACCTTCTTGAACCAATAGTCACCATCATCAGGGATCCCTGTAGCCTATTCTATTAGTTCTCTGGTCAGCTCAATCTTTAGGGTGTCAAAGGTAACTATGGCATTATCCAATCCCTAAGAAAACGTATATGAAACTTATGTGTGATGTCCATCAATCTTCTCAAAATAGTTTAACCATCCTGCTTCTAAAAATAACCTTACACAGTCAGGGAAAGCTTGAACCCAAGACATATATGAGGGTTCGGCTCTTTTTGTTTTCCAACTCCTCTTCATTCTGGATAATTGAACTTAAAAATTGCTTCCTTCACCAAATAACTTAACTCTATTCAAATATTTGCAATTTTAACAGTAAATCATATGTTGAGAAAAATAAACCCTTGAGCTGAATTTTACTTACCAAACTAATAAGTATTTTAACTCTATTGACAGAGAAAATTCAACATTGACCAAAAATTGAGTTTATACACTAGCATTCTTAGTTAATCTCCATAACCAATCTTCTGTCAGTGTGAACCTGAATACATGGAATATGATAGTAATTTGCTTCATACCTATTTGAATAATGGATTCAGTTGCTAGAAATATGCTTTCCTGTATTCCTAGGTGTCCAATTTCATTCTTAAGTCTTTCTCTAACTACCACGACAGTGTTAAATAGTTATCCTGCAAAGCCCTAAATTGACGACCTTCTTCAATCTTCGATCACAAACTACCAGATCTTGCCATGAATTCTATGATCTTCATGCATTCAGGAAATGTGTAGCTAATGGCGTATTTTCCTCATCATGCATAATTATTATGGTTCCACTACTCTGTATCTCATAACTTCCAAAAAACCGCAACTCACCCAAATGATTTCTTGCCTTATCTCATAACACTTGTCACAATTAATACTATGGCTAAAAACACGTATCAAACTCATCGATAGGTGTGAAAGACTTCTCCTATGCACGAATTTTGAAAATTTCGAGCCAAAATCATGATTTTTCAGATAGCACGATTTTCTTATAGCACACGTGTTTACCTTTTCTAAGCTTGCGCTACAAGAATATATGTTTTAATAATTTTCAAAAAAAAACTCATAGAAAAGGGTTAAACTTTGGTTAAATGGATTTAAATAAAGCCTTATTATATTTCTTAGAACCTTTAAGTCATATATACATTCTACAAGCCCCTAGAAACCATCAATTTCACTAAGTAAAACCAAAATTGGAAGAAACCTATTAAATCAACTATAAGTATAAGCATAAAATCAAATAAAAATTTAAAGGAATCTAAATTCAAAACTTAAAAATGAAAGAAAGACCATGTTTTAAAAAACAAGCAAATGCTTTAAAATGAGAAACAAAAACATGCTATAACATCTGGCTCCTGCTGCGAGATGAAGTCCTCCCTATGAGTCTTCAAGAACCTGTAGATCAGTGCCTTCTGTACTGTAACTGGAACTGCCTGCTACTTTGAAAAATTTCCATTGGGCCATGGAGTCTTTATTCTAATATTCACATCGGTATATACAATGAAGATCCAATATATTTCCTCAAAATCTGTAAAAATGTTTGAGGAAACGTCCATTAACTGGATTAGACAATTCCTCACCATCTAAGGATTGTAACACAAAAGTATTATTCTCCAGAATCTTTGATACTATGAAAGTACCAAACCATATATTATCAAACTTTCCATAATTTCCTTTCTGCTCCTTTCTAGAATCCCATCTCAAAATCATATGTCCATTTAAAAAGGTGTTCTCCTTGATCTTTCTATCAAACCTTTCTTTGATATTTGTCTTGTATAACTGATATTTTTCTTCTACTGTTTCACGCTCCTGCTATAATTCTATCAGTGCATAAATTCTTCTTTGAATATCATTGGGTTCTTCTTCACTATCTTGAAGAAATTTCATCACTGGAATACCAAGTTGAATAGGAAACATTACATCAGTACCATATACCAGTTGAAAAGGAGAAGTTGCAATTGCATTTTTAATTGTTATCCTATCTGCCCACAATGCATATTTTAACATTGAGTCCCATGATCATTTATTCTGCTTCAATAAATTCTTGATACTCTGAATAATACTCTTATTGGTTGACTTAGCTAACCCATTTCCCTGAGGATAATAAGGTGTTGAGTGTTTCAAAACAATCTCATTCTTCTCACAAAATGTCACCATAGATTTGGACTTAAAATCTTGAGCATTATCAATCAATAACTTCTTGGGACATCCAAATCTGCTAAGAATATTTTCCTAAATAAAATCTATGATTACCTTGTCTGTTGCATTTCTTGTGGGGATAGCTTCTACCCATTTAGTGAAGAAATATGTAGCTGTCAAAATCCATTTATGCTACCCTAAAGAAGAAGGATTTATCTCCCCTATGAATTCCAAACCCCACTGCTGGAAAGGAGCATTCACTGCAATAGACTTCAATGGTAAAGACACCAACTTTTGCTTGCCAACAAACTTTTGACATGGGATACAAGCTCTTACCTGCTGATATACATCAAAGAATAAAGAAGGCCAATAGTATCTAACTCTCAAGATTTTATAAGTTGTTTCCTTCCAATACTTATGTCCCCCACAAGCACCTTCATGTGATTCAGAGATTACCTCTTCAATTTATGGCTTATCCAAACATCCAAGCAAAATTCCCCCTAGATCTTTCCAAAAGAGTTGTTGTTCTATCAGACAATATTTAGTAGTTTTCAACTTCAATGACCTAGCAGCTTTCTTATCTAGATGTTTTGGACATTGTAAATACAAAAGAAAGTGTACAATGTCTGCATACCATGTGGATTCTACATAGTGGTCCATAATTCTTTCCTTCTCTTGCTCCGCTTGCAATTCTTATCGTATGGGTTTTTCTGCCATGAGATGATTACCTAAAGCTTGACAATTTGAATCGGCTAACAATTTAGCCAAACCTTGTCCCTTCACTACCTTTGTAGGCTTAATGTCCACATCATATTCCATTATCTTTGCAATCCATTTCCCCCTTTTTGCTTCACTATCAGGTTGAGTTAATACATCCTTACTGGCAGCATTAGGAACATAAGCAATAACTTTAGAATGTAGAACATAAATTCTAAAAAACTTTAATGCTTTTACCAATGAGTAATCTTGCTTCTCCAAAGTGTTGTACTTCAACTCTGAGTCTTTGAGGGTCTTGCTAAAAAATGTAATTGGGTGTTCAAGTCCATCATTATTCTTCTGTAATAAAAACAATAGCTAAAGTATCCTCTGATGGAAAAGAAAAAGTCAAAAATTACTTTGAAAAATTATGACTTCCTAGCATTGGTGCTTCTATAAGAGCTATCTTAATCTTTTCAAATGAATTCTTAGCTTTTGCAGTCCACTTAACTTCCTAATCTTTTTTCAACATGGCTGTAATTTGTTTAATGGTTTCAGCAAAATTTCGTATCAACCAAGGCAGGAAATTTATTTTTCCAATAAAATATTGCACATCCTTCTTACTTCTTGGTAAACTAATTTTCAGATTAGCTTTTACCCTTTCTAGATCTATCCTTATGCCATCGGCTGAAACGAAATGACCCAACAATTTACCTTCTTGTACAAAAAAATGCAACTTTTTGGGATTGAGAGACAATCTATATTTTCTGCATTTCAAGAAATTTTGTTTTAATTGTTTTAAGTGCTCATAATCAGATTGTGAGAAGACTGTAATGTCATATAAATAAATTACCACAAATGTATCCCTCTCTCCCACAAAGGCTATGTCCATAGCTCTTTGAAAGGTAGCTCCAGCATTCATTAATCCAAAAGGCATTTTGTCGTACACAAAAGTACCCCAAGGGGTAGTAAAAGTTGTCTTTTCTCTGTCATCCAAGTGCATTGCAATTTGGTTATACCCTAAAAAACCATTTACCATTGAGATTCTTTGTGCACCAACCACCTTCTGCAATATTTGTTCAATCTTTGGTAAAGGATAATTATCTTTAAGTGAAGACCTATTCAAATTTCGAAAATCAACACACAATCTTATCTCACCATTCTTTTTTCTGACAGGTACTTGATTTGCTACACATGAAGAAAATTGGAGGGGAACAATAATCTTAGCATCTAACAATTTTTTTACCTCCTTTTCTATAATGGGGAATAAAGCAGAATTGATTCTCCTTAATTTTTGTCTGAAAGGTTTAACATTTGGTTTCAAAGGCACTTCATCCTGTATAATACTAGTATCATACGTCTTCAAATCCTCATATGACCAAGCAAAAATATCAACATACTATTTTAATAACTTGATGTACCTATTTCTTTGCTCTATTGTGAGTGCCTTTGAGATCTTCACTATTATAGGGTGCTCCTTGGTGCCAATATTACAATCCATTACATTTTCTTCTAAAGACTGCATAGCTGGTTTTAAAGGGGTGTCATCTTTTGAAAAAATCCTCTCTAAAGGCACCAGACCTTTAGGAATAAAATTACTTTTCAGCTCAAAGATTTTGTGACCTGCAATTTCATTTTCTGCAACACCCTTAATATATTCAGATTCATCATCCTATTCTTGGTAAATTAAGGAATTAGAGAACTCACCTGTCAGCTCTAAAAACCTTTTTATCTCAAAATCATCCTCAAAAACTCTCCATTGCTTTATATTATCAGGCACAAAAGTTTTGTACCTAACTTCAATAGGATACTTCAGCTGAGTTGTTTTAGGAATCCTGAAATGTGTGGTTGCTAGGGAAAGAGAATCAGCAGTTTGGTTATGATCCCTAGGAATATAAGAGATATTAAAATCCACAAAGAAATTGTCTATCATATCCCATACTTCATTCCTGTACACTTTCAACAAATCTTGTTTTACTTGATAGTTATTCCTTACTTGATGAACAACCAACTTGGAGTCACCATACACAGAGATTTGCTGAATACCCAAATCGTTTGCAGCTTTCAAACATAACAACAAAGATTCATACTCTGTTGTATTATTAGTGGTAATAAATTCTAACTTGTACATTAATCTTACCGCTTCACAACCAAAAGATACCTGGACAACTCCTACTCTAGCACCTTCCTTAGATGATGATCCATCAAAATACATTTGCCAAAGTTCATTCTCCTGTTCCTTAGTGCATTTGACTGATTTTTCTTTTTCAACCTGTAATATACCAGTAGCATCATTATCATCACTAAAGTGCAACATACAAGTACCCAAATCCTTTTCAATAGCATATAATGGATGATTTGTAGGATTTTTGTCATCAATTATAATATAAGCAAATTGTAACTCTCTATACAACCTTCAATTCTCACCTCCAAAGACAGGAATATTTGCATATGTTAAGTCCATCTGTAGAGTTCCACCTACCTTATTGGCCCAAGATCTAGAAAGGAGCATTCCAAACTTAGGTGTGATATCCACCACACCTACATCCATAATAACACTATTCATTGGTAGCTGAGCTAAACTAACCACCACATCCTTTATTACTCCTAACCATTTTACAGCTCAAGAATTGAAAGCATACAAGTCATGATAAGGTTTTGTTATGCTCAACCCTAAAGCCTCCATGACTGCTTTTGGCATTATATTATGAGATGCTCCTGAATCCAAAAGGAAATTATGTATCATCTGCTCATGAGTGGTTAATGTGATGTAAAAAGGTGGAGATGCACTTGCATCATTTTCAGTTTTCTCTATCGAAGCTGATCCAATAAAAAATTTGGGATTTTCCTCCTCTAAATTTATCGTGTCAGAGGGTACTTGACTGCTTGCTGAAACAATCATTTTCAAAACTGAATTTTTGTAAGAAGGATTTTTTATCAACTCGATGAAAGGCATGGGGATTTTAATTTTGCACAATTCATTTTCAAGATTAAAATTATGCATACTCGTATTCACTTTTTCAACTTCAATAACCTTCTCCGGTTTATCCTGATTCTGTTTTTTTTCTAATACTGGATCAGAATGCTATTTAGGAGGAAGAATTGCCTTCTTTTTAGGGTTTTGAACCACCTGTTTTAACCCTAATCTTAAATTTAGGGTTTTGTTTGGATCAGACTGATATATATCAGCAATTACTTCAAGGTTTAAATCATTTTCTGTTTGAAAAACATCTGCATCATAATATTCATAGTTTAAAAAATCTTCCTCAGTCACAAAACCTTCAGTTAACTGTTCTCCAAAATAATTCTAGTCTTGATCTAGATCCTCAAAAAACTCTTCTTCTTCTATTTCTCCTTCATCAGTGACATTATTTTGAAGTGGGGGTGGCACCTTTTGATCCTCATCTTCTCTCCTCTCTCATTGTATGTCATTATTTCTTCTCTCTCTAGGAATGAAATGAGGTGCAAACTGTCTTCTGAACTGATTTGGATTGTTAGGGTTTTTTTCTCCCTCTTGAACATGCCTATGGGAATTTTTCCCTAATTCCAATTTGTTTAGTTTTTCTCTTAGGATTTTCACTAGTTTTTTCATCTCATCAATCTTACCATCTATAGAGTGTGATGTTGAAACTACTGGAGCTGCCTCTTTCTTACCCTTTCTGTCATAAACTTGTTGAGATGAGTTTCCCTTCAGTCTATTAGAAGCAAGAATATTAGATTCCACTTCTAATGATGTCTCTTGCATATTAACTAAAGTAACAAGTCTACTTTCTCTCAAGAGTAGGGAAAACTCATGATCAAAAGCATTAGCATAAGTGAGTTTCGCAGAAGTTTCATAAGGTTTAATCTCTACCAGGATTCTACCATACATTTTATTGAACCTCTTAGATAAATCAACTATAGTTTCATCTTTCTTCCTTCTTAGGGATTCGAACTATGTAATATAATATGTGTGATCCTTAGTATCACCCCATTGTCTCATGAAAATATCCTGAAGCTCTTCTATTATAGTAATAGAGTTTGTTGGTAACTCTCTGAACCATTTTCTGACCCCTCCATCCAAACTCTATACAAACATCCTCATCCACACATATTTTGCCTCAATATTCGGTTTATCTGCATAGATGAGAAATGCATCCCAATGCTCCTCAGTTGTGGTCTCACCTTGCCCATTAAACCTAGGTAAGTAATTTTGGTAGTCTCCACCAGGAAGAGCATTTAAGGGCTGAGGTAAAACTAGAGGTGCATACCTAGGTGCTACCATACGATCCATCATATCTAATGGTTGATTTTGGTTTTCCATCTTTAAATTGACTGGTTTAGATGAAGGAAAAACTTGACTAGGACTTGGCTAAAAAGGACTCTTACCAACTTTGAGGTGAAATAAAGGGATTTTTCTATGAGATGAGGTTTTTACATTTTCTTCTGAAGACTACATAGGTAGTTTTAAAGGGGTATCATCCTTTCTATCTTGTAGCCTATAGAATGAGTCCTACACAACATATAGATCTCAAACTGCAAGTATTAGAGCTTATAAATAAAGGTGTGGTAAGATAAAGCATGAGTCCATGTGATGTACCAGCATTGTTGGCTTCAAAAAAAGATAATATGTGGAGTATGTGCATAGATAGCAAATAAAGCAACAAAATTACCATCAAATATCAGTTTCCTATATCGCGCTTGGACAACATGATGGATTTTCTAGTCGAAGCTAAATATTTCAGTAAAATTGATTTGCAAAGTGGATACCACCAGATCCGAATTCGCAAAGGAGATGGATGGAAAATTTCCTTCAAGGCTAGGGATGGAATAAATGAATCGATGGTTATGACATTTAGACTGTCCAATGCACCTAGTACCTTCATGCGGTTGATGAATATTGTGCTTTGACCTTACATTGGTATGTTTGTTGTTTTTTATTTTGATGGCATTATAGTTTTCAGCAAAAACAAAGAAGATCACTTGCAACATTTAAATATTATATTGTATACATTGATAAAACATACTCCTTATGCAAATGTGAATAAATGTAGGTTCCTCCAAGAAATTTTGGTATTTTTTTGTTTTGTCATCTCACCAGAAGGATTCAAGATAGATTCAGAGAAGTTTAGATAAATTTTGGAGTGGCCTAGTGTTGAGAATATAGTTTTCATTGATGTTAAAGGTGTTCATGAATGACAAAGGAATAACTAGTAGATATGGTAGCAGGATAAGCTCGGTAATCAAAAAAGAAATATACGAAGTGAGGAGCGAAGAGAGAGCAAAGATACTATGTGATATCAAAATTGTCTGTTAAGAGCACTGCATGAAGGAATTGATCGTTCCACTGATTAGTTCAACCATATATTTGATGATTTGTATATTAGATAGATCAATGGTATGAAACAGAGAGTTTAAAGAGTGTGTATAGATCTATGTATGTAATCAATTTCGTCAAGTGAAAGAAAACCCAAGATAAGCCTAAACCAACTACACATACGACTAGAGATCGTACGGTTGATATTAGAGGTGGAGAGTATCAACGGATAAAGGAGGATTCCGCCAGATAAAATAAAGGGGAAGATAAAGAAGGGTCGAGCTTGTGAAATCAGAACTAATCGTTGGAAATCAGATTGAAATCAACATCCGAGATTGATCATTAAAATAGATCGACGATGCACAATGATTCCACTGGGTGGAGTTGCACAGCTTCGAAATTTTCTTTATGTGTGCAGAATTTTTATGAAATCTGCTTCATCATATTTGAATTCCATCACTGATCTGGTGGGGACACAGATCTGACAGTCCTTAAGGATTCTACTGATTCAACTAGTAAGGTGGTTAATAGTAATGGTTTGGTTGCAAAATTTTAATGTAATATTCTCTATAGTAACTGGATTCCATCGTTGATCGGGGTAGATCAAGATATAACGATCTTAAATGATTCTGCTGATTCAACTAGAAGAGGAATTAACAGAAGAGGCCGACATGAAATTCAATAGTTAGGATTTAATCCGCGAGCAAATCTACGGTGGTGAATGATTTCTGCACAAAGAAGAGGAAATATCCACAAATCCACATTAGATCGTAGATCGATGGACAGAAGTGAACCCGCAAAGAAATCAACGATTCATAAAAAAAGAGGAAACCAAAAAGTGGAAGATGAGAAATCAAGGTCTAGAATAATATGGGTTTCCGTAACTCGAAGTTTGGAAGGAAGAAAGTGGAAGGCGAAAAGAATAAGGCGGAGAATCATGAAAAGACTGTGGGAAATGTCACCATTCCGCATTCTGCATCCTACAATCCAAAATATTAATGGTCAGAAAGACATTCGTAAAAAATCGACAATGCAGAAAATGGAAGGCATAGAATTGTGAAAGCAACGTTTGATTTTTTGAGAACCCACATTCTACATCCTCTGATCTGGAAGATCGATGGTCAAAAAGACATCCGTAAAATATCAATGGTGTGGAAATCGTAAGGTAGAGAATTACGAAAGCAACGTTTGAGTTTTTTAGAACCCGCATTCTACAACCCATGATCGAGGAGATCAACAGTCAGGAGACATCCATAAAAAATCAACGGTGCGGAAAGATTGGTTTGAAAAGATGAAATCATGAAATGATATTTGGAAAAAGTCACATATCCGATATTTGATTTCCACCTCAGATCGACGGTCATGAAAATATTGAAGGAGATAAACGGTGTGGAACTGTTGAGGTGAAAAGATAAGTACGAAAAGACACTTTGAGAAATGTCATAGGTAGGTAATCTGTAGTCTAGGAGATCAACGGTCACGAAGAGCTTGAAGAAGATCAACGGTGCGGAATGGTTGAGGTGGAAATCTAAAGTTCAGAAACACAATTTGAGAATTTCATAGTTAGGAAATCAACATACCACATAATATCTTAGGTATATAGTTAGAAAGAATCCCGATATAAAATCAACAGCTCAGGATAATTGCGGAAATGAATATTGCGGAAGGTCACGACTGGAGGATTAAATAGTAAATCGATTAACATGGAATTTTTTTGTTGTTTTAAAGAATCATGATGGAGGTAGATGACTCAACGTTTCAATGCTAGAATGAGGAATGGAGTTCTCATGAAGAGGCATGATCGAAGAATGAAATGGCGCAATGGTGAAGAGATACATCTGCAGGAAACATGAAGGTATTTATACACAGAGGGATGAGTCAGAGAATTTTTCTTTAGGGTCCATATCATAGAATAAGAAGCATATACTAGTGATTGTGACAAATATTGAAGGGTAAAGGAATATAGAATATTACTAAAACATATTAGGGTGGCAGGGTGGCGCTAAGGAAGACAACGAACCTGCAAGGGGTTGTAGCCTTCTTCCAGTAGTAGCTGGTAAATAGGATGTAGTAGCATCTTGTCAGTTGTAGCTAACAAAAAAGGGGGTTGTATTCTCCTTCCAGTAGTTGCTAGAAAATAGGTTGTAATACCATCCTTGTCTGTAGTAGTAGGCAAAAACTATTTTTAAATAACAATTTTTCAGTAATAGGAAGTATTGGTGGTTTACCCAATTGGGCTTCCACGATAAATTTGTATTATGTGTGTTCTTGTTGATCATGTGTTTTAATAAATAAATTAAAAGTCGTTTTAAATTGTTAAAAAGTTACAATACTGATTCAGTCTCCCCCCTCTCGGTATTGTCTAGTATTTCAACAATTGGTATCAAGGCATGTTCCTTCACCATAGTTTAACCAATAGAAGGTATATCCTATTTAAAACCACTATGGATCAACAAGAAGGTTTAACCACCAAAATACCTCCATTATTCATAGGAGAAAACTATTCAAACTGGAGTGTGAGAGTGAAGTGCCATATGATGTCCCTTGGATGGAAGGTTTGGGAAGAAACTAAAAGGAATATAAAATAGATGACCAAGCATGTACTGACCCAAAGGAGCTAGGTCGATATGAAGGTAACTCAAAATCCCTAAATGAAATCTTGAGTGGGTTGAAAAACTCTGTTTTTACAAAAGTTATGCAATGCAATACTACCAAACAATCTTGGGATAAGTTAAAAAATATCTATGAAGGAGCATCTAAAGTTTAAGAATCCAAGATTCATACATATAAAGGGCAGTTTGAGAGCCTTAAAATGAAAGAAGAGGAAAATATTGGGGAATTCCTTCTAAGAGTAGATGAGGTTGTCAATGTTATTAGAGGACTTGGAGGAAAATTAAAAGAAAGAGAAGTGGTGAGCAAGGTACTAAGAACATTTCCAATGAAGTATGACTCAAATGTGTCCACTCTAGAAGAATGGGATGACCTTGATGACATGATAGTAGATGAACTACATGGGATCTTCACTGCATATGAGATGAGGAAGGGACATAATTAACCCTCAAGAAAAGAGGCAGCATTTAAAGCCCTATCCAAGAACCAATTAGAGAACCTAGACGAAGAAGAAGCTCTTTTCATCAGTAAACTTGAGAGAGGTACTGGGAAATACGAAGGAATTATACCCTTGAAATTTTTTAACGATGGAAGAATTGGACATTTTTCCCATAAGTGTCCTTACCCAAAACAAGAGGAGAGTGATCATGAAGAATCTTGTTGTCATAAGGATAAGACCATGGGTAAGAAGAAGTTTAAGAAAAATAAGAAGAAATTATATTCCAAAGAAGATAGTGATGATGAAAGTGAATATACATAAATGCTATTTATAGGGACAACAAATTCAGATGAGGAATCAGAAGTGGACATAGAAGCTCAATACATGGTTGTTGTTGATGAAATTGAAACATGTAGGAAAAGAAACAAAGTTTTGAAAGAAAATTTGTCAAAGTACCAAGAAGAAACAAATCAAATTATTATGGGCCTTAAGAACCAGCTTCAAGAGGCCAAGAATATTGAACAGGATCTAGTAGATCTCCTCCGGAAGAGAATCCAAGATTTTGAAAAACTTGAAAAATAGATTATTCAACTTAAAAAAGGGGTTGATGAAAAATGTATCAAATCAAATTTTGAGAATAGCTCAAGGATCTTAGATGATATCTTAAGTATCCAAATACCATCAAATGATAAAACAGGTCTAGGATATGACAAAGAAAAGGAGCCATAATATATCTCTGTCACAAACCAAGGTGGAAATGAAAGAAGCTATGATGCACTAAAGAGTGTTGTTAAAAGGGAAGAAAGCAAGAAATATGTTTCATCCTTCCATGACAAAGATAGAACAAATGAGGTGTCTAAGAGACCAATGAAAAATAGATATCATCAGATATTTTTGGGTCATTTTTACTCATGTAATAATTTTGGTCATAAATCCTTGAAATGTAGAGCTTATGGAAAGGTTTATGAATATAAGAAGGATACATCTAGTAAACCAAAAGGAAGAAATCATAACCATTTTGGACCTCTTCAAACATATGACATAGAGTGTTACTAATGTAATAACTTTGGACATATGGATAGAGAATGTAAACTAAAGAAGAATGTTTCAGTAGAAGCTCATAAATAGTGGAAGAAGATGGAAGTTGTGAAGCAAGGAGATCCGAAGATTCCTTAACCATAAAGGGAAATTATATGGATACTATCATTGCTGTCATAAGTTTGGTCACAAAGTTGCTGACTGTAGAACCAAGGGAAAATATCAAAGCTTGAGAAGGAAACAAGACACAAACACAAAAGATGATAAAGGACATGTAAGCAGGATACCTCATGGGAAGATATGGAAGAAAAGGTCAAATTACAAGAACTCAGAAGAAACAAAAATTTCAAACATCAGTGAGGTCTCCAAAGATGATGATGAGCATAATAGTACCATAAATAAGGATGACATCCATTATGAGGAAAAGCAATATGGAGATGTACAAGAATACACTGATGAAGATGAAGATGAAGGTGAAGAAGAAGGATGTAGTGATGATTGTGGGATTATTTTCTAAATATCTCTCATGATTTAAAGAGAACCCTAAAAATAACATTAAGAGGGATCATATACTCAAGGGGAGTTAAAGTAAGAAAATTTCAATTTGTATATTATGTGAAAGATNGTGAACCTCTCACATAGCACGTGCGATCGTGGGATATTAAAGAATACCCTTAATTTCGAGAGATATTGACCCAAACTCTTTTTGTTGAAACCCCCTCCTAATACTTTAAACCTCCTCCCCACCCCTTTTTATACCTCAATCCTTATAAACCACCCTGCCCACCCCCACCTTAAATCCCCCATCCCCCCAATACCTGCAATATATTGGTTTGATTTTTTGTAACTTTAAAACCCACAATATGAACTAATGTGATAGGATATTGGTCAACAAGTGAAGCCCCCATGGAAATATGTTGAAAGATATCTTCATAAAAATACAATAGATGATCAAGGTTAAATGATAATATTGGTGTATGGTTGACATAGATAAAATGTAAGAACTATGAAGTAACATGAGATCAAAAAAATGTGTGTTTAATGAATACCATGATGTCTACAATCAAATAGAAGATAAATATTTTATGTTCACTTAAAATTTGAAGACATGGCACATAAAAATTGTAGACATTGGAAGAAAACGCAAGACTGATCTAAAAAATAAAAATTTCAGCTATTGAAAAGTGCCAGGATGAGTAAAAATAACAGTGAAGATTGTGAAGGAACAATGGGTATTTAAAAAAATATATTTATCACATTAAGGAAGCTCTTTCTAATTTTTTATCTCAAAACTTATAGAAAATATTATTGTTATCTCAGGCAAAGGATTATGTGAAGACTTCTTGAGAAGAGCAAGTTACATAATATAGTTTTTTTAAAGCAAACAATGTGATGTTGAGTGTAAATTGTTAACACAAAAAATGTTCACCTAGCTCTACATCGCCCAAACTTCATACATTCATCATATTTCCCTTAATTTTGACCTTCACAATTGTATTTCAACCAAAAAAAGGGCCAAAAAATTATTATTTACTATGGTTTACCCTCATTCTCTTCCAAAAAAGGTTAAAAAACCCTAAAAAGGGTCAAAAACCCTAAAAAGGATTCCAAAACCCTAAAAAATAGATAAGATCAAAATACCACAACAAAATACCATGGGTTAACCTTGGTTCAGAAAGCCCTAAAACTTTACTATAAATACATTGTGAAAGTCTCCCAAAAAACCGTTTTTCATAACCTTTTTCCATTGTGAGTATGATGGGACACCTTTAGCTCTCAGGTATTCACACACATTGTTTCCACAACCATGTTTCCATACCATTCCCACTTAGTACGTCGAGACACCCTCTATATCCTCCTGGAGAACCGGCCTATGGAGAGGCAGATCACTTCCGAGATGACCACGGTGGCCCACTTTCAAGAAAAAAGGTATATTATTTAGTTTATTTTCATTTTGTTCTAGTGTATCCCTCGTATATATTTTCTTCATTTTTACTAATCTCGTTTGTTGTCTTAAGTTTTTTCATGAACTCTACCTTACAGTCTCATTGAGGTAAGGTTGATGCTTTTGCATGTAACAAGGGATAAATCCCTGTTATAGGTTTGGCAACTCCACTGGTCATTCCATAACGATCTCTATTTTGCAGGTTTATTACAGGTTTGTTTCCATTTTCCTCCCTTAGGAGTCATAGATTGGACCCCCATGAGGCCGATCTAAACCTCCTCTACATCAATGCCTGCCCCTCAACCCCTGTCAGCCCTGCCTTTCTGCATTTTTTCCCTTTCAGACATAGTCGCCCTTCTCAGACTAAAAGCTGTGAATGAATCGCACCTTTCATATTGACAAGCGCGACCCCAATCGTGACTTCCTCCTCGATACATGTGAGTTGAATTGTCGATATAGATCATGCCTGTCCCAGTGCTATAAGTGACCACAGTCACTTCTGTAACCCTGTTTCGAGTGACCCAGTCACATGAAACCTCTTGTTTGCGCAACTTGACTGTTTACTATCTAGATCGCCCCTACCTATATGTTCTATGCAACTTAGACGACACATTTTCCTCCGATAGGTGCGAGTGTCAGACTACATCCTATTTTCTATGCTTGGTTCAGACCCTTGTTTGTCCCAACCCTCTGTTCAAACCTTATTTTCTGTCCAGACTTGCTTTATTACAACCCTTTGCCGATTTCCTGCAAAAAACCCTAGTTACCCATTTTTGTGTCAATATTGGAAGGAAACCTTTTACATAGATATGCACACACACTCACACCATTAATAAAACACACTTGGTTCATGACCCCAAGCAAAACCTTAAAATCAACCAAATTTACTTAATAACATTCGGTTTGGAGCATAAGTATCATCTGCAACAACTGTGGGAAGTACTTGGGATTTTCCCTAAAACTCATTGTGAGGAGTACCACAAGAACCCTGAAGTAGCTAGCCATTGAGAGGGCCTACCAAGAGAAAAGGGCAATGACCCCCACTGGATTGACTAGATTCCCACCCATGAGGAAAACCAAAGAGTTTTCGTTTGTGGCCAAGCGATTAGCAATTTTACCTACACCGTGGAGTGAGGGGTACTACCCCAATACCTAAGTCATCAGACAGCCTTGGTGGTTGAGTGACCCATTTTGAACCAAAAGGAATATGTTTTAAATCAGGTTCCATATTCATCCCCTGTTACTACCACACCCACCATTGCTCCACCATGTTATTCCTATCGGCTTAGGGGACACACCCCTCAATTTGGTTCCTTGAACAGCCACCACTGAATCCACCTTCGACATCACTCACCAACCTTAGAGTTATAAACAGGCTCTGAGTCTAATTCAGATTCCTACCAATTTGAACCCACTTTGTTCACTACCTCGTCTAGCCCCATGGTCGACGCACAAATAGATCCCTTCTATGGAGGGGTAGTGGGAAATGGCCCCACATATTTGTCACCCGTAATCATGGGTATCCCCTCTAGTGGTCCCACCACCACTACACATGTTGTTATTGGCATACCACCCATTACTGGCATCCCCACTCCAGCTACTATGGTTTCCACCATTCCACCTGCTCCACTTAGGGGCAGTGGCCCTTCCACATCCATCCCAAATATCCCCACAATGGGGCCTCATCCTCATATACCCCTAACCATGCATGGGAACTATGTTCCTGCAAACATAGGAACCATTGTTGGTGTATCCCAAGCCAACCTCTGGTGTAGCTTACCTTTCATGGCTATTCTTAACTTTCCAGATTTGGAAAGATTAACAAATGACCCCATCAATCATCAACCACACTGGCCTTCCATGCCTAGAAAAATCCCATCAGACATCCCAAAGTTTGAGGGAAAGGAGGGTGAGGACCCCCAGAACCATATAATGTCGTTCCACTTATGGTGTTCCTCAAACAACATACCAATTAAAAATGAGGAATTAGCTACTACATGACTAAAAATTCTAGTCACCATAGGTTTTTCAAGTGATTTACTACTAAATATGAGAAATTTTGATTGACACAACTATAAATGACTAAAATAAATGACTAATTTAGTCACCAGTTAACAAATATGACTAGATAATAAGTGACAGAGTTAAAAATTACTAACATAAACGACTAATTTAGTCATAACATAAAAATGTCTGGCTAGAAGAATATCAATTAATCATCTATGCTAGTCATTTTTAATTGTATCATGGAAAATTGCAATTTTGATAATGAAGTGTAAATTTTGTAAATTGTATACCTTCTATTAGTAATATTGGTGCCGTGCACCTCAATATTCAGAGATCCAACAAAGCAATTGCACGAATTTTCTCTTGGCCATCATTTGAACCCTTAATCAATTTCATGCATCAAGTAAATTTACACAAGAGACAAATATAATGGTGGGGTTGTCGAACTGGCTAGCCTCGTTCACTTTGTATTAATAACAAATTTACAATAATGTATATACGACATAATGGAAACACTCCTATTGTGCAACAAACCAGTAAACACGCTTCCATCTACAATAATACAAAGAGTCGATTTGACCCCACCCGGGTGTCCAACTCTTAATACTGTCAACCAACTAACCCTTGTAGATTTCAATAGTCATGTGGACTGAACTCATCTAGAGCACTAGATTTCCATACCATCACTCCTTTCGCAACCCTGTTTCATTTTTGAGTTGAGCCACTTAGAGACTATTCCTACGACTAAGCGCAGATGCCTCCCTAGCTCGCATGTCTCGGCGTCTATCACTATGTTTCTTGTATGATGATGCTCATCAAAACTTGCCTCTTTCCATCCTAGGCATCATTCCTTTATACATGTCATAAGGGTGAGATTGGTCCCAAAGGTTGGTGCACCCCTTTGCTTAACGCATACGCTAGCTCCGGGCTGATGCGCTAACTCCACCGGAGGGTCCACTTCACATATGCGTGGGCTTGTCATTCCGTCGATCTGGTGCACTAAGTGTTTGTCGGACGTCAGGTTCATCTTTGTGGGTGATCACCTCCATTCCAAACTCCCCCAAGTTCACTAAGTGCGCTATCCATCTATATTGTAGAGGTGTCAGGCACGTCTCTCCTGGGCACTCGGTCCAACAACCCAAGCTTTGCTGAGCGCTTCCACCAAGAACATCCCTAGCGATGGGTGTGGTGCCAACTGTGCTTCTAGTGGAGTGCTTGGATCATTTGGACTTTTTAATCCACACTTCCTACCAAGGTGCATCCAACCTCTCTCTTGAGCGCTTCCAGCTCTGTCACACTGTCATACACCACCTGCCAACATGTTGTTGAGGTGCCACACTGTTCGGCTTGCTAAGATCCACTTGCTTGGTTATGGGAGCATGCTAATACTTGGTATACACACCCCACCTTATTTCCATTTCTTAGCCAAGGTTTCCCCTTTCCAATTCTTTCCAATTGAATTTCCGTATTTCCCAATCGAGCACCCAAGCCAGCTCTTGGGCGGGGGTGAGGTTCATGGTTGTAACAATGATGACTACAAACGATGACAATGACAATGGTGTTTATGATGACAATGAGGTTCTTAATGATGATCATGATGATGGTCACGATCAATATGGTGATGATAACGATAGTCATCAACACGAATACAGTCAACGTCATCATCACTAACCTCATCATTTTATTTTTAATTTATTTTTTTAATCAAAATTTATATTAAAATTAAATATTATTTTTCAATATATAAATAATAAATAGTACATAATAAGTAAATAATAAAAATATAAATAATAAATAACACTTTTAAATAATAATTATATATAAACAATAAATTTAAAAAAAAAAACATAAAACAAAAGTATATTAAAAAAACCTTACCTCCAACCAAAATTGGTGCAAAGAATTAGCTTTTAATACCTAAATAATAAAAATAAAAATAATTTATAATACTTTTAAATAAACAATTAGCTTTTAATACATAAATAATAAAAATAAAAATAATATATAATACTTTTAAATAATAAATATATATAAACAATAGATTGAAAAATAAAAACATAAAACAAAAGTATATATAAAAAAAACCTTCCCTCCTACCAAAATTGGTGAAAACAATTAGCTTTAGCCTCTCGCCAAAATTCACTCATTCTAACAGAGAAACTCAGCCCATGAGTAGAGAAATCCAAAGGGCAGATCTCTAGGGCTATTTTGTTGTGTAAGGAAGAGGGATGTCGAGCAAAGCAACCGAGTAGGATCCCAGATTGAGCTAGAAAGATGGATCAGAGCCAAGGAGAGCAGTAGAGGAGCCAATGCCCCCAAAATCGGTGAGTAGTGAGCCCTAAATCTCTCTTTTTAATCCTTTTGTCTCTATTTGAATTTGTTTTTTCTCATAGATAAGTTTATTTTCCAAGCTAAGCTGATCTCATATTGGGGTTATTGCTGAGCTAATTCAATCTTAGATTGGGGTGGGGTTATTGTTGCTGTGTGGAGGAGAGAAAGGCTAAAGAGAGAAACCCATATGGATCTCAAACTAAGCTAATAACATGGAGCAGATCCAAGAAAGGAAATAAAGGAGAAAATGCCTCCAAAATCGGTTGGTGAGTATGCTTGAAACCCCTCCCCTCGTTGCTTTTCCCGGTGCTTAATATTTTGAAATTTTAATTTCTTTTGGTTTTTGTTGTTTCTATATTCCATTAGAAAGGATTTTTTACAAAATGTTACATTTTGTAGTAGCCTTAGTTGATATTTTATAGCAAGGTCATATTTTCCTTTGAAAAAGATTTAATTGGATTTCCTTCAAGGGAAAAGGGTGTGGATTTACTTCTTCTCAAAAAGTTCGTTCTGCGAATTAGTTCCTGCAGCTTATCTCGTTCCTTCCAGGAATTCTTTGCTGCACCCGTGGTCCTAACATATTGACTGACCTCGATTGAGACCTAGATATCTATTGATATAACCCGTATATACATTACCTTCCTTACCGAGAGATTGATTGATACCACCTCATGGTCTTGTTTTTAAAAGTATGTCATTTTGATGTGCATGTTTTGAAATGGGTACCCGATATGAGAACACCCATTTATTAATATCAAGATCCACATACATAAGGTGGAAAATGAAACACCCATCATTTTGGACACCATCGATCACATTAGACCGCTTTGGATTGTGAAAAACATAAACTTATACTTAGCTTAGCGTAGGGGGTGTAAACCCCAAACCTGGTGTCAGTTTCAGATGGCACCGCTCCTTACCCTCCTACCTTGGGTGAGAGCTTCCTGCTCCTCATTGTGTATGCTTTGGATTATTTTCTAGGTAAATTCAATATATGGGAATCACTTAGAGTCACTCTTTATCACTATAATTCTACCTATTGTGGGTATTCATTGGCATGTCTGACTATTTGGGAAAACATTATACTTGACATTTACCAAAGAAAAAAGGTGCAAAAATAGTTAAAGACTGGAATGTATTTACTATGGTTTGTTAAGTGAACTATGATTATCAGGATGAAAGGATTCCAACAGTATTTTTGGAGTGTATTTTATTTAATGAAACATTTTCTTCACCTAATGTTCAAGCAGATTCCTTGATCACAACATTCCCTATCCTATGAGATCAGAAATAAATGAATAGCGTTTAGGTAATCCTTCATTCTTCTAACACGAAACAAAAAGACATTCATATTAGAACAATCCAAGAGGGTAGTAGGCTCAATAACTTCTACCGGGGGTAAATATGGAAACCAATTTGTGTCTATGAACTGGGGTAGTTGTGGGTTGATCGACAGGCATTATGACAATTATGCCACATGGTTGAGCATTATGACAATTCTGAAATCCATTCAGTTAACATCTGAATGGCTGGACTATGCTTCCAGATTAAATTTATAAATTTAATCTGATTTGCATGAATGACCTAATTATGTGTGTACAAGACTATCAATGACCTGATGGCCCAATGAAATGATTTGACTAGCTGAATACCTAGCTATCTGGTTACCTTATGGAGTAATGATATAACTTTATCTTACTAGCTAGTTATGAAGCTTCCTTAACTTTACCATGAACCAATCTAATAAAGAGATTTCTCCCCTTTGTATAAATGATGTAGTATGTTTAGTGTATGTTTTCTGCTTTTGTGTCTAAGCATGTTTGATAGATGGGTTCTCCCCTAATGCCTCTTTTATGACGGTTTGTGCTTACGCAATTGCCTTCTTCCTTCTTTCTGAGACTGAATACGTGTTAAAGGGTCTCTATGTTATGATCTTTTTTTATTGCAGGAACAGTTTAGTGTGGTTTGTTTGTTAAGAAGTCAAATGTAATGACTATAGCGAGTGTTGCGTTATACGTGGTCTAATCAGTGAAAAAGTAAAGCAAAAATTCTTCTAAAAGTTTCCTGGTAGAGGAAGCTTTAGCTACATAGGAGGCATGTTTGGGTAAGTTTTTCTGGTTTTTTTAGGAAAATGCTATGTTCATGTGTTTGAAGGTGCAGGCTAATTCCTTGGTCGTGTGTCTTAAGTCAGAAGTCCAATGGTGTCTTAAGTAAAATGCCGGATGCTTAAATAGAATGGATAGCAAGGAGCCCAATGTTGAAATAGAATGGGTTTATAAAGAGTAAGAATACCAATAGCCAGAAACCCCATGTTGATTCCATCATTGTGCAAACTCAATAACTATGTCATTTTAAATTAGGGTTTCTAGATTCCATGGTTCAAGTGATGCGTACCCACCCTGGTAAAATGGTGATTTTGTTATGACTCTCTTTTTACATTCTTCCTGGGTCAAAAACTCAATCAATTTCCCTAATTCGATGTGGAATCATGTTGCTCCCAAAAAAAATATGACAGGATTCAATGGATAGTTATTTACTACCAATTTCAACACATCAGGTCTTGCATAGTTCCCAACCACATCAGAATCAAATTTTGCTCTCGCAATGTCACCAAAATCTGCAGTGAAGAAAACAAAGGCAGTTCAAAAATAATTCACAATAAAGAAGCTATTATATCCTCCTATATTTTCATGCTCATAATGGTATCAACATAGAAACATGCCAGTATGGAAAATATCCTATAATACATGAGTCACAATGAGCCTTTTATAAGAAATGAACTAAATTCTTTGAAAAGGTCATGCAAATCAAACTTATATGGATTTATAGTCCACTCAGATGAAAGTAACCTGAAACATATTACAGTCTTATAAAGATATTCTTCTATCATGTAGGGTGTCTTTAGGTATTTTTACCAATATCTGCAGAAATTAGAGCCTCCCCTTCAAAATTGGGCCCGAAAAATACAGTACTAGAAGGAGAAATAATACCACTTCCACCTGTAGTTACAACAGTCTCTAGAGAGGTATTATCATCTGAACTATTATATTTTTATCATTTAAACAATATGATCTTAGGATCTTATCTAAGAGAATAACATGCACAGTAATAATCACAAGAGACAAGAGACAAATAATTTTCCTCAGGGAAACCATAAAGGAGAAAACCCCACAACTTCCTTAGAGATAGAATAAGCACCAATAGCAAAAGTAAAACCTGAAAACATAAAGATGATCTCCAATAGCTGATGTCTTTATCACTTGTTCCAGCTTTCTCTTTCTCACTCATGCACCCGAGTTGAGTGAGTGTGTGTGTATATAAATGAGGAGAGCCTCACTTCTATTTATAGTCTTTCGTTCACTTAACATTTAACCCTATCATGTAGGCTCAAGTAAACTTGTAGGATCGAGTAACCATAATTGGGTTAAATTAATATAATAATATATTCTAGAGGGTACTAATGACCTGAATTACAATGGAGGGGACTTCCTCATGACTCTTATTAATTCTCTCGATAGGAATCATCGAGGTACAATGAAATACACATGATTCTCCCAATAGGAACATCGGGGTATGACAATACATGACTTGATTATATTACTGATTCTCCTGATAGGAACATTTGGGTACAATACATAAGTGAATACATTCCAAATTTACAAATATATCAACACTTCCTCTTAACTAGAAACATATTATCTTGACACAATACATCAGCACAAGTCTTCTTCTCTGGATCATCATCAAAACTGGATCATCACTAGATCATCATCAAAACTAGATCATCACTGGATAATCATCAAAGTTGTACCATCATTGGATAATTATCATCATTGCTCTTCTTTCTCAATCAATTGGTTCTATCTCTCAATTCTACTTGTCATAGGAAGTTCTATAGAGCCAACCCTTTTTCATGTTGGTTGTAGGCCTAGCCTCCAGGTAGGTATTCATCTTCTTTATCACTTATATCTAACCCAGTTAGAAAGGCCCACCCAGCACTCACATGTGACCATGGGAGGAACACATCCCACAACCATGTCGGAAAGGTCCATCACTCACATCTGACCATGGGAGGAACACATCCTGCAACCATGTCAGAATGGCCCAGCACTTATATCTGACCATGGGAGGAACACATACCACAACCATATTGAAAAGGCTCAGCACTTATATCCAACCATGGGAGGAACACATCTCGAAACCATGTTGGAATGGATCGACACGTATATCTAACCATGGGAGCAACACATCCCGCAACCATGTCAGAAAGGCTCTGCACTTACATCTGACCATGGGAGGAACACATCCCACAACCATGTCAGAATGGCCCTACACTTACATCTGACCATGGGAGGCCCAACCTACCACCATGTGAGAATGGTTCTGCACTTACATATGACCATGGGAGGCCTAGCCTGCCACCATGTTAGAATGGATCTGCACTTACCTCTGACCATGGGAGGCCCAGCCTGCCACCATGTCAAAATGGCTCTAAACTTACATCTAAACATGGGAGGACCATCCTACCACCATGTTATAATGGTACACAGACTCATCACTTCCCCTTGGAAGGAACCTTGATCTGGAGAACACCAAGCTTCTCCCTAAAGTACTCAAACTTCACTCTGGCCAATGGCTTGGTCAACACATCAAATATTTTCTCATCCGTCGCAACATACTAGAGCTTCACTGCTCCTCTCTGCACCATATCCCTAATATAGTGATATTTGATCTCGATATGCCTTGACTTTTCATGGAACATCAGGTTCTCCGAAAACTTCAAACAACTCTAGTTGTTGCAATATATACAAGTAGCATCCAAATGGATATCAAACAAATCAGATAGTAGCTTCCTCAGCCACACTGCCTCACAACTATCCAAACAAGCTATGACATACTCTGCTTCAACTATACTCAGTGCCATGTAGGATTTCTTCCTACTAAACCAAGAGATCACACGTGATCCCATACTGAAGCAGTACCCCAAAGTGCTCTTCCTATCAATGGCACTTCCTGCACAATATGAATCCACATAACCTTCCAGGTTAATCTTCTGATTCACCTTATACTTGATCTCATAATCAACTGTACCCTTCAAGTACCTTAGAATATGCTTTGCAGCAATCAGGTGAACATGTCTAGGATCCATTAGGAACTAGTTCAATGTGTTCACAGTAAAGAAAATATCTGGTCTCGTATTCGTCAGGTACATCAAGGACCCAATCATTTGATAATACATTGTATCATCAACCGATTCTGATGAAGTACTACTCAGTAGCTTCAAGTTCAATGCCATAGGTGAGGTCATGGCCTTGCAGTCCATCATCCCAAACCTCTTCAGTGTAACATCCCCGACCCTCTGACCGGGGAAGAGGACGCTACTAACACCAAACACAGGGGCAAATATCCCCATGAACATGCATATAATGTTGAATACAAAAGCTTAAACATAATACATACTAAGATGCATAATCCTTCATATACATAGAGGAAGAAAACATTCATTCAATCAAGCATGCTACATGTTCATCATATTCATCAAATAGTAAATATAAATGCAAATACAAAATAGTTAAGAATACTCATCTGGTAAGAAATCGTCATGCAACCAGTTACATCATTGCAGCATTCCACCCAACCATAGGCCAGCGTGCTCATCAATCTCTCAGCAACACTACCACCCCCAAGTTGGGCATGATTCCTCAAGGAATAAGGGTCAAATCAGGCTTACACATAGCCAAGGTACACAAATCAACCAATCCCACATAGTAGGGTTTATCAGGATATCAAGTAGCTAGGAAAGGCTAAATGCTAAGCTGGTGACCTCAAACACCATTTTTCTCAAGCATACCCAACCTCTAATCCTACTCTCAATAGTCCGAATACCAACCACTGCATACCATAGCAAACAAATAGTTCATAGCTCTGTGAAGAAGATGGAGACCACAGGGTGACAATTCCAAACCAAAAGGTGAATCACAGTTCAGGTCAAACAACACTTCAGAGTTGTTCTTGGCCCTAGTGTGGCCAAAACAACTCAGCAACAATCCCAATAACCTCAGTAATCAAGAAGCAACCCAAAACCAGGGGAGGACAACAACCCCAAAATCACAAAGAAATGATCACAACAACTACACAGTCTGCAAAAAGGGAAGAATCCCAACTACCAGCATGGATAGGGATAAACATAGAAGCAGACCACCAGGCCGTGAGGGTAACCCACATACACACAACCCCTGCACGTAAATGGATTTTGCACATTAAAACTCATGAGGAAAAACCTACCTTCCCCATCTCCCTACATGAGGAAGAGCAAAATGATGGGGAAAAGACTTATATATCCCACAGTCATCCGAAACTAGAGAGTTGAACAGCTATCTACGTGAGGGTGAGACACATTTCGATAAAGTAGCAGGTCAGAATTTTGGTGTGAATAGAGGAAATATAGCGTAGAAGGCAATCCTACTTCTGCTATCTGATCTTTCATGGCCCATTCAGGCCCATGCTACAACCAAAGATCTGATACCACACTGTAACGTCCCCGACCCTCTAACCGACGAAGACGACACTACTAACACCAAACACATGGGAAAATAGCCCCATGAACATGAACAGGCATATAATGCTGATTAAAAAATCTTATACATAATACATACTAAGATGCATAATCCTTCATATACATAGTGGAAGCAAACATTCATTCAATCAAGCATGCCACATGTTCATGATATTCATCAAATAGTAAATATAAATGCAGATACAAAATAGTTAAGAATACTCATCTGGTAAGAACTCATCCTACAACTAGCTACATCGTTGCACTATTCCACCCAACCATAGACCAGCGTGCTCATCAATATCTTAGCAACACTTCCACCCTCGAGCTGGGAATGATTCCTTAAGGAATAAGGGTCAAATCAGGCTTACACATAGCTAAGGTACACAAATCATCCAAGCCCACACAATAGGGTTTATCAGGTCATCAAGGATCTAGGAAAGGATAAATGCTAAGCTGGTGACCTCAAACACCAGTTTTCTCAAGCATACCCAGCCTCTAATCCTACTCTCAATAGTCTGAATACCAACCACTGCATACCATAGCAAACAAATAGTTCACATCTCTATGAAGAAGATGGAGACCACAAGGTGACAATTCCAAACCAAAAGGTGAAACACAGTTCAATTCAAACAACACTTCCAATTTGTTCTTGGCCCTAGCGTGGCCAAAACAACTCAACAACAATCCCAATAACCTCAGCAATCAAGAAGCAACCCAAAACCAGGGGAAGACAATAGCCCCAATATCACAAAGAAACGATGGCAACAACTACAAAGTCTGTAAAAAGGGAAGAAGCCCAACTACAAGCATGGATAGGGACAAACATAGATGCCGACCACCAGGCCGTGAGGGTAACCCACATACACACAGCCCCTGTGTGTAAATGGTTTCTACACATTAAAACTCAAGAGGCAAAAACTCCCTTCCCCAGCTCCCTGCATGAGGAAGAGAAAAATGATGGGGAAAAAAATTAAATAGCCCATGGTCATCCGAAACTGGAGAGCTGACCGGCTATCTGTGTGAGGGTGAGACACAGTCCGATAAAGTAACAGGTCATACTTTCAGCATGGATAGAGGAAAGACACCACCAAAGCACATACTATGAATGAAATCACTACCACGATTCCACGATGGAATGACAGACACTATGGAGTCTGATAATGGTGGGAAAGAGACACACTCTCCCTACATGAATCTAGAGGGTGAACCCAACCATAGACTAACAATCTTGTGAGAGAGGTAGAACCATCCACAAGCTAGAAATTCGTCAAGAAGAGGAGGATGAATAGGTTCCAGGGCCAACAATCGAAGAGGAATATGAGAACTTAACCCCCAACCAAAGAATAGCAGCCTCTTTTAACTTTGCTCAGTGTGAGGGAAAGGAACAGCCACGATCAAGATAGTGGACAAGCCAAAGGATGTGTCGTGGAGAGAGTGCAGGCGTGGGGAGAATGGAAATGTGGTGTAGTGGTGGTTTTTCCTGCCAGCCAATCACTGTCCCAATTAACAACTGAACAAATGGGGTGGTGACACATGGCTAACTCCCAATGGCCCCCATGGGTAAGACAACCCTCCCCCTTATCCTTTGGAATCATGCCCTTTTCATTTAACGTTGCATTGTCGTAGCTGGCTGTAGGTTTAATTAAATTGATGTGCATACTTACATGATGCCAAAACTATAATGTGTTGGATAGCATGATATACCTTTGGCAATGATCCCTATTTGTCAAAACATGACACAACCTAATCAATGGTGGGGCTTTTTCCTTGAGTTCGACACCACGATTAATTATAATATATACATCATGTAATTTTTAATGCATCTGGGTTCAAAACCAAGGGTATTACAATCCCCTACCCTTTGGAATAACACCATCCTCGGTGTTCCAGTACATAGGAATACATATACAATTTGCACATCAAAATTTCAAAATTTTTGCAGACCTGTCCCATGTTCACTCATTTACTTTGAACATTCAGGACCAAGCCCCTCAGATTCCATGAGTTTCTCCTGCTGGTTCTTAGTTCTTGGCTTGTCCCAAAGTCTAGGAACTTTGTGCCTACTACCATATTTATGTTCCCTCATTGGACAATACCGGCATAAATGATGTCCCATGCATTCCCAACATTTCACTGGCTACTTCATCTTTACCTGCCCAATTTATTTTGAGTCTTTATGCCTTGACCATTTCTTAACGGATCGCTTGGATGAATGTCCCATCGTTGATCCACCTTCCTTTCCTTTGCCAATTGCTCCCAGAAGGCTTTTCACCTCCCTTTGCAAACCAATAGAGTCTTGCAAAATCTGGTGGTTCATTTCATTTTTCCTTTTCTATATCTTGAGCATCTCTCCATGATTCTCTTGGGTCCTGGAAATCATTTGAAGGAGACTTCCAGCCAAGTCCAGCAACTTTTGGTCTGCTTCCATAATCAATGTGCACCACTGGGTTTCCCCTTTCTCACTGTGAAATGCATCATTGAAATTATGTTAGGCCAAGCATAATGTAGGCATTAATATTAGTCAATTAATTGCCCAATGGGCATGACAGTCCAAGTCTTATAAAAGAGAATTTCATATTTTTCATGCCTTCCCAATAGGCACATGAGCTCATTCATGTCCATTCTTGGGCAGGGAATTAACCATTCCAGCATTCATAATTTTACTTTAAGCAAATATACACATTCTATTTCTAGTGATACATGCATTCAACAATCTTTTGTTTTCACAATGCATAAATATATATATATAATCAAAAGGCAAGAGAGAGCAGCAAGAGTTTTTCCCCTCTTTGTTTTTGTTCCATCTTGGAATTCCACACCATCGCTATGGCTTTTCATGCTCTCATCCTCTTTCACTTCACTGTGAATGTCAGACCAATCCCTCTTGGTCATGACACTTAGTGTCTCCAGTCTATTTCATATCTGTCAACCATGGAGCCTCCTCATAAGGTTGGCCTTGGCTGCTAGGACCTTCACAATCTTGCTAGCACCTTTTTCATTACTGCTCATTCTGAGCTCTTCAGGATAGTCACATGTCCACAGGCTCCCCTAGGATGCTCTCATATTCCTCGCTCCCAGCGATAACTATATTCAAACATTGAATAGATTCACATGTTTAGTTTATTCTCGTCAGTTTTATCTCTAGAACAAGAGCTTAAAACATCATAACCAAATCATATACACATGTACTTACATAAGCAAAATATTGCAAAATAATCCAATACTTATCTATATTGCATGTTTCCTCATTGGTCCATAGGATCCTGCTTTGCTTTGCAAGCCTTGGGATAGCCTATGGACTTGGATGTTAGTTCAGCACACAAGATGCTTCACAACATCCTTTTATATATATATCAGCATAGTCAATCCAACCCTCATTGGGTTTATCAGGCCATCCACAACAATGCATGCCCTTATATCAACCATAACGACCATTTTCCCATATCACCCAAGAGACCACACTGTAACTACATTTGCTTATGCTGACAACACAAGTAATATAAGCATATTCGTTAGCATTATTTCTCTAAAATTGTAACCATGTTTCACACCATTCACTATCAAATATTGAGACACCAGGAGTGCATCCACTCCCTAGGGTGTAATCAATATTAAAAATCCTTTCATGATTCGACATCGAAAAAGTGTGCACCCTTGTCCGGTGTGTATCATGTAGGCCCTATTCATACTCAAGCAATCAGTCCCAATGGAAATAAAATCAAAACATGTTCTACATATGGAATTTTAACAATCCAACATGCATATTCTTAGCTAGGGCCATAGAAAACTTATCCATTTGTTGTAGCAATATCGCTTTGTTAAGGAGGAATGGAGGCTCCCTTCTCTGAGTTGACAGTCCCTCGGTTTTCCATCCCAATTCCTCTTTAATTTTCATATACACACATGTCTTACCGACATAATCCATACCATCTCACTCATGTTGCTTACCAAACATGTAGTGCAGATGAGACATTTCCCAAAATGTCCAATGTATTTTCACCCAAAACCCATTTCCAATATAAGGGAAAACCTTCCCATGAATTTTGGCTCCTGCAGGCCATCACACATGATCTCCCTGCAATGTGTACCCTACAGAAATTGATTTGCTTGGCGATGAGGTGATCGTCATTTGTGGATCTCTTGTAAGTAGCACCACTATGCCCATTATAATTTCATGCTTACTAGCATAATATGAATACCCACTTACAATGCGTCTTCCTGACACAATCTTATGCAAGCCAATGGTGATTAGTAGTTGTCAGCAATTTCTTAAATCCAAAATTCACAAAATTAAATTTACAACTCATTACGCATACAAACTATTATCACAACCATGAGACTCTTCTCATGAGGTTTAGCTCTTTCACATGGTAGATTATGGCCTTTGTCATGGTCTTACTCTCGTTTCCATGCTCCAAAAAATCTACCTAAAACCTAAACTTCAATCATCCAAACACTTGGTAAGTATTGATGCATATAACCTTTTCATTGCTCCAACAATTACTAACACATTTTCAGAATTTATAAA
The DNA here is from genome assembly GCA_001517045.1 of Pseudotsuga menziesii. Lineage (NCBI taxonomy): Eukaryota > Viridiplantae > Streptophyta > Pinopsida > Pinales > Pinaceae > Pseudotsuga > Pseudotsuga menziesii. The sequence goes on along the minus strand of LPNX011017487.1, from coordinate 294,511 downwards.
ATTCCAATACTTCCAGCTGTTAATCACATCAATATTACCAAACTCATTTACTTCACGCAATCATTATCATACTTTAAATTACAGTGTATAGTCACACCATTCATGTAATTTAAATGAAATGTTTAGATACTCCTTACTTCACAAGCGTATCATTTGTACCACCTTGCTCTTCCATAGAGCATTTCTGGCAACCAATGGATCATGACTACCCTCTTCATGCACTTACTATCCTGCATTCATAACATCCTTTGAAATGGTTCCGGAATTGTCATCAATCCATCATTTCAGCCATTAGTTATTCATAATATCACATGCACTATCTCAAGGAATTCATGCAATGCATCACAACTTTTGCACCCATACTTATGTAATCAGTTACTCACACCCTTCATATGCATCCATTTAATGCATAACTACAAGATTTATAAAATCTTTTAATGCATACCGACTCAATGTGATCTTGCATCGATTCATGACTACTATGCATTCACACATATCATGCATGGCCTAACCATGACTTCTTCATATAGGATGCATGACTATAATCAAGATCCTCAGTACTCACTTTCCTTGGGATACTAATCTATATACAGGCATGACACATTTCTATATGAATGTAGTATAACATTCAAATATCCACATGGTATGAGGTCTCTTACCTTTACCACTCCATGGAATTTTTCATAATCAAACTCTTACCTTCATGGGTCCTACTTACACCCTTGGCATGACCAATTTGGTTGGTCCTTTGCAAGAGATTGCAGAATTTGCTCACCAACTTTTGATTATGGACTTGTTGCCTCATCCCTTTCTCCAGAGGGTTTCTAGTTACATTCGTCAACATCTGCAACACATTCAGCCAGGTCCATGTTGTCGTTGGTTTTTCCACTAATGCCAACACCAATGCAATAACTATCATCAGTGGTTCATTATAAATGTATAATCCTCAATATCCTATGTATGCAAAGCATATCCTCATACATTTTAGGTATAAAAATTAGGAAATGTAGTTATAATCAGCAAGATAGGGATTAAGGAAACTTCCCTTTTCAAGTCCCACATCCTCGCATGGAACTCATCTTCCACACAATAGCGGGTTTGACTTCATAGTCTTGCTACCTCTAGGCATGCAATTCCTGGATTTGTCCATATTGACAGCAGCACATTTCTCTTTCAAGCAATCACTAGCACTTTGTTGTTCCATACTTGAATTCTGGTGACTTTCCCTTGTTCCCTGCTAGATAAGCTTTCCAATGCCTATCCACATGCTTCGTTCTAACCTCGGGTGTAAAAACCACACCACTTATATATTGATGGTAAACATACAACTGTATTTTGGTCAGGAATGGTAACTTTAGTCACCCATAATTTTTGTCCTTTTTAGCCCTGTAATCCATGGAAAGTCTACTAAAATCCACTGAAAAATAGTTGGAATTTTCTTGAAAAACCCATCTTGGAAAAACCCATATTTCCTTGTACAGGATTGGGTCTCCTTCCAACTATTGTTCTGACGTTTCGGTGGCCAGAATCACTAATATTCTCCGCTGCTCATCTATCTTTCTTCGAATTTCATCGCTGGTCGGATGCATTGTGCGTCAACCGGCTAGTCCTCTATACTTTTTCCACAGTGGCCAACGAACCGTCGGTGTCATCCGTGGCCACCAATTCCTATCGGCGGTCGGAGCAAACTGCATCTATGGCGTCAGGTGGTTTAACCACTGTGGATCCGTTGTGCCGGCAGTTTCATCCATTAAGGTTTTCCGATGACTTTCTACTTTTCCAAGTTTTCTTCTAATCAGATGGCTAGTCATCAAGATGATCACAATGGCGGCCAACATACCTCCTCCTTCTTCCATGGCCACAAGTCTAGCGGCAAAAACTTCCTCTGACCATCATCGATGAAGAAACTTTTTTTCACCACCATAGTTATCGGAACCATAATTCACTAACACGTCGACATTGGCGAGCGGAATACTAATGCATCGGTGAAATAGTTGACTAAGAAGCCACAACTGCGGTTCATCTTCATTAAACCTTTTCTGATCGGCGATCTGATCCACTAACATTTTCTGATGTTTTCTTCACTTAGGCAATTTTTTGCAAATTTCCTTCTTGGTCTTCCGTCTTGTCGGCTATCGGAGCAACTACCCGTCGGGAAGATAGTCCATTACATAGCCACAATGGTGGACACATTATCAGCTAATTCTTGCCACTATTCATCAGCATATTGGCTTTGACTTCTTCTAGTCCTTGTCAACCCATCATCAAACCTCCACCGACGCCGACGTATCGGCACCTCAAACGACAATTTTTTCAGTGACCTTCACCTTTTTCCTGTCGTCGTATCGGCGTTTCCATCCTCTATTTATCGGCAATTAGAACAACTAACATTTCCTGATGACTGATGAAATCAACACTTTAGGAAAATCTTGAAAATTTCTTCTGTCTTCTGCTGCATCGGCGGTCGGATCAACTATTCGTCGAGTGGATAGTCCTTTAAGTTGCCACAATGGCGGAAGCAAAAATGCCTAAATATTTTCGACATGTTTGGTGATCAAATCATCCAATTCCTCCGCTGCTTATCAGTGATGAATAGTACTAAGAGTTTCTGATGGCTGACGAAATCCATACTGAAAAATTTTCAAAAACTTTTTCTCTTTTACTTTCAATTTCTTCTGTCGTGTCGGTTGTCGGAGCGACTGGAAAATGCTGAATCGGGCGATTAGTTCCCTAGTCATCCACAATGGCGGCAATCCATTCAACTAATTCCTTCCACCGCTACAATTTTTTGATCGGTGAGCTACATTGGCATTAAAAGTCAAAACCCTTCCTCATTAGAAGACTAATTCTCCAGTCTTCCGCAACGACGGGTGCACGAACCACTAATTGTCTTCTGATGGCCAATGATTTCGTCACTTAGGGAAATTTTTCAAAAATTTTCCACTGTCAGAATGTCTTTTCTCCACGGCATCGGCGGTCGAAGGATCTATCCGTCAAAGGGATAGTCCTCTAGCCGTCCACAATGGTGGACTCATCATCAACTAATCTCCACCGCATCATCCATCGAATCAACTATCCATCGAGTGGCCTTCGTACTAAGTGATCCGATGGGCCGATATTTTTGTCACTTCGAAAATTTCGAAGTTGAGGATTTTCTGTCACAATTTTCTGATTGCTGCTGGGTAGAAGGTAATCCTACTTCTGCTATTTGATCTATCATGGCCCATTCAGGCCAATGCTACAACCAAAGATCTGATACCACACTATAACGTCCCCGACCCTCTGACTGGCAAAGAGGACGCTACTAACACCAAACACATGGGAAAATAGCCCCATGAACATGAACAGGCATATAATGTTGAATAAAAAAGCTTATACATAATACATACTAAGATGCATAATCCTTCATATACATAGCAGAAGCAAACATTCATTCAATCAAGCATGCCACATGTTCATGATATTCATCAAATAGTAAATATAAATGCAAATACAAAATAGTTAAGAATACTCATTTGGTAAGAACTCATCCTACAACTAGCTACGTCGTTGCACCGTTCCACCCAACCATAGACCACCGTGCTCATCAATCTCTCAGCAACACTACCACCCTCGAGCTGGGCATGATTCCTCAAGGAATAAGGGTCAAATCAGGATTACACATAGCTAAGGTACACAAATCAGCCAAGCCCACACAGTAGGGTTTATCAGGTCATCAAGGAGCTAGGAAAGGCTAAATGCTAAGCTGGCAACCTCAAACACCATTTTTCTCAAGCATACCCAGCCTTTAATCCTACTCTCAATAGTCTGAATACCAACCACTACATACCATAGCAAATAAATAGTTCACAGCTCTATGAAGAAGATGGAGACCACAGGGTGAAAATTCAAAACCAAAAGGTGAAACACAGTTCAGGTCAAACAACACTTCAGAGTTGTTCTTGGCCCTAGCATGGCCAAAACAACTCAGCAACACTCCCAATAACCTCAGCAATCAAGAAGCAACCCAAAACCAGGGGAGGAAAAAAACCCCAATATCACAAAGAAACGATGGCAACAACTAAAAAGTCTGTAAAAAGGGAAGAAGCCCAACTACCAGCATGGATAGGGACAAACATAGATGCAGACCACTAGGCCGTGAGGGTAACCCACATACACACAGCCCCTATGCATAAATGGCTTCTACACATTAAAAATCATTAGGAAAAACCTCCCTTCCCCAGCTCCCTGCATGAGGAAGAGGAAAACGATGGGGAAAAAACTTAAATAGCCCATGGTAATCTGAAACTGGAGAGCCGACCAGCTATCTGTGTGAGGGTGAGACACAGTCCGATAAAGTAACAGGTCAGACTTTCAGTGTGAATAGAGGAAATACACCGCCAAAGAACATACTATGAATGAAATCACTACCATGATTCCACGATGGAATGACAGACACTATGGAGTCTGATAATGGTGGGAAAGAGACACACTCTCCCTACGTGAATCCTGAGGGTGAACCCAACCATAAACTAACAATCCTGTGAGAGAGGTAGAACCATCCACAAGCTAGAAATCCATCAGGTAGAGGAGGACGAACAGGTTACCAGGCCAACAATCAAAGAGGAATAGGAGAACTGAACCCCCAACCAAAGAACCGCAGCCCCTTTTAACTTTGCTCAGCGTGAGGGAAAGGAACAGCCACGATCGATATAGTGGAAAAGCAAAAGGATGCGTCGTGGAGAGAGTGCAGGCATGGGGAGAATGGCAACATGGTGTAGTGATGGTTTTTCCTGCCATCCAATCACTGTCCCAATTAACAACCGAACAAATGGGGTGGTGACACATGGATAACTACCAATGGCCCCCACTGGTTAGACAACCCCCCCCCCACATTATCCTTTGGAATCATGCCCTTTTCATTTAACGTTGCAGCGTCGTAGCTAGCTATAGGTTTAATTAAATTGATGTGCATACTTAACTGATGCCAAAACTATAATGTGTCGGATAGCACAATATACCTTCGGTAACAATCCCTATTTGCTGAAACATAACACAAGCTAATCAATGGTGGGGATTTTTCCTTGAGCTCCACACCATGATTAATTACAATATATACATCATGTACCTTTTAATGCATCTGGGGTCAAAACTGAGGGTATTACATTTAGTATCTCTACTGCATACTTCCCTTACACCAGGGAGATTCCATCTGTACTCTGCCACACCTCCATGCCTAGAAAGTAGTGCATCATATCCAAGTCCTTCATCTCGAGCTCGGCTACAAGTCTCCTTCTTCCAACTTTAATGAGTTCCTCTTTTCTGTCAAGAACAAGTCATCGACATATAATAGGAGCATCACTAGTCTTCTGCCTTCAACCTTGAAGTAAATATTGGAATCCACTTTACTCTTAGTAAAGCCTAGATTCATCAGTAATCTGTCCATCCTATCGTACCATGTCAAACCTCATGATCTTCTGCAGTCACTCCCTCTAAAGCAGAGCATCATTCTCCCTCTTCCTTTTGTACTCTATGCATTGAAACATTATGTACTAGAGTGACAAGTAGCTTCCTTTGCTACCAATATTCTATGTATCCATTTAGGGTCACTGGATACTAAGATCTTCTATCTTGAACATTTTCAAAAGTTCTTCTCACACTCATATGTGAGCTTGTCATCCTCTATAGGCTTTCATCTTCAACCTTGTAGCAAAGGTTAATATCTTCATCATTATAGGTGATCTTCAAGCTCGTACAAGGCCTTCTTTCATTTGCACACATGATTCTGTCTATCATGTGTCTTATATTCTAGTGGCTGCAAATGTCTCTTCATAGTCTATGCCTTCTTTCCATGAGAAGCCTCGTGCTGCGCATCTTGCCTTGTATCCCATGATGTTTCCATTTACTGCATTCTAGATCTTCCAGATCCACTGCGTACTTCCATTCAGGTCTCGATACCGCATCCTAGACATCATTCTTCTTGAACTAGTACTCTCCTTGCCTTTCTTCTTGGCTACTTCTTCATGGCTGGAAGAATGTGCATCAATGATGTCACTCAACAGTGTCACATAAATAGAGTGTGTCTGAGGCCTTGTCATACTATTCTTCATTTTGGATTATTTCTTGAACTGTTGTCACTTGTTCTTTGGAACAAGTCTCGTCCTTCTTTTCTTGTAGGTGATTTGTACTCAATGTTTCCTACAAGTCAAATTCATTAGTTGTATGGTTAGAAACATTTCATAAGGAATATTCATAAAGGAAAATTCTTATGCATAAATATATGATCATGCAACTATTTTAGCGAATACAACATTCATCCATATCTCACGGAAACTTTCTAGATGCCTTCCATCTCTACCATGACATCATTGAGATTGTGCACTAATCCAATATGTCAGCAAAGAGGTTTCAGTCTAGATAAGAAGCAATGGGGAGTTGTATAGCACCATGAGCTACTTATCCATCACATGAATGTTAGTAGTATACTATCATTAATGCAAACATTCTATCATGCATAATACATCAACTGAATATAAACAAATGCATAACAAAACAATATCATGAAATGAAAATTGAAAACTTATCTTTATTTGTTTCATGGGTAGACTCCTTCTTTCAACTTCATCATAGCATCATTTCTTATCCAAATGCTAAGATGGATAAGAGGTTCTTCAAGAATTGAGTTCTTCATATTCTTCATCACTTGAGGGATCTTCTTTGGATTGTGAGAGCTTTGTCTTCAATTGCTCCCATCTTCTCTTTCTCTTATTATGAGTCAAGCTTCATCTTGTGTGTGCTCTTCCCAGAGTCTACTGAAAGTAATCACTTCCTTCTAGCACACATTCCTTGAATGAATGAATCCAATGATCCTGGGAGGCCATTCAAGGTGCTTATTAGAACTTTTTCATTCTCTACTTATTCATCTACTGCTTCAAGTCATTCTTTGATTTGAGAGACCCTTGTAAAGTATGAGTCTATGGTCTCTGCATTCTGGATCTTTACATTCTTCAACTGGTTTCTCAAATTCATCATTCGATTTATGTTCTTCCCTTCAAATAGCTTGGTCAAGGAATCAAACATCTCTTTAGGTGACTTTAGGGAAGACACTTGTGCTATAAAGTGATCCTTGATTGAATCAGCAATGATTTTCTTGGCCTTGACCAAGTTCTTCTTGTGTAAGACTTTAGCCTCATCTCCCTTTGGAACCGGAACTTCTCTTCTCATGTAGGTGTCCAATTCAATTTCTTCAAGAACCAATGAAATCCTATACTTCCATGCTCAGAATTTTTCAGCTTCACTGGGATTTTCATCAAGCTGGTGTGATTAGTCATCTTGAGATGACAACCTCAACTGTAAATATAAAAAGATTGGATCTTACCGATTTGAGCTGTTCGTCCTGGTTCTAGAGCTGGATGATCTAGGGTTTGTTAGAGAAACCCTAATTTTAAAAACTTAGAATTTCAAAATTCTGATTGGATATAAATATAGACCTCTTCAAGGTGAGCTGTCCAGTGTACTCCTTTTCTGAAAATAGTGGAGGGAAACTCCCAGAACAGGAAGCCCTAGTTTAATAATTTCTTCTACATAAATTCTTGATACTATTTCTATGGTATATCCAAACATACTACTTCTCTATGTTGGAAATTTAGTACTGAGGTATCTTAGTCTGTCCTATTTACAAAACCACAGGTTTTATTATAATTTGTTTCACCAATTGGGACTTATGATAGTTTTCCCACAATGACTTAATTCAGGACTGTTCAGCATAGCAAACTTGTACGGACTTCCATGTGTCACTGTTTCACCTTAGGGGTCTAAAATATTTGTCACTGAACGTACAATCCATGCCCTATTTGGAACATCTTGCGAAATTGCATTTGGATCTTTGTATCCTGAGATATAGCAATTCTCACTAGGTGTCTTGTTTAGGAATCAATCCTGGAATAGACTGGAGCCTTGATTTGGAGGAACTGTACCTCCCAGAATATAGAGAATCTGAGGCTGGAATTTTTACAAAGGTCACAACAAGATTTTATATTTGTCCTACAAAAATTTCATCTCCTGATCCTTCTTAAATCTTGAGATATATGGAATGTACCAAAACTACCAATTTTAGCATTTTAGGGTTTTTCAGGCTCGGGGCCAAATTAGGGTTCGACTTTCCTAGAGTTTTGCTCAACCAAAAACTTCGACCTTGGCCTCTAAATTTTGATTTTGATAAGGAGATAAGTTCTATGCCGAGCTCACTCAAAAATTCCTCTTCTATAAAAATCCCTAATTTCCCGCAACAAAAATTGAAAATGTCCAAAATCAAATTTTGTTTCGATAGAAAGATGCACCCTTCTATGGAGAGTCATCCTAGCCTCCTTTTTCTAATGGATTGTGGAGAGAGACCCAAAAAGTAATAATCCTTAGCTTCTATAGCTGCACAGTGTCTTCTTCTCAGGTTAACTCTGATACGATGTTATATTTTTATCATTTAAACAATATGATCTTAGGATCTTATCTGAGAGAATAACATGCACATCAATAATCACAAGAGATAAGAGACACAAAGAACTTTCCTTGGGGAAACCATAAAGGAGAAAACACCGCAACTTCCTCAGAGATAGAATGAGTGCTAATAGAAAAATTAAAACCCGAAAACATAAAGATGATCTCCGACAACTGATGTCTTTCTCACTTGTGCCAGCTCTCTCTCTCTCTCTCACTCATGCACCCCAGTTGAGTGAGTGTGTGTGTATAGAAATGAGGAGAGCCTCACTTCTATTTATATGCTTTCATTCACTTGACATTTAACCCTATCATGTAGGCTCGAGTAAACTTGTAGGCTTGAGTAACTAGAATTGGGTTAACTTAGTATAAAAATATATTTCAAAGGGTAATAATGATCGGACTTACAATGGAGGGGACTTCCTCATGACTCTTATTAATTCTCCCGATAGGAATCATTGGGGTAAAATGAAATACACATGATTCTCTTGATAGGAACATTGGGGTACAATACATAATTGAATACATTCCAAAGTTACAAATAAATCAACATGAACCTCCAAAGAGATAGTTTGGTGGAGGAGGGTAGTCTATTCTTACGCAGAATTGATTAGTTGAGAGCACAAAACATCCACCTTCTAGAGCTATATGGAGCATTGATTCTTACCATGACTCTCTTCCATCAGCAGTTGGTGCATAGTAAAGTTTCACCCCTGTACAAACAATACCACATAACTTATAAGTGTGAATTAAGATGAATTCAGGAAATGTAGAGAGGTTCCTTAAACAACAAATTACTAAAGACAGAAAGCTCTGCAGATGTCATTCTTAACTGTTCCCATCAATTCAATGAGTTTTTAGTGATAATGATTTCAAATATTTGAAATTAAAAAATGAGTATACACACAGGTAAACTGAGCCACATCATAGTTTGAAAACTTAAGATGCCAAAGAGCAGTTGTAAATGCATATTTGACCACTTGAACGTAAATTCTTAAAGAAATGATGCTGAATAACTCGTACATCCTGCAAGGTTTCCTCTTGTCATTCAAAATTCCAACACTTAGCCAAGTTGCTAAAACATATTAGTTTATTTCAATGTTTACCAAAACTGAAATCAACATAAAAATCGACGAGACGAGAGATGGACAATGATCCTTCAAATTTAAGAATTTAAATTAACATGATTATGTATTGTAAGGTTTACGTTGGATTTGAATAGTGAAATGAGTTTTTATCGACTGGGGATGAACAAATTATATATATATATAATGGAACGTGTGAAGAGACCTGTCGTGTTGTGATATTTAAGCACTGAAATGAATTCTAAATGATGGAGTTGAGTTTCGAATGCATAAAGTTGGGATTCTTCAAATGATTCATAAGTAATTGATGTGTAGAGAAAATACGGTTGTATAGGTATGAAGGGAGTCTAGAGTAATAAACAATTACCACTTATTGGGGATGTCAATGAAAAAGGGTAATTTCCATATTGTTTGTAAAATTTTGAAGGGGTTAAATTAAGTTAGCATACGAATAGTTGCAACATGATATACACATAAACTAGGATTGATTTCGATNTTCAGATTATATGTTTTAATTACTATAGGGTTATACTGCTAGATTGTAAAGGAAAAGGAACCTAGAAGTTATAATCTAAACTATATGGAAAGCAATTGAAATGTAATTATGAAAATTTCACTTACATACAATGACGTTGTAATTATATTTTGAATTTATATTGGAACTAGTGTATTGAATAAGTATTAATTAGTTTATATGTGAATTATTATTTAAATGTCTATGTGTATGTGTTTAGAAAGAATGACAAGTTTTTTATTTGTGATTTAGATGTACTTATGCAGATTTTATTTACCTCGATTGGACAAATATTACCTGATAGAGAAAGTCTCATTTTCATTTTCATATTCAACTCAGATCTTCACTCTCCCTTCATTTCCTGTATACCATTTCTATCGAGTGTTGGAAGGATAACCTAAATGAATGTATTGAAATTGTTTGAGATATACAAACAAACGAATGTTATTATGCATTCACAAGAATGAATTTTGGAATTACATTCTAGATGCTTATGATGCTTATTATATAGATAAAGTATATAGTATAAAAAAATAGAAGGGAAATTTTTTCTTTCTTAAAGGCTCACTCATGGTTTTCACACCAACGAGTTGTATGGTATAAAAATATACTCTATACTTCAAAAGATTTCATTTCACAATTGCATAATATATATTGAGATACATTGTCATATACATAGAGAGAGAAAGGATGTATTTATATGATTATATAAGATGATATATATTGAGATAAATTTTCATCTATATATGTATCCATAAGTAATGTATTTACATGATTATATAAGATGAGAAGTATTGCCTTTTCATAGATACTGTGGACTTCGAGAGAATTAGTAATCTTAAATATTTTATAAAAATTGGGAGTGTAAAGTTATATATATGTTGTATTGTATCTTTAATAGAATTAGTAAAGTGTATACTTATAATTATTAAGGAATTACAAAATTATAATGTTATTTTCAAAGTATTGCATTTATGCACTCGGTATAGTGGGAAGAGTAGAATTATTACATTCATCATAAATAAGGAAGGATATGTAATGTTATATATGTGTGTGTGTGTGTGTGTGTGTGTGTGGAGTTTTCTATGTTATGGTATCTATAGTAAGAATAGCATCAAACAAATGCCTTTCGTAAATTACTAAATGACGAGAAAGTCCATAATTTTCTTTAACTCACAAGACACCAAAATGGACTCTTAGTTGTCGAGAGAGTGAAACTGACTTGAAATTTAGGAAGGGAAATATTGATGCAACCAACATGATGAGATAAACACAATAACATTAAATTTTTAGTATAATGATGTCATTAATGAAAAAAAAAATACAATCTCAACTTTAAACATGATATTGCAATGGGGAAAGGAAATTTAGCAAACATGTTGAAGAGTTCAATTGAAGATGCTCTTTCCAAACAAAGGATAGAGATGATTCACACAACAACATGAATGCAATGATGCTAAATACCCAACATGATGAAACCTAGATGAAAATATTACTAGTCCTTCAAGGGTGATTCCATGAAGATGGGTAACACTTTTTGGCCAAATTTGGCGATGAAAACCTGATTTTTTACTCATGTGCTAGATAGAATCCCTCAAAACGCATATATGCCATGTGAATTTTGACTTGCAGTAAGAAAACAAATTGCAGAATATTATGTTGGCTTCATAGTGATATTTTTAAAAAAATATTCTGATGTCATTTAATGTGTGAATTTTTGCATTTAATGAACTGTGTGACCTTAAAAATTTGAAGAAGCTAATAAGTGGCTCGTGTCCACGTAGAGTAATTCAATATTGCATTAATAATTTAAAATAAATAAATATATGAGCATGATCTACATAAAATGCAGTGTGATGTGCATATTTTTTTGTTAATTTTTTTCGCATTATACAATTATTTATTATTTTTCGAAAGTGACCACATTCGATTTCAGCATCGTTTTAAACACATATTTGTCCACGTAAAGGAATTTTTTCTATTTTTTCAAAAATTGAAAAACCAAAGATACCCTTTTGAAGAGGACACGTCGATATGTGATGTGTGTATTTTTATGAATTTTTTGGCTGTGTATTTTTAACTCTGCGGATTTTTCTTTGAGCTGCTTCGAAGTTGCAGTGTGGTTTTCTAAGTATACGTTTTAGAAGTAATTAAAAAATAAATATCATATGAATGCCAAAATGCGTGTATGATACATCAATGGATAGAAGATTCGTTGGTGAATCTATCGGTATCAACTCCGCTCAGTTATGTGCTAGGAATGGCAGGGTTTACACCTCTGCAAGGCACAGTAAATTTTCCATTTGTTTGAATGAGGGCTAAGTCTGTTTCTTTAAGCCCTCGACCGAGGGTTTGTAAAGCCCGCAATACCTCGGTCGAGGGCTTGATAAAACCTCGATCGAGATATTAAGACCTCGGTCGAGGGCTTAACAAGCCCTCGACCGAGGTGCATTTTTCTGTTTTTGCCGAAATGCGCTTGCCAAAAAGTGTTACCCAGGTCCGTGGATTCACCCTCAAACAAGATTCAATGAGACTATAAACCATATATAGAAAGAGACTTGGCCTGAAGTAGTCATATGACATTTATGGGACTCTGCATCTAATAAACATGTAGATTAAATTACTACATTCATGTTTTCAATTTCTTTTTATATGTTTAAAAAGTGGCATTCCAGGTCGGTATTTTGGACAAACTTGAACAGTTCTGGGATATTTTCTATTTCTCTTTTGAGGTATAAATGATAGTGGGTGTTATCAATCAAAATGTCACTTCTCCGTCTAAGTGCTGACATCCCTTATGTTGGTACACAAAAGGACAAACGGGATTGAAGTGGCCAAAACACTATAGATGTGCACGACCATTGATGCATAATCTCCATACCAACTTATTATATTTTTATTCTGAGTCTAGGGTTGCACACGCTACTATTTGCATTGCAACTCGTGTGTCACACGTGAGTAATTACATCGCAACCCATGTGTACATTGAACACATGAGTTTCCTTTGAGAAAACCGTGTATCTGCACATGCGCCTTACTTATATAAATAATCGTGTGTACCTTTATTTGACATTAAAAAATATAAATCATGATTAGATGATATTAGTTGGCCCTTAATCCCTAACTATACCAGCTGTTTAAACCATCCTAACCTTTGAAACTACTATATTTTCCCATGTATAAATAGAGGCCTTGGGATGTGGCTAATCAATCAATTTTTGAAGGGAAAATTCATGTTGGTGGTATACCTTCATATTCTTGGAGCAGCACAACTCAGTGTCCTCGGTTATAGAGGAGTCCTTGTGTCAGAAGTTGGGTTGTATTCTCACCTATTCCTTGTTTATTAATAAGGAGATTCCTTATTCCAATATTTGTATTGTGATTTCTCATGTATATTTGTTTATGAATGATTTCAATTATGTTATTATGAATATACATTTCACTAACCACTAATATATATATATATATATATATATATATATATATATGAGATATTGCTTGAAGATTTTTCTCTTTGCAGGTGAAGAGGAACAGACCTAGAAGCTTTGGAGGAGATTGAAGTATGAGAAGACAAAGCTTGGATCAACTGTCATAAGCCAAACTCTCTTCCTATTCCTATTTCATTCTCTGTAAAATCCGATTGACTGCAATTCTACTAGTAAGTTGGTAACCCCAGACCCTAGGTTACAAGGGTGCATTGTCCTGAACAATAGTGGGATTGGCATAGTCTATCTTTAACTTTTATTTTATTTTATTTTATTTATATGTCAATCTGAACATGGTTTCTTTCCTTGATTGCAGGTTAGTGGGTGTTTATGTCCCCTTTGAATAAAATGATCACATAAGTATTCATACTTCTTGTCAGCAAGAAAACTCGAAGGTATTGGTGCTAATATTTCATCTCATTTCATTTTCATTTATCTAGTGGCTAATAGTACTTAGAGTTAATTCCCATTCTTCTTAATGTGAAATGGAATTAGTTATATATTTATTTTTATTATTATATATACATTTTGGGTGATGAGTTTCTCCATTTGTTAATCCTTTGCTTCTATATAAACTGAAATTATCCTTTCCATGACATCATCCACCACTATCTTCAAGTTACTTATGAATTTTCATCCAAATTCAAATATCTTGGCATGACTCTAGAAGACTCGATAGATAGTTTAACATTGGATGCATGCTTGTCATTCCTATAAATTTATGGGATTTTTTCATTTTTCCGCATTCAAGCATACATAATAATGATTATCAAGTTACTATAGATACATAATCGCTTACCTTGTAATAGTCATTCAAGCCTTTCAAATGCATTTATTAAGTGCAAGAAGGACTTGAAGGCCTAGTACAGGGTAGGCGATTATGGATCTATAATAACTTGATAATCATTTTTTTCTATGCTTGAATGATGCAAAATTTGTTTGAATATCATCATTATTAAGAAAAAACAACTTTTTAAAGGGTGCTAGCTCAATGGTATATCACCTACCTAATTATAGGCAGGAGGTTGGTGGTTCGATTCCTTCATGCCCTATCATAAATTTGTGACTGCAAAAATGACTAAATTCACATATATACGACTATTAGTAGCTAATTTCCTATATCTTATAGCGTGAATAACGTTTAGTCGTATTTATCTTATCCATTCATATGTTATCATCTTATAGTTTATTTAGTCTTATATTTTGTCATTAATTGTTGCAATCAGTTACTAAATCAGTGACTAAATCCGTGACTAACTCAATGACTAAATCATTGAATATGAATCACTAAATCAATGAGTAAAAATTTAACATATTAATGACTAAGTGAAATATGACCACGTTAGTCAAGCTATAAGATAGTGGAAATTAGCTACTATTAGTCACCAACTCAAAAATAGTCGTTTATAGACAGATTTTAGTCATTTTTTAGTCATTAATTTCTCATTTTGTACTAGTAGCATAGTGGACGACTCTGTGATATTGAGATTATTATAGTGCACACTCATTGAAATGCCTCATGCCACCTACCCCAATTTCTCTTCACTTGCCTCCATGTTCCTCCAATAATTTCAACTACCCGTCCGCTATGACGAGGGAGTGGAGATCCTCTTATCCTATTGTCAAAATATAGCTACCCAAATCATGGATCACATCCATGAGTGGCGACGTAGACATAGCTTGTGCAATATCCAGCTAGATGATAGGATATTCCTTGACTGATTTTTGAAAACCTTACTCCCACCCATTGCCAAGGATGTTTCCTCTGAGTGAACCCAATCTGAGGAGGAGGCCATCTTAAAGGATCATCATTTTGGCTTGATCTACGCCTAGTCTGGGCATATATATACCATTATTCTTGATGCTCCCTACATCGGCACCTCTCGCCTTGACACACTGGGGGCATCCCACGCTGCTTATGGAGTCATTGGATATATCACACAACAACCTCAGTTCTACGTGGCCTCACCTATGATACCACCACACTTGGGTAATATCCAACATGTTTCCCATCCCAATTTATCCCCCAACTACTCATATATGATGGCTCGGTCCGGAGCCACCCCATCATATCCACCTCCTGCATCAGTTCATCATGTCCATGGGATGACCTGTCTGGCACAGTCATGTTCTTTCTAGTCGATCGAGTTTGCAGCTCCTCCATCCCCCCTATCTATTACGCACCACCTATACAACCCATACCGGCTCCATCCCTGGCTCCTCTAGTTTCTACAGGACAGGTTTTTGCTCAATAGAATAGAAATTTACTAAATGAATAAATTAAAAAAACCAACAACATATCGAAACCCTAAAATAATTAATAACAAATATTAATAAAAATTAAAACATTGAGATTACCTTTGTGAACACTTCCAAGGAAGCCTCTCTTGATGATAGACCTGCTTCAAGGTCTAAAACTATTGAGTAACAAAAATCACCACCGCAGATTTCCTTCTTCTCTGAAAACACAGTTGTGAAACGATGAATAAAGATGAGGAAATCATTAAATCTCTATCATCTCCTGAGTACCCTTGGAATGATATGCATCACCACTCATTCTTTGTTCCTGATGAACCTCTTTCATCATCGGATCAATACTCAGTTGAAGCCAAACACTTCATCCATGGCAAAGTCGACCAGTTTAAGAACCCCATTCCATCACCCGATGCCTTTGAAGAGGGTAATATTGCTAACATTTCACCCGTCATTAAGATCAACATATCAACTAACCCTCATGTAGTTGAAGACATTACACTTGGATCATATTTCTCCCCTGAAGGGTTGGCCTCTTACAAAGCTCTTTTTCAGGAGTTTCGTGATGTTTTTTCTTGGTCCAGGGTCCTATACCAGGATGCATGGGCTTGATCCCTCCATCATTGAACATCGTATCGACACCTGGCCTGATGTGTCACTTGTTCTCCAAAAACAAAGACCCATTCATCGCATAAAGGATCCTGCTGTAAAGGTTGAGATCAAGAAACTATGCAAAGTAGGTTTCATATACCCCATCGCATATACAACTTGGGTTTCTAATCATGTTCCCGTTAATAAAAATCAAGGTACCATTTGTGTCTGTAATTACTTCTATGATTTGAACTTGGCCTGTCCCAAGGATAATTTCCCCACTCCGTTCATTAACCAGATCAATGGTCCTTGTGCCGGACATGAAGACTTTTCTTTCATGGATGGTTTTTCCTAGTATAACAAAATTCAAATCCGAAGAGAAGACTAGTACAAGACTACCTTCACCACCCCTTTGGGGAACATTTGCATATCGAGCCATGTCATTCCATCTTAAAAATGTTGGAGCCACTTTTCACAGACCATGACTCACTACTTCCATGACCTTATCCATATTATCTCAGTCTACCTGGACGATCTCATATATCTCTCTCGGAAGTGTTCACAGCATATAGAGGACTTACAACAAATTTTCTTACAATGTCGCAAATACAATATACGCTTGAATCATCTAAAGTGTGTGTTTTTTGTCCCAGCTGGGCATTTACTTGGGTTTATCATATCTTAGAAAGGGATTGCGGTCGACCCTCTGAAGGTTCAAGCCATTTTGAATCTCCCCTCACCATGCACTCTGTGCCAACTGCACACTCTCCAAGGCAAGGCCAATTTTTGTCATCGTTTAATTCTGGACTATGCGACAAAAGTCCATGGTTTCTTGTGACTGCTCCATACCAACATTCTTCTCGTTTGTTTTAAGCATGCACAAGATGCTTTTGATACACTGAAAGAAGCACTAGAATCTCCTCCCTTGTTCTATCCACCTGACTTCTCTAAGGATTTCATTCTCTATGTGTCGGCATCTAAAAATGCTATCACTGGAGTTATGTTCCAAGAAGACGATGCTCATCAAGAGCATGTGATTTATTATGTCATTCAGAAGCTTTCTGGTCCCCCTTTACATTATTCACATGAAGAGAAGATGACCCTTGTCATCATCTTTTTGGTTCAGAAGCTACACCATTACATTCTTTTGAGCCGCACTCGATTCGTGGTTGATTCCAAACCCATGAGATATATCTTGAGTTGCTGCCTTGTTCAAGGTCACACGGTCAAGTGGATTTTTTGTTCTCCAGGAGTACGATTTAGAATTCGTTGCCCCTAAAAGCACCAAATATCTAGCATTGGTTGCTTTAATGATAGAAATCCCTCTATTGTCTACATAATCACCTATCACAGTGAACCTTCCAGATGAATTTCTATTTGTGATATCCATGGAAGACCCCTGGTATGGGGGCATCCTCTTCTACCTGCGCACTTGGAAATTCATGGATCATTTAAGCTGAGAATATCGTCATCACATTTGACACCAGGCTGCTCGTTATCTCCTCACAGGGGATGTATTATACCGTCAGGGCACCGATACCATATTGTGTCATTGCCTCACCCATGTTGAGGTTGAAAAATTCATGAATGACTTTCATATTGGAGCCTGTGGTGGCGACCTCTCTATCTTGGCTACCTCCCAGAAGATTCTCCGTGCTGGTTATTTTTGTCCCACCATATTTGTCAATTGCATCCATGCAGTTGAATGTTGTCACAGTTGTCAACTCTTTGCTCCAAAATCAAGGACTCCTCCCATGTCGTTGCATCCTGTGGTCACAGTTGGTCCCTTCTATAAGTGGGAGATTGAATTCATGACATGTAATCCTACCCCGACCAACAGCCACAATTACATCATCGTGGCTATCGATTATTTCACTAAATTAGTCAAGGTCATGCCTACATTCAATTGTAAGGATGATACGGCAGTGCGTTTCTTTTTCAGTCATGTTATCACACATTTTGGTGTCCCCCAGTAGATAGTCTCTGACCATGGTTGTCATTTTGAAGACGCAGTTTGGACCAATCTTTCAACCATGTTGAAGTTCAACCACCAGTACTCCTATGCATACTACCCTCAGGGAAATGGACAAGTTGAGGCCATCAATAAGATCCTCAAAACCATGCTACAATAGATGGTGGGAAGCCATAAATCCAACTCACACTACATGCTCTTTTTCTCCCTCTAGGCCTATCGAAAATCAACTAAGACCCCATTCCACTTAGTCCATGGTGTAGAGTTGGTACTTCCCATTGAGTTCCAGATTACATCTTTCCACCTCACCGTAGAGCTCCTCCCCGATACCTCGCCACTTGAACAACACCTTATTATGCTCACACAAACCAATGAAGACCTTCATGCCGCTCTCCAAATGATCAAAGCAACTAAGACTAGATTGAAGTCACATTTTGAATCCCATGTCCATCCTCGCACATTCATCAAAGGTGATATGGTCCTCGTCTACGATCAAGCCAATGATAAGTTGGGAAAAGGGAATTTTGAATCTATGTGGTACGACCCATATGTCTTCCATTGATGCCTCAACAAGGGGGCATACATCCTCGCTAACTCAAATAGCCACCTCTTGAAGAATCCCCATAATAGGCTCTACCTCAAGAGGTTCTATGATTGATGTCTCCTAAAATGAGTCACTTGTGTTATAGTTTTTCTTTTTTGCTTTACACCGTTCTGATCATGAGTCTTATAGTTTGTTTCCTTGGTTCCTCCAAATGGATCCTACCCCACATTGCTACATTGGTTTCACTGACGGAGCAAGTAGATGGTCTCCTAATATCGCCTCGGCTGCGTGGGTTATTTATTCCCCATCACATGAGTTGATCCATACCGACAAAATGTGTGTTAACATTGCTACCAACAACCCGGTTGAGTATGATGGTGTCATTGGTCTCTTGGCCACCACCCTACATTTGGTTATTCATCACCTTTATGTCTTCTTAGACTCCCAGCTACTTGTCTCCCAATTGAATAACTGCTATCGGGTACGTGATGCTTGTCTCTTTATAAAGTTCATGTGCACTAGACATTTGATTAGAAATTTTGAATCAATTACATTCACACATGTTCCCAGATGTCTTGACAGTGTAGCAGGCCAAATGGATAATGACTTTCTAGAGTGGCACATCAATAGTCACATATAGGAAATAAAACTACATCATGTATCATCATATAGTCATGGATACATATGTCATATACATCATATAGGAATCATCATCATAAAAGATTCATAGAAAATAACTCAAAAGTGCATCCACACACACACATATATATATCGTCATGTCATAATGTTCAATACAAAAATGAGAAGCCCATAAACTTTCTCAGCTGAGCATAAATATCATACAAAAGTCCTAGTGCACCACCACACTAGGGGAAGCCCCACTAGCTGCTAATTAGAATCGGAGGCCTCCTCCTGGTACTCGGAGTATGAATCATCCTCTATGTCCTCCTCACTAGATTCCTCCTCATCCTTCATCGGCACGTCACCTCGTGTCGTTGCTCAAACATACTCGATAGCAACGGCCATCCTCTTTGTTAAGGGGATCCACTCTAGAGGAGCATGGTAACATGCGGTGATCAAATCGTCATCTAAGTACTTCTAGCCATCATCCATGACCCCCTCTAATACAAAATCTATGTCACAACGAAGTGAGTTCAAAGAACTCCGAAGCCTATAGTGCCCGTGAGCGGATGGATCTATCCCTTCCACCCTGCCCCTCCATCGCTCATAGCCTGCTGGAGGCTATGGTTCGATGTATGGACATACACATAGTATGTCATTAGTATCTTTCATACACATAAACTATATAACACTAATCTAGTAAATTATATATGCATCATTAACCACATAAAACATCACGTATACATACCATCAAGGCCCAGCCCTGTCCTGGAGGTCAAGGCATCTTTGGATCTCCCCAATAGTCCATCCCCACATATGGGTATTCCTCAATGAGGAATGACAGTTTCATCCACTATGTAAGTAGCTCTCGATTAAATAAATGACCCGCTAAGCCGCCTCCCTCCCAGTTCATGATCTCACTCCACCGCCTCATGTGTGTCTCACGAGGCCCTCCCTCCAGCACTGCCAAGTGTGGTCGTAGAGTCGCCAGTCACTTGAAAATAACAAGCACAAAAATGAGGGGAAACAAAAATCCCCTCCCACTGTCCTACCATGGTTCAGTGAATGTTGAACCAATGGCAAGTACATATGGGCCCACCCATAGTAGGTTCCCCCCAACACACGCTCCACAATCTGGAACTGCCCCCTTAAGATCTTATGCAGTCATGATGACCCCAAGATATGCAACACCATCACTGCCACAGCATGAGTCACAAGATGCTCAAGGTCACACACCAATATGTATGACTTGTGCACAGTAGCAGAGGACACACATCTATATGTATGACTTGTGCAAGGTCACAAATCTTCAAGATCACCCTCGTGCTTCTAGTCAAGGACACATCCTTGGCTTGGTTAGTTGCAAGTCTCCCTCTGTCAATGACAACACATCTATTCCAAAGGATAGACCCAGAGGTCCCTATATCCTAGTTTCATCCACCTCATCAATGAGTTCCTTATACCATTTGAGAGGATTCATTAGTTCCTCTCGGGATGGTTGTGTCTCACATGCTCGACTTCAGCAACATCATCACACTATTGAGATTCATACAAGGTATTGGTCCATTCATTATTTGGTTGAAGACCTCGGTTGTCACCTAAATATAGCACATTGGTGAGTCTACTATGGGACCCATACAGTTTCATGTCCCTTGTGATTTTTGGGATGCGTTGGCGACAATGTTTAGAAACTCCCCTAGTGTTGTGCTTCCATATATCTCTAGTACTTGATATTGCATATATACAACTCCAAATTCAGCAGAGCATCAGTTGTGATGATATTGCATTCTAGAAGAATGGCATTGTTCCTATGTATCAGTTCTTCATATCAACATTGTATTCAACCTCCTATTTGAGGCCACCATCATGTATCATCATTTGTATAAGTATTGATCAGCTCCCATGTTTTTTAGACTTGATCTAATTATTTATTCTTTTGACATTGTTACGAGCATGGGTATGCCCGCCTCATCCATATACATGTCACACATTCTTTGTATCTCACCCATTGATGGGAACTATTAATAAAAAACCAAAATACACTGTGGTTTGAACGAGGAAGCTCCACTTCTCCGCAGGTCTCTCCAAGTCCCTCCACTATGTTAGAAAATAGCACCCCAGAGCAATAACATATTAACACTTAAATCATTAAAAAATATGCCAAACACATTAAACACATTACAGAGAGACACAAATATAACTTGGTTCACCCAAACAATGTGCTACATCCACAAAACAATTTCCACTCCTTTTATTACAGTCGAGAAAGATGAAGATATACAACCTGGAGAAAAACCGATGCACTTCCTAATCATGATCTCACAGTCTCTCTCACCCAATCACAGAGATTGGTTACAATTCTATAACACCATCCATAGTCATGTTACAATGCTTTCTTTTATAGGGGAAAAATACCATGGGAAAATAATACGGTTAACCCAATACCATGGGTTCACAAAACTGTTGGCCAACAAACATCCCAAAAGTAGGGGAAACAGGTGTATAGTACACGTGGGGTAAAAACACAACTGAATAATATCTCTAGATCTGGAAGATCAGGATCCACAACTAACACACTATTCCTATGATCCTATGATGTCCATCAGCCATATGATGAGCTCCTTCCCTCACATATCATGGGGCAATCTGTTAACACAAAAAAAAATCACCTAGCTCTACATGGCCTAAAGTTCATACATTCATCATATTTCCCTTACTTTTGACCTTCAGAACTGTATTTCCACCAAAAAAGGGCCAAAACATTATTATTTACTATGGTTTACCCTCATTCTCTTCCAAAAAAGGTTAAAAACCCTAACAAGGGTCAAAAACCCTAGAAAGGGTTCCAAAACCCTAAAAATGAGATAAGATCAAAAAACCATAGCAAAATACCATGGGTTAACCTTGGGTGAGAAATCCCTAAAAATTTACTATAAATACATTGTGAAGGTCTCCCCAAAAATAGTTTTTCATAACCTTTTTCCATTGTGAGTACGTTGGGACACCTTTATCTCTCAGGTATTCACATGCATTTTTTCCACCACCTCCTTCCCATACCATTCCTAGTTAGTGCTTCGAGACACCCTCCGTACCCACCTGGAGAACAAGCCTATGGAGAGGAAGATCACTTCTGAGATGGCCACGGTGACCCACTTTCAAGAAAAAAAGGTATATTATTTAGTCTATTTGCATTGTGTTCTAGTGTAGCCCTCATATATATTTGCTTCACTTTTACTAATCTTGTTTGTTGTCTTAATTTTTTCATGAAATCTACCTTACAGTCTCATTGGCATAAGGCTAGTGCTTTTGCACGTAACAAGGGATAAATCCTTGTTACATAAACTCTGTCAAAAAAATATTAACAAAGGAGAGGAAGTGTAGTGACAAGGGGAGTCCATGGAATCTATCATTCAATTTATCATTCAAGAACCTGTTGCAAGAAAGGAAATATTAAGATAAATGATAATACATTAGTTATTACCAAGTCTAGTTAACAAAGGGGAGATATGATGACAGGGGGAGTTGTCAAAAAGAAGAAGACAATAAATTCTATATTAAAATGGGTACAACAATACAGGTTATCCTTCGTCATTGTTGTCAAAGGGGGAGAATTTTTAGATGTTTCCATCAATGCCAAAGGGGGGTATTGTTGAGAATATAGTTGTCATTGATGTTAAAGGTTTTCATGAATGACAAAGGAATAACCAGTAGATATGGTAGAAACATAATTTCATCAATGAGAAAAGAAATATACGAAGTGAGGAGTGAAGAGAGAGTGCAGAGACTGTGTGAGATCGAAATTTTCTGTGAAGAGTGATGTAGGAAGGAATTGATTATTCCACTTATGAATTCAACCATATATTTGAAGATATGTATCTTAGACAAATCAATGGTGTGGAACGGAGAGTTTAAAGAGCGTGTATAGATCTACGGCTGGAATCAATTTCACCAGCTGAAAGAATGCCCGAGATAAACCTAAACCTATTTCACATATGAATAGATATCATACACTGGATATTAGAGGTGGAGAGTATCAATGGATGAAGGAGGATTCCTCTAGATAAAATACACAGAATATAAAGAAGGGTCGAGTTTGCAAAATCAGAACTAATCGCTCGAAATCGGATTGAGATCAATGGCCCAGATTGATCATTAAAATAGATTGATGACACACAATGATTCCACTAGGTGGAGTTGCACAGTTTGGAAAACTTTTGATGTGCGTGGAATTTTTATGAAATATAATTCATCATATTTGAAGTCCATCGTTGATTTGGTGGGGACACATATCTAACGGTCCTTAAGGATTCTGTTCCGTTGATTCAACTAGTAAGGTGGTTAACAGCAGAGGTTGGATGCAGAATTTTAATGTAATCCACTCTATAGTATTTGGATTCCATCGTCGATCGGGGTAGATCAAGATCTAACTGTTTTAAACGATTCCGCTGATTCCACTAGCATAGGAATTAACAACAGAGGCTTGACACTGAATTCAATGGTTAGGATTTAATCCACGAAGAAATATACGGTGGTGAATCATTTCCGCACAAAGAATAGGGGAGTTCCACAAATCCGCATTATATCATAGATCTACGGATAGAAGTGAACCCGCAAAGAAATAAATGGTTAATAAGAAAAGAAGAAGGCAGAAAACAGAAGATGTGAAATCAAGGTCTAGAATAATATGGGTTTCCGTAACACGAAGTTCAAAAGGTGGAAAGAGAATGGAAAAAATCAGAAGGTAGGGAATCATGAAAAGACTGTGGGAAATATCACAGTTCCACATTCTGCATACCGTGATCCATAAGATTGATGGTTAGAAAGACATTAATAAAAATATAGACAGTGTGAAAATATTAGTGTGGGAAGTGGAAGGCGAAGAATTGCGAAAGCAATGTTTGAGTTTTTGAGAACCCGCATCCCGCGATCCGTAATATCTACAGTCAGAAAGACATTCGTAAAATATCGGCAGTGTGGAAAGATTAGTGTGGACAGCGAAAGGTGAAGAATTGTGAAAGAAATGTTTGATTTTTTGACAACCCGCATTTTGTATCCCACGATCCAGAATATCGATGGTCAGGAGACATCTGTAAAAAATCAATGGTGCGAAAAGATTGGTTCAAAAAGTTGAAATCGTGAAATGATATTTGGAGAAAGTCACATATAGGATATCCGATTTCCACCTCAGATCGACGGTCATGAAAATATTGAAGGATATCAATGGTACAGAATGGTTGAGGAAGAAATCTAAGTACAGAAAGACACTTGGAGAAATGCCATAGGTAGGCAATCCGCAGTCTGGGAGATCAACGGTCACAAAGAGGTTGAAGGAGATCAGCGGTGCAGAACGGTTGAGGCGAAAAGCTAAAGTGTGGAAAGACAGATTGAGAAATTCCATATTTAGGAAATCCACATACTTCATCCTACCTTAGATATACGATTAGTAAGAATCCCGATATAAAAGAAACGACTCAAGATAATTGCGTAAATGAAGATTGCGGAAGGTCGCGACTGGAGGATTAAACAGTAAATCGATTAACATGGACTTATTTTAGTTGTTTTGAAGAATCACGACAAAGGTAGATGACTCAATGGTTTAGTGTTAGAATGAGGAATGTATTTCTCATGAAGAGACACGATCAAAGAATGAAATTGTGCAATGGTGAAGAGATGCACCCGTAGGAAACATGAAGGTATTTATACACAGAGGGATGACTAAGAGAAGTTGTCTCTGGGGTCTAAATTATAGAAGAAGAACCAGAGACTAGTGAGTGTGACATATATTGAAGGGTAAAGGAATATGGAAGATTACTAAAACATATTAGGGTGGTAGGGTGGCAAAAGCACAGGAAACAGTCCTACAGGGGGTTGTATCCTCCTTCCAGTAGTAGCTGGTAAATATGGTGTAGTATCATCCTATCAGTTGTAGCTAAAAAAACATGGGGTTGTAGCCTCCTTCCAGTAGTTACTGGTAAATAGGGTTTAATACCATGCTTGTCTCTAGTAGCAGGAAAAAACTATTTGTAAATAGAAATTTTGCAGTAATAGGAAGTATTAGTGGTTTACCCAATTGGGCTTCCACGATAAATTTGTATTCTGTGTGTTCTTGTTGANTTCAACCCCCCCCCCCCCACCCCCCCCACCTCTAAGTATTGTCTAGTATTTCAAAAATCCTAAGAGCATAACAAAGTAAGAAGTTTCCATGGGCTAGCCACCTTTTACCAAAAGTTTATTCAAAATTTTAGCAGTATTGTAGCACCCATAACAAATTGCACCAAAGGCACAACATTGAAGTGGACCAATGAAGGTGAAGAAAGTTTTAAGTGTCTAAAGAAGAAGGTAAATGAGACACCCATATTAGCCTTACCATATTTTGATCAAGTGTTTGAGGTATATTGTGATGCCTCACATGTAGGCATTGGATTTGTACTTATCCAAGAAAGAAAACGAATTGCATTTTTTAGGGAAAAATTGAATGATGTAAGAAAGAAATACTCCACATATGATGTATAATTTTATGTGATTGTGTAAGCATTGCAACAATTGAGAAAGTATTTGGTGCCAAAAGCATTTATGTTATTTACTAATCACATTTCTTTAAAATATGTAACCACCCAAAAACAAATTGAACAGTAGACATGTAAAATGGGTTTCCTTTTTACAAGGATACACCTTTTTCTAAAGAACAAATTAGGAAAGCAAAATCAGGTTGCAGATGCTTTGAGTAGGCGTAGTATTCTTTATACCACCATGGAAAATCAAGTAAATGGATTTGTTGTATTGAAGGATCTCTATGTGTCAAATAATGATTTTTAGGATATTGTGGAATAGTTGAAGAATATAGTTGTTGGGAACATGGATCTTATTCATAGTAGATAGTTTATGAAAGATGACTACCTCTTCAATAGAAAACAACTATGTATTCCAATTGTTTCTATGAGAGAAAATATTATCAGAGAACTTCACAGTAGAGGCTTGGCAAGACATTTTGGAAAGGATAAGATGCTAGCCTTAATCAAATATAAGTATTATTTTCTGAATATGATAAAATATAGAACCAGGTATGTGGCATGGTGTAGTATTTGTCAAATGGATAAAGGGCACTCACATAATATAGGGTTGTACATGCCATTATCAGTTCACATAGATCCATGGGTAGGTCTTAGTGTGGACTTTGTGTTGGGGCTCCCACACACGCGGTGAGGTAAAGAATCTATTTTTGTGGTTTTTGTTAGGTTCTCTAAAATGGCTAATTTAATTTATTGTAAGAAAACTAGTGATGCATCAAAGGTGGTAGAATTGTTTTTTTCATAAATTATTAGATTGCATGGTGTTCTAAAAACTATTACCTCTAATAGAGATACTCAGTTCTTGGGTCAATTTTGGAGGAATTTATGGAATAAAATAGGGACTAAATTATAATTCAGTAGTTCATATAACCCACAAATAGATGGGAAAATTGAAGTAGTAAATATTAGTTTGGGAAACCTGTTATGGAGCACTGTTGGAGAGAAGCCCAAGCAGTGGGAGTTAGCTTTACCTCAAGCATAATTTTCCTACAATAGTTTAGTAAATAGATCTACAGGTAAATATCCATTTCATGTTTTTTATGGTAGAAATCCTATGGGAATTCAATATTTGGTGCAACTATCACTTGGGGATAGAATCAATGATGACGGGGAAGCATATGCAAAACACATTCAACAGTTGTAGCAATAAGTGAGATAGAAGATGTTGGAATATTTTATATTCCTTGGAAGGTAATAATATCTTTGTTTAATGTCAGAAGATATCCACAATCTTATGTAAAAGAGTAATATATTATATCCCATATTCATTATGGTAAAGTATACTCTTGATATCCATAATTATATAAAGAGATGTTATTTAGGAGAATTATATTATCCCACATGTAATATGTGAGAGTAATTCCTCCTCATCTCTTGGTATATAATAGGGTCAAGGGAGTCACATCACAACAACAGACTTGATCTTTCTGTAATATATTGGGGTTTTTGGCATTGCTCTCGGGTAAGTTTGAGGAGATATTCTAGAGATAATATAAGGCTACCTTCCCATGGGCGTAGCCCAATTGGGTGAACCGCATATATCTATTGTTCTCTTTTGTATGTATTGTTGATATATTATTGTTTTGCATAGATAGGTAAGATAGTTTAGCTTGATCCCTCTTTCCAACATGGTATCAAAGATGGTTTCTATGATCTAGCCCCTCCTATATATTTCTAACAATTTTATCATTTGGGCATTGTTTATTTTTTATATTTTCTTTCTATCTGGTAGCCATTAGGATTCTCTTCAAATCTGGGCATATTTCTACAATTTTTTATGTCTAACCCTAACCCTATTTTGTAGATTTTTTGATGTTTTTTTTGTAGATCTATATGATTTTTGGATTGTCCTCAAGGACATTCATCTTCCTATTATTTAGATCTAGGTTTTTTTCCACGAAAAATTGAGGTCGCAACTTTCAGATCCAGATATGAAACTTTTGGTGAAAAATCTAAATAATATGGTTACAGATCTTAGTTCTTCTCAAAAAAATACTCGATTTCGAAAAAAATTGTCTGATTTCACGTCCAATGTGTTTAAATGTGACAATTAGGGTACAATTCAACTTGCTTACAATCTAGTATATCACTCCAAGACAAAGCATACTGATCTTGATGCTCATTGCATTCGAGGTCTAGTCGCATATGGTATTCTTTCTCTTGAGTATTGTCCTACCGAGCAATAGGCAGCTGATATCTTCACCAAATCCTTAAAAACAACGAAGTATATACATGTTTGTTATTTACTTGGGATTAGGGAAGTTGTCATCAAGGGGGAGCAGTAATGATTCCTTCCTTCCTTTGTTAGTGGGATTTTCTCCCAACCATTATTAAGGGGGAGTGTTAAAATATTTTATTTTCCTTGGAAGGTAATAATGTCTTTGTATTATGTCGGAAGATATCCACAATCTTATGTAAAAGAGTAATAAATTATATCCCATATTCATTACGGTAAAGTATACTCTTGATGTCCATCATTATATAAAGAGATGCTATGTAGGAGAATTATACTATACCACATGTAATATGTGAGATTAATTCCTCTCATCTCTTGGTATATAATAAGATCAAGGGAGTCACATC
The DNA here is from genome assembly GCA_001517045.1 of Pseudotsuga menziesii. Classification (NCBI taxonomy): domain Eukaryota; kingdom Viridiplantae; phylum Streptophyta; class Pinopsida; order Pinales; family Pinaceae; genus Pseudotsuga; species Pseudotsuga menziesii. The sequence goes on along the minus strand of LPNX011017487.1, from coordinate 265,822 downwards.
ACAACAACAGACTTTATCTTTCTGTATTGTATTGGGGTTTTTGGTGTTGATGTATTTGTAACTTTGGAATGTATTCACTTGTATATCTTATGTATTGCAGCATGATATTTATTCTAGGAAGTATCTATAATGTAATTGAGTCATGTCATGCCCTGATGTTCTGATCGGGATATTCAATAATGCAAACAAGTCATGTAAATTCATTGAGGTTAACCCTCCATTGTAATTTTGGGAAATAGTCCCCACAATTGTGTCAAGGTTAACCCTCCTTGTTGATCAAAGGGAAAATTCCCCGCAATTGTGGGGCACTAGGGTTATTAGACTCTCCTAGAGATGTTGGCCCTAGTAAGCAATTGTTAAGTGGGGCTGACATATTGAAGTGGACATTAAGAGAATGAAAGAATATAAATAAAGAGTGTGCCTCTCTATTTATTATACACACACTCACTCACTAGGGCACATGAGTGAGAGAGGAGAATCTCTCACAAGTGAGAAAGAGATAACAAGATATTGGATATCATCTTTATGTTTTTGGGTTTTACTGCTGCCATTGGTGCTCATTCTATCTTTGAGGAAGTTGCGGGGTTTTCTCCTTTATCATTTCCCTAAGGAAAAATATTTGTGTCTCTTGTCTCTTGTGTTTATTGTTGTGCATGTTATTCTCTCGGATAAGATCCTAAGATCATATTGCTTAAATGATAAAAGTCTAACATGGTATCAGAGATAACCTAAGAAGAAGACATTGTGTAGCTACAGAATCTAGGGATTCTTACCTTTTGGGTCTCTCTCCACAATCCATCAGCAAAAGTATGCTAGGTTGACTCTCCATTGAAGGGTGCATCTTTTTGTCGAAGTGGAATTCGATTCCGAGCATTTTCAGTTTTGGGTGCGGGAAACTAGGGCTTTTTACAGAAGAAGAATTTTTGAGTGAGACCAGCATAGGATTACTCTCCTCATAAAAATAGAATTTTAGATACCTCTATCGACATTTTTGGTTGGGTGTAACTCCAGGAAATTCAAACCCTAGTTTGACCCCAGGCTGGAAAAACCCTAAATACTAAAACTAATAAGTTTTGGTAAATTCGCTATATCGTGGGATTGCAAAAGTATCAGGGGCCAAAAATTTCATAGGTCGAATATAAAATCCTTATGTACATTGTAACTAATTTTCATCCTCACATTAACTATATTATAGGAGATATGATTCCTCGAATTTAGGGTTCCAGCCTCTTCCAGGATTCATCCCTAAATAGGACACCTAGGGATAATTGCTATATCTCAGGCTATGAAGGTCCAAATAAAATTTATGAAGATGTTCCAGAAAGGACATGGACTTTAATTTCTTTGGTAGAAGTTTCAGACCCCAAAGATGAAATAGTGACACGTGGTAGTCTATACAACTTTTCTATTATGAACAGTCCTAAAATAGGTCACCTTGGGAAAATGATAATAAGTCCCAATTTGTGAAACCAATTCTGATGAAACCTATGTTTTTGCAAGGACGGACAAGGATACCTTAGTACAAAATTTCAAAAACTAAGGAATAGTATTTTTGGATATATCGTAGAAACAATATCAGGAATTTCTGCAGAAGAAATTGGTAAACCAGGGCTTCCTGTTCCAGGAGCTTCCCTCCACTGTTTTCAGAAAATGAGTACATTGGACAACTCGCCTTGAAGAGGCCTATCTTTCTATCCAATCAGATCTGAAATATTCCAAGTTTTGAAAATTAGGGTTTCTTTGACAAACCCTAGATAAACCAACTCTAGAACTAGGATGGACACGCCTCAAATCGGTAAGATCTAATCTTTTTCTATTTTCATTTGAGGTTCTCATTTCAAAGTGATCTATCACATCAGCTTCATGGCAAGCTTGGTGAGGATGAGAAATTCCAAGCATGGAAGTATAGGATGTCACTAGTTCTTGAAGGAAATGAATTGGACACCTACATAAGTAGAGAGGTTCCAGTTCCAGAGGGAGACGAGGCTAAAATCCTTACACAAGAAGAACTTGGTCAAGACCAAGAATATCATTGTTGATTCAATCACGGATAAACTTGTACCACAGGTGTCTTCCCTAAAGACACCGAAAAAGATGTTTGATTCCTTGACCAAGATATTTGAAGGGAAGAAGATAAATCAGAAGATGACTTTGAGAAAACAGTTGAAGAATGTGAAGATTCAGAATACAGAGACCATACAGTCATACTTTACAAGGGTCTCTCAAATAAAAGAACAACTTGAAGTAGTAGAAGAAGAAGTGGAGAATGCAGAAGTTGTGATAACCACCTTGAATGACCTCCCAAGTTCATGGGATTCATTCATTCGAGGAATGTGTTCCAGAAGGAAGTGATTACTTTTAGCATACTCTGGGAAGAGCAGAGACAAGAAGAAGCTCGACTCATAATAAGAGAAAAGAAGATGGGAGCAACTGAAGATCAAGCTCTCACCATCCAATGAAGATCCCTCTAGCGAGGAGGAATATGAAGAACTCAACTTTTGAAGAACCTCTTATCCATCTTAGCATTTGGATAAGAAATGATGCTATTATGAATGAAGAAGATGATGAAGCTGAAGGCTCAAGAAGGAGTCTACCCACGAAACAAATAAAGATAAGTATTCAATTGTCATTTCATGATATTGTTATGCATTTGTTTATATTGAGTTGATGTATTATGCATGATATAATGTTTTCATTAATGATAGTATATGCATGTGATGGGTAAGTAGCTCATGGTGCTATACAACTCTCCATTGCTACTTATCTAGAATGAAACCTCTTTGCTAACATATTGGATTAGTGTACAATCTCAATGTTGTCTTGGTAGAGATGGAAAGCATCTAGAAAGTTTATGTGAGATATGGATGAATGTTGTATTGGCTAGAATAGTTGTATGATCAAATATTTATACATAAGAATTTGCCATTATGAATATGCCTTATGAAATGTTTCTAACCATAAAAATGCATTTTACTTGTAGGAAATCTTGCGTACTTAATCACCTACAAGAAAAGAAGGATGAGACTTTTTTTGAAAAACAAGTGATGATAGATAAAGAAGAAGATGACAATACTTTCAAAGAATTCAAGAGGCCTCAGACACAGTGTAGTTATGTGACACGATTGAGTGACATCATTGATGTAGATCCTTCCAGTTATGAAAGAAAGGCAAAGAGAGTACTAGTTCAAGAAGAATGATGTCTAGGATGCAGCATCGAGACCTGAAGGGAAGTCCGTAGTATCTTCCATATGGATCTACAAAGATCCAGCATGTAGTAGATGGAAACATCATACAAGGAAGGATTCATAGCACGAGGCTTCTCATGGAAAGAAGGCATAGACTACGAAGAGATATTTGCAGCCACTCAAAGTGACGTCACATGATAGGAAGAATCACATGTGCAAATAAAAGAAGGGCTTGTACAAGTTCAGAAGACACCCATGGGATAACGCATATATGAGGATCTTGATGAAGATCTTAACCTTTGCTACAACGTTGAAGATGAAAGCCTATAGAGGATGACAAGCTCATAGATGGATGCGAGAAGAATGTTTTCAAGATTGAGGATCTTGGTATCCAGTGACCCTAGATGGATACCTAGAATATTAGTAGTAGAGGAAGCTACTTGTCACTCCAGTACAGGATGTTTCAATGGATAGAGTATGAAAGACAAAGGGAGAATGATGCTCTGCTTCAAAGAGAGTGACTGCAAAAGATCCAAGGTTCGACATGGTATGATAAGATGGATAACTTACTGATGAATCTAGGCTTTACTGAAAGTAAAGCGGATTCCAACGTTTTCTTCAAGGTTGAAGGTGGAAGACCAATGATGCTCCTATTATATGTCGATGACTTGTTCCTAACAGAAAAGAGGAACTCATTAAGGTTGCAGTGAGATACCTAAAGGGTACAGTTGAGTATGGGCTCAAGTATGATATGAATCAGAAGATTAACCTAGAGGGTTATGTGGATTCATATTGGGAAGGCAGTTCCATTGATAGGAAGAGCACTTCGAGGTGCTACTTCAGTATGAGATCAGAGGGGGGCAGTGAAGCTCCAGTATGTGATCCAGATCGAGATCTCTCAAAAGAGGTACTTCTAGCATATCTAGTGAGACAAGTTGTCTGAGCATAAATCATGGTGAAGCTCATAGGTTTCTCAGACATAAACGTTCCTGTAGGTTGTCCTCGGATGTAATAGGTCCTGGCGAAACTCGCAGGTTATCCTTGGATGTAATCAGCCGTGATGTGATTCTATGCTAGAAATGGCCAGAGTGAAGTTTGAGTACTTCAGGGAGAATCTTGGTGTTCTCCAAATCGAGGTTCCTTCCAAGAGGAAGTGATGAGTCTATTATCCATTCTGACATGGTGAGAGGATTGGTTCCTTCCATGGTTAGATATAAGGGCTGAGCCATTCTGTCATGGTGAGAGGATTGGTTCCTTCCATGGTTAGATGTGAGTGATGAGCCATTCTAAGGTGACTGTGAAATGTGTTCTCACATGATCATAGATAAGCGTTGAATTCCATTCTCTGAATGGAGGCATCTAGTCAGTTACCAGGAATTTTAGTCTGGGACTGAATCTCAGCTTAAGTGCTGAGATGCCATTCCCTAGGAGAATGGAGGCACCTGGTCAGTTACCAGGAATTTCAGTCTAGGACTGAAGCTCAGCTTAAGTGTTGAGATGCCATTCTCTGGGAGAATGCAGGCACCTGGTTAGTTGCAAGGAATTTCAGTCTGAGACTGAAGCTTAGGTTAAGTACTGATATGCCATTCTCTGGGAGAATGGAGGCACCTGGTCAGTTACCAGGAATTTTAGTCTGGGACTGAAGCTCAGCTTAAGTGTTGATATTCCATTCTCTGGGAGAATGGAGGCATCTGGTCAGTTACCAGGAATTTCAGTCTAGGACTGAGAGCCATTCTGATGTGACAGCGAGATGTGTTCATTCCACATTATTAGATATAAGTGCAGAGCCTTTCTGACATGATGTGTGATGAGTTTCCTATCATGGTCAGATATAAGTGCAGAGCCTATCTGACATGATGTGTGATGTTTTTCCTATCATGGTCAGATATAAGTGTAGAGCCTTTCTGACATGAGGTTTAATGAATTTCCTATCATGGTCATATATAAGTGCAGATCCTTTCTAACATGATGTATGATGAGTTTCCCATCATGGTCAGATATAAGTGCAGAAACTTTATGACATGATGTGCGATGAGTTTCCTACCATGGTCAGATGTGAGTGCTAAGCCCTTCTAACATGGTTTGCAATGAGTTTCCGACTATGGTCAGATGTGAGTGCTGGGAAGGCCTTTCTGACATGGTTGTGATGTGTTTCCGACCATGGTCAGATATAAGCGCTGAATAAGATGAATACCTACATGGAGGCTAGGCCTACAACCAGCATGAAAAGGGTTGGCTCTGTATAACTTCCTGTGATGAGAATAATGAAGAGATAGCACCATTTGATTGAGATAGTAGAAGCAGTGATGTTGATGATGATCTAGTGATGATCCATATTTGATGATGATCCAGTTTCGATGATGATCCAGTGATGATCTAGATCTAGTGATGATCCTGATCCAGTGATGATCCATACTTGATGAAGATGACTTGACGATGAAGATGACTTGATAATGATCCAGATGATACAGAGAAGAAGACTTGTGCCGATAAATTGTGTCGAGAGAATAACTTCCTACTTAAGAGGGAGTGTTGATGTATTTGTAACTTTAGAATGTATTCACTTGTATATCTTATGTATTGCACCTTGATGTTTATTCCAGGAAGTATCTATAATGTAATTGAGTCATATCATGCCCCAATTTTTCAATTGGGATATTCAATAATGTAAACAATTCATGTAAAGTCATTGAGGTTAACCCTCCATTTTAAGTTGGGGCAATAGTCCCCACAATTGTGTAAAGGTTAAACCTCATTGTTGATCGGAGGGAAAATTCCCCACAGTTGTGGGGCACTAGGGTTATTAGACTCTCCTAGAGATGTTGGCCTTAGTAAGTAATTGTTAAGTGGGGCCGACATGTTGAAGTGGACATTAAGTGAACGAAAGAATATAAATAGAGAGTGAGCCTCTCTATTTATTATACACACACTGACTCACTGGGGTGCATGAGTGAGATAGGAGAATCTCTCTCAAGTGAGAGAGAGAGAACAAGCTATTGGAGATCATCTTTATGTTTTCAGGTTTTACTGCTGCCATTGGTGCTCATTCTATCTCTGAGGAAGTTGTGGGGTTTTCTCCTTTATGGTTTCCCCAAGGAAAATTCTTTGTGTCTCTTATCTCTTGTGTTTATTGCTTTGCATGTTATTCTCTCAGATAAGATCCTAAGATCATATTGATTAAATGATAAAAATATAACCTTTGGAATTGCTCTCTTGTAAGCTTGAGGAGATATTCTAGAGATAATAGAATATTACCTTCCCATGGACGTAGCCCAGTTGGGTGAACCACATATATCTGGTGTCCTCTTTTGTCTTGTTCTCTTTTGTACTTATTTTTGATATGTTATTGTTTTGCATAGATAGGTAAGCTAGTTTACCTTGATCCCTCTTTCCAACAGAAGCTGCAATCCAGTAATGAGCATAACAAAATTATAAAAGATGCTTACTGATGACACCAGATATTCAATGAAGGTGATTTGGTGATGGTTTATTTACAAAAAGAGTGATTTCCTAGAGGAAACTACCACAAATTGAAGTATAAGAAGATCATTCCTTGCAATATTCTCAAGAAAATTAATGGCAATGCTTATAACATCGATTTACTAGTTGATATTGATATTTCCCCTATGTTTAATGTTTTTTACTTATATATCTTCCATGGGAACAGTGTGAGTAATGGAAATGAGGAATGGGTGGATTGGAAACATGTTGTTCAAAGAAAGAAAAAGAAAAATATTACTCATATCTTAGATAAGGATATCTTTCATACTCGACAAGGTCAATACAACCGATATTTGGTCCAGTGTGAAGGCTTAGCACCAGTAGAGCATACATGGATTACAGAGGGGAACTTGTTAAATATAGATCGTGTTTAATGGAAAAAATTTGAATACAAATTGGAGAAGCTATGTTCTTTTCAACCAGAGGAGAATGATGCTATGATTTCTAAAGGATGAAAAAGAAAAGAGAAAAGAGAGAGAGAGAGAGAGAGAGAATAAATGCAGGGATTTCCAAGGGTCATAATGTTTGACTCGTTTATCCATTTGGGATCAAATTTAGTAGGAATTTTTGTTTCAAAGTTTTCAATGCAGCATACGATCTTATCCCTCTTATCAAATATTTTTTTGACATTTTTATGAGGCCAAATTCCTTCATATAAGGCCTCAAATTGAGGTTTTAGTATTTTGCATGATTTCTTTAATTTGTAATTAACCTTTATCTCTTATTTTATGCACCTAATCGTAAAATCAATTAACAACTAAGTTCACTCTAGTTATCTTATAATTAGTGTTTAGTTTTAGAGTCATGCGAGAATTTTCTAAAATTAGCAATTTTTTGAAAATTTTAGATAGTAGTTAGAAAGGGTTGGATCTTCATTGTAATAGTTAGGATGGAGAATTAATAAATAGTTATTTTTTTCTACTCTTGTGTGTTTGCATGGTTTTTATATCTTGTGAATTGAATCAAATCTTATTGACTACATCAATCTCATATAACGACAAAGGAAACATGCAAGGAGGGTGGAACTATTTGCATGGCTTCAACAAGACGATGCATGTGAAAAATGACTATGGATAACAAGGGATGTTATGTCCCATTTTTATAGGTGGGGAAACTATGATGGGGTCTCCTTATGCATGGTACGGATCGAATATTAAATGATACATCAAGGTTACACTATGGGATAGGGATCTTCATGATGGCCCTCGCACAATTTAGAGATTACAGTTTAGGGAATCAAACGTGTGAGAAGTGGATAATGATGAGAGATCCATTATGTGTATGGGACAACTACATTGTCATATACATGGGATGGTTTATCTTCCCAATATATCACATGGATTGAGTGGGAATGGTTGTGGGTTCACACAACTGATATAATTTATGCATTCTTCTAATCCAGGTGTTTCTATCTTGATGTTTCATATATTTGTATTTGATGTGTTTCTATTTTGTTGTTTTTTTATTTTTTCAATTCATGTTTTTTTATTTTGATGTTTCTGATTTTTTGATTCGATGTGTTATTTTTGGTGATTTAGTTTTAGAATTCATGTGTTTTTAATTTTATAACCATGTGTTTCTAATTTATATTTTGAGGTTTCTAATTTTTTTATTCGAGACAACTGTTGATTTGATTTTTTATGTTTCAGTAACTCAATATTTTAGTTTCTTTTAGTTTTTTTCACATATAAAGATGGTTGTTTTGTATCATTTTCTCGATATTTTAGAATGTTTTCTTATATATTAATATATTTACTCCCATTTAAAAAAATATATATGTGTGGAATACATGAAGTGTTATGTCTGGAATATATAAAATAAATTATGTGTGGATTAAGTGAATTATTATGTGTTGAATAGATAAAAAAAAATGAGTGGATTAATTTAAGTGTTATGGAATATATGAAGCATTGATTTTTAATGTATACATTGTTTATTCCTCTTCAAAATGCATATTTTAACATTTTCCTATATAATATTAATGTAGGGTTTGGTAGTACAAGTTATTTTTTATCAATGGTGACATGCTACCAAGGAATCCATAACAAGAATGTCAAGGAGGAACACTATTATAAACATTGTTAAGTATAATATGGATATTTCATATTATAAACATTCAACTAATAAAATTCAAAGATCGCAAATTTGGGAAAGAAAAATACACTTTTTGAATTCAAATTCACACTTTCTGAATAAAAAAGTGCACTTTTAGGGTTCTGAAGTAATTAGAAAACACAGTATTCCAAATAAAAACACACTTTTGAAACCCAATATTTCCACTTTTATAACCTAATTTTGCACTTTAGAAAGGTTGATATTGACACTTTGAGAGGTTAAATCCACACATTTTAAGTCCATAATTTTCCTAAAATGTCTAAGTTTAATGAAATAGATGTTGCAAGGTCACAACCATGCAAGATTTGATTAATGATAACTTGTGATCCAACCAGTTGTCAACAGGTCCTCCTCGACATGTTCACTCGACAGGTCTTCCTCAATGCTTTTATTCGATGGGTTCACTTCAACAGGTCTGCCTCGACATATAACATACCAACATGCTCTGCGATGGTTGAACTTCTAAGCCATTATAACTTAGTTTTTAACTAAAAATAATGGGTAGTCACCCAAGCATCTCAACATCCTAAGGAAGGAGGAATGATCCAACCATAATTCGATAGGTTTTCCTTCGACAGGTCCACCTCAATATGTTCACTCAACAGGTTCGCCTTTGACAAGCCCGCCTCAATGTGCTTATTCGACAGGTTCTCCTCGACAGTTTTTCCTCAACATATATCATACCAGCATGCTCTACGATGGTTGAACTAGTCGACGAGTTTTCCTTCGATAAGTCCTCCTCGACATGTTCACTTGACAGGTTCTCCTTTGACAGGTCCACCTCGACATGTTCATTCGATAGCTTCTCCTCAATAGGTCCACCTCAACATACAACATAACAACATGCTCTACAACAGTTTAACTTCTGAACCATTATAAACTCTTTTGTAACTAAACGTAATAGGTAGTCACCCAATCATCTTAGCATCCTTTATAGGCATGTACACTAATCTAATATAGACATCTTTTTGATCATCAGATTCCTCCATCTTTTATGGAGCAGAAGTAACAAATTGGTTTGAATTCTTCCATATTTCCTGTGTGTATAATTCTTGTCGACCTAGACTATTACCTGCTTTGTTGGTTTTTCTTATATGCTTCCTCCATAGCAGTACGTGACTCATTCAATCGACTACTATCCCCAACGTGCACCTAGACACGAAATGGATCAACTTGAAAACCCACCATATAGTTGGTTGATATACCTAAAATAATTCACTACACAGGTGGAGATAACCAAATGAAACGTAAGGGTAGGAAAAAGGTCAAGGACCTATGACTCAGGGAAACCCTGTATTTTTTCAGACAAGGTCTGAATTTGTTGACCACAGGTCAGATCGAGCAACGAAAGCTCTAATACCACTTGAAACGAATATTTATTCGCTTGTAGAAATAATATTACCAGAAAACTTGGTAAATGAGATAAGCCATAATAATATATTAAATTGATAATAGAATATGAATTGATGATATACATTTACAAAGGTTGGACTTATATATGTCCATTCGTGACTTTTCAATCTACAGTCATGACTCTTTAATAATTATTAATTATTATTAATTAATAATTATCTATTAATATTATTTTTATTGTTTATATATTTTATGTTTGTTACACCAGAACATTCACCAACAAAACCAAGCTATGAATATCAAAACAAATATGGCATTCCACAAAATGTCAATATCTCCCTTTGAAATTGTTAAAGTATTGTAACTTTGAAAGATATTCTTTTATACCTTTGTTGTATTCTCCTTCAGAGATGTTATTCCTCCATTTGAAGATGTCCTTGGTCATGTAAAATTCATGAGGTAAATCCTCCGTTGTAAGTCCGGGAAATAATATCCATAAAAGTAATACATAAAATATATTTTGAGTCTCCCAAGGTAGTTCATCCCTAATTAGGGAACCTGGATGACCTAGTTAGTTGTTTGAGGCACTCACATAATTAATATAAATTGGTGAGGCACCTCTCTCATTCTCACACATCTTACACTCAAGTATTTCTCTAGAAAGAGAGAGAGAAAAAGAATCTACTATGAAATATGAGAAACTATTCTTGTTTCTAGGGTTTTACATTGTACTTGGTTGAATTCTATACTGAGGAAGTTTTGTGGGGTTTTCTCCCTTTTGGTTTCCCCAAGGAAAATCTGTGTTCTCTTGTGTTGTTGCACCTGTCTTTCTTTCAGTGATATTTTTCTTATGGTTATGATGTTATGATGCTAAATGTTTTTAGAACTTGTATAACCATTAAAAATATAACATGGTATCATATCCACCCTAAAAGAAGTCTTTGTGTAGCCAAAACATTGCTACAACTACAACTATTGAAGATTAGGGTTTCATGCTTGAAAACCTAGAAGAAAAAAACTAGTCATGTTGGTATTTTTCCTATAACACGAGATTAGAGACGGATCAGGAGCTGAAAATTTGAAAGGATGAAGATAAAATCTCACTCTACCCTACATAAATGTTTCAACCTCAGATTCAATATAATATAGGAGATATGATTCCTCCAACTCATGGTTCCAGCCTCTCCCATAATTCATCCTTAGACATGTGACCAAGGAAGAATCGCTATATCTCTGGCTAGGAAGTTCCAAATGAAATTTAGCAATATTTTGCAAATAGGGCACATACTTTAGTCTCTGTGGTAAGTGGTTCAGACCTAGAAGGTGAAACGGTGACACATGGCAGTCCATACAAGTTCGTTTTGCTAAACAGTCCTGAAATAAGTCATCTTGGGAAACTTCGCATAAGTCCCACCTGGTGAATCCAATTATTTATAACCTATGGGGTTGGAAAGAATATAGAATAGGATAGCTTAGGACAAATTTTCATACCTTTAGGAGCAAAAAATTTGGATCTACAGCAGAAGCAAGATCATTCATTTATGGAGAAGAAACCGGAGAAAAACTACGGTTTCTTGTTCTAGGCACTTCCCTCCACCAATCAGTTGAAGAAGTAGGAACATAAAATTAGCCCTAGGAGGGAACATCTCTCTATGTAAGAATTTTCTCATTTTGTAGACTTTCATTTTTTGACCTAACACTACCACCAGAGAAAACTAGGGCATCAGATATTTTGCAGTTTTGTCCACAGTTTTGGGAAAATAAGTATGTTGCTCAGCTTGCCTTGAGGAGGCACATATTTCTATCCAATCATATCTAAAAGATACCTAGGGTGAAAAATTAGGGTTTCTCTATCAAACCCTAGGTCCACGAGAAACATTCTTTCAAAATATCCTTCAAGAAAGCATCAATTTGAATAAATCTCACTGGTAAGTTCCATCCCCTCTATTTCCATTTGAAGTTCTCATATTTATCATGATGAAAAACATTAACAATATTGAGGACAACATTAAAAGAGATGAGAAATTATAAGCATGGAATTATAGAGTGCTTATCATACTTGAAGAAGCATGCCATGAAGAGCTATGTCAAAGAAGAAACTATAGATCTGAATGGAGATGAAGTCGAAGAAAAGAAGGACCTAATCAAAACAAAGATGACTATTTCTGTCTCCATTGGATCTCACATGTATCATCCTTGAAGACTCCAAAGGATATGTTCGATGCAATGAAAAACATGTACAAAAATGAACTTGAGAACTCAACTCAAGGATGTGAAGGTGCAATGTCAGAAAAATTCAATGATTAATTCACAAGAAGATCTCATCTCAAGGAGCAATTAGAAGTCATTGAAGACAATCTCAAAGAAGAAGAAACATAATTACAATTTTGAATGATCTTGCAAATTTAGTCAAGAGAGTTGTTCTAGTAGGAAAGTCACATATGGATAAATACATGATTGATTGATGGAAAAAGAAGAAGATATGACACTCAATCCCGAACAACTCAGGCTAAGCAGAGGAAGAACAAGAAGGAAGAATGGAAGGATGATATGTTCTAGAAGTACCAGTAGATCATACAAAATGATGTTTCAATAGGAGTTCAATACATGAAGGGAAGTTTTATGAAGTCTTCCAAGTATATCTACAAGATCGAGTATACCGTCGATTGAAGTATCAAAAGATACAAAGTAAGGTTCCTGGTTACTATCAACAGAGAGAGTCGATTATGGCAAGACACTGCTCTAGGAGATAGACACACCTCTTTAGTAATAGATATTACACTAGACAATTGGTGTAATCAAAGTAGAAGAACATATCAAACAACCAATATGATTTGAGACTCTCTACAGAGAACCACCTAGGCACAGAAGGATTTGTACAAGCTCAATAGGCACCCATCGGATAGTACATACAGTTACATGAGAAACTTGAGGGTCAACTAGAGTGATGGAGATCCCAACCTTTACTACAATGTTAAAGATAGAATACTATGAAGGATAAGAGAAAACTTGCAACAAAGTTCAAAATGAGGGATCTTTATATCTAGTGACCTCGACAAGTGACATATATGGATCAAAGAAGTCTAACATCATAGGAGGCTACCTGTCACCCCAATGTCCTAATACATATGCAGAGGGAGGATGGTGCTCCACCTTAGAGGGAGTGACTAAAAAATATCTCAAAGTTTGAGAATATTGACATGATTCTTGAGATTAGAGGTATGATGAAATTCAGAGGACATTTTACCTATCCAAGTAAAATATGCAGATCTAATGGTGTGGTACCTAAAGGGTACTCCAAAGATATGATGACTTTGATTGAGTTGGTAGTACTACATTCTCCAACATATTGCATAAATCAGAGTGTTTCTCTTAATACAACCAAGGATGAATATATTGAAATTGAGAAGAAATCAATTAACGATACCTCAAGTAATGAGGAATATGATTCAGAAGAATTATACCGATATACTCTCATCCATATCATCATTGGATAAGAAGGGATGCACTGCTAGGACACACGAACATAGTTCTATGTGAGATGTGGTGTAAGAAGACTTGCTTAGTATTTCCAGTCATGATCAAGATAGGAACATGCCCTTAGAATCAAATGATGAAGTTGAACACATTTGGTAGAGACTCCATTTATTCAAGAAGATAAAGATCAATATGGAGTCTACCAAACAAATAAAGATAAGTATTTGAATTGTTGTCATTTCCTATATATTTAGTTGTTCAAATATGTGTAGATAGATATGTTTCTAGATTCAAGAAATGTATAGTAGAATATTTGCAAGTGATGGGTAAGTGGCTTATATTTTTGTACAACATTCCATTGCTACTTATGAAATAATGTCTTGGCAAGATGGAATACATATAGAAAGATACTGTATATAGATGATTGTTGCATCAGTGGAAATAGTTGCATGAATGTCATTATGAATATATTATGAAATGTTTCTAATCATAGAATTGTATTTGAATTGTAGGAAGGATTGCATGTAATCACCTACGCGAGAATAAATGAGGAAGTTGTGGATGTATGATTGTTGTAATCTCACAGATCACATAGGGTTACCAATAATACATACATAACAAAGACAAGAGATAAGAACAAGTAGAATAACAGATTATATTCACATGAAAGGGTCCTCACAATACAGAGAACTGAACCAAGTTCTCATCTAGCTCAACAGCCTAATATATATGAATTACAAACAGTTACAAATAACTACCTGTCGGTTTGGTCAACCGACACGACCTTATGTGGCCGACCTAATCTCTAATTAGTCGGTTGATCGACTTAGTCAGCTAATCGACTAAGTCGGCTATCATTTAAGCCTGCTTACCGACTTGCTCCTCCAACATCTCCCCCACGAACAAAACGTTTCTTCATCCCGAAGACACTAGGGAGGTACCAAAATCTCTTCACCTATCGAAGTAGTCATTTATGTTCTTGATCTTTATGGGTTGTGAAGTATGATGGTTGGTCTTTTCTGTACGCAGACTTTGACGATTGCTTCAATTGTCACTGCTAGCTGATGTTGGAAATCCGTCCAACTATGTAGTATTTTCTGTATGTCGATGGTTAGTGTAGTCAAACTTGATAATATCGACATTTTCTCTTGAATGGAAAGTTCTGCTATTCTTTCCATGTCAGGACCCATAAACTAGTCCTTTTCCTTTGCTGTCTCAAACAGTTGTTTCATCTGCAGGTAGATGATGTCTAATTTTTCTAGGTTTGGAATGGCTTACTGCACCCACTAATGTACTTGGCACTCAAGCTTCTGAAGTTTGGTTGTTTCAAGCACTATTTGATTTTTTATTGTGCTTCAATAGTTGGTCCTGGTATCACAAACTAGACCAGGTTTCTACATTTGTCAAGGAACTCGACTTGTTCTTTTTCATTGTTGTCAAGCTCCTTACATCTGTGTTGGCTCCTTGTCCTTGCTTCGATTGCCAATGTTTCTAGGATTTTCCCTAATTCTCCATCCCTCATCTTGGTTGCATCGACTGTAGTGGTCAACCCAAGTTGACTGATATGGACCTTTGTCATTTGTCCTTGATGGTTCTTCTTCTTTTTGTGCTTTTGAGGCTCTGCTTGCTTTGGCACCTATGTACCTGCAAGAGTCAAAATTGGATTGTATGGTTGTTGGCTAGCAGTGATTGATGGAATTTCTGGTTGGGTTGGTTGGATGATTACTAGAGCTGGTTGTGCATCTGGTTGTTTGGATATAGAGGGTCCATATGTGGATGTGGTTGGTTCTAACAGTTGCGGAGGAGGTGGTTCTGGTGCAATTGGTTTGAGTACATGTTCTAGGCTAGGTGAAGGTGGTGATGGTGTTGGTGAATGGTTGGGTTTGATTGGGTTGGCGGAGGTATGGTCGGGTGTGATTGGGTTGGCGGAGGTATGGTCAGGTGAAGGGTTGTGGATCTATGGCGATGAATCTGGAAGGTCAGAGAATAGTTGGTCGATTTCTCGATTTATTTCTGCCATGTTTTCTCCTTCCTCATCTTCGGTTAGTTCAGAGGCTAGTGGGTGGGGTTCAGGGATGGTTGGGATGATAGATGTGGTCCGACTTGCGATAATGGCAGCTTCTTTGTTGGGGTTTCTTTGAAACATTGAACTTATAACTGCCACCGTCTTTGGCCTCTGGGGTACTTGGCTAGGTTGGGGAGTGGGTAGTCTGGATCCGCCAACTTTGAACAAAGGATCTTTGGTGGGATCTTTTGCACCGCAGTGAGTAACTCAGGCAATTTTTCAATATATGCCTGGAGGTCTCTGTCGCAGTTGAAATTTTCCTTCAAGGTCTCTGACATAGCATTCTTACATATGTCGAGTGGGCTTATGGAAGGAAGGTCTAGAATAAGCTCTTGCGTCATTTTGGTCAGATATGGGGGTGGAGGTGTAGACATGAGATCCACAACATTTTCAGCCGTCGAAGTGTTTGTGCTTTTTTCCCTCTTTGGTTGACCTTGTTGTGCCCCTGCTTCGACAAATCTTTGGAACTAGGTCTCCATCGGGACTTGGTTTGCTGCGGCATCTTCGATAATGTTGCATGTTGTGGCTACCAATTCTTCCTCGTCTTCTGAGGACTCTGGAATGATAAGCTTGTGCTTACCCTTCCCCTACTACTATTCCTAAGTTTTCTTTATTTTTCTTGAGGCTACTATCTCCTTCAACAATTTGCTTATGTTTTCTTTGGTGACAGCATACACTGAATATTCAGTGTCTATTTCTCCCATTGGGTCTTGAGTCGAGACGATGCTTTCTTCCACTGGATTGGTTACCTGTTGTTCTATTTGTGCCTCTTCCCTTTGTCTTGTCAGAGGTTTGATTACGATTTGTAGTCAGTCAGTGCCTTCGACCGGTGTCTCCTCCAACACAAATGTGTTGATGTATAAGTTGAGCTCGTAATCTTCCTCCTTCTCTTGGTCTGTCGGTGGCTTTTCTATAGAGAAGTCCATTTCTTTTACCCTTGTTGGTATTGATAGTTTTGTACCTATCTGTCGAGCTAGCTCTCAAAAAATCTCTTCGACTGTCAGGTAGTAGTCGAGAGACCTCGCCTTTCACTTGGTGCCTTGCATGTACCACACTGCGGTATGGTCAAATTCTAACTGGATGTGGGCATTTTTGGGCAAACTTCGTTAGATGTTCTGGGGCACCCTCCATCTGGTCGTGCAGACTTTCAGCTATTGGAACCAGTTTTCTAAAAGCACTTTTTCGTTTGCAAGTTCTCTCAATGTTCCATTCTGGGAGAACTGTTTGAATCTCCACATATGAAATTTTGTCGGTTCTTGAAATTGTTTGTCCTCGACATGGCACAAGGAGTACATGACTATCCATAACATAAGGGATGGGAACCTTATAATTTTTCTTGACTCCTGACATTTTTTGCAGATGCCTTTGAGCATGTCGACAAATTACTCAGCCCATATGTATATCTTTCCTCTGTGGGGAATGGTATCCACTGCCTCTAACATATCCAGTTTGATGTCGCTTCCTCGACCTGTTGGTGTAAGTGTAGTGGCTATGATTTTGGCCACTATTTGCGGCATTCGAGTTTGTATTTGGATAATCTTTAGCCCTTTGGAGTTTTTACCTGATGTTGATCCTATTAGCTCCTCGACCAGTACTTCTTTTATACTGACTAATACTAGTTCTCCTTGGTTTGACAGACCTGTCAATTTGTAGATTACTTCCCCAGAGATGTCGACCGGTTGGTCGAAGTAAAATCTGTCGTTGTGGTATGGGCTTATGATCAATTTCACTATTGTTTCCTTTATGCCTCCAAAACTAGCCATGAACGGCGCGTTGATGTAGTTTACAATGGTGTTGTGGTTGATTTTATCTGTAGCTGCGATAGGATTTTTGTCGACATAAGCCCATTTTTTTATCTCAGCCCATAATTTTTTCCATGAGATCTCGTGAACCTTAGCGTTCTTGATGTTCTTTAATCTCCTTACTAAGGGTGTCTCCACAGTCGATAGTTCTTTGGCCTTGGCTGCAGCTCTGGTTTGTTTTGGTACCATCTTGTCAGTTTGATGGTCGATTTTACTTCGGTATTCTTGGCTTTCAGTCGTCTAATTGCTCAGTTGCTCTCTCTATTTGAAATGCGGTAAATGATCCTTTGGAGGTTCAGTATTTATAGTTGATGTGTTGGATGTTTTTGTCGATGGGTGTATTAATGGCGGACGTGATGGTCCAGCATGAACACTTGAGTTTGCATTAATGGTGATTTGGTTTTGGCACTTGTAGTCATGAATGCACGATGGGACTGTCGAGGTCATTGGTCGATGTCGGTCATGAAAATGGTCAATGGTGTTATGTTGATGGGCGTGATGTCGGTTGTCGTAGTGGTGATTCCCTGTCATATTTTTGTGTGTGTATTAGTACTATTTTGCTTTTTGTATTTTTAGATTTTTATAGCTTTTTTTAACCGTTATGGTCATTATATGTTTTTTTTTTTAGACTTTTTTAGGTTCTGTAGCGTTTTAGTCAGGCACCATTAACAAGTTTCCAAAATACTATGCCTTGTAATGTCCTTAGTCGGACTGATCCATTGGCATGTATCTCTTCAACAACATAGGGTCTCATCCAATCTGTATGTATATTTTTAGGTTTTCCTTTTACCCGACTACTGTATAGTAAGGCAACGTCTCATACCGACAAGTTTCTATTTTTGATGTTTCAATCATGCCATCTGTTTTGTTGTTGTTTCTAGATTTCTTGATGTTGTATTGCAATTAGTCGGTGTTCTTCCAATTTACTTAGTTGTAGTAGTCATTCCTTTCTTCCTTGTTCAACATCGACATGTAAAATCTCGATGATAATAGGTGTCTGTTGTCAGAAGTGTAGTGGAACTACTGCTTCTTGTCCATAAACTAGTTGAAAGGGGGTTTGGTCGGTTGAACGTTTGTATGTTGTTCTGTATGCCCATAGTACTGCAAGTATCTTTTCATCCCAGTCATCCTTGTCAGTATTACATATTTTTGTTAATCCTTTTATTAATGTTTTATTAAATGCTTCAATTGCTCCGTTCGACTGAGGGTGGCAAGCTGTACTCCGACAGTGGTTGACCTGGAACTGGTCTATTAATGTTTTAATAGTTTTATTAATAAAGTGTGTTCCTTGGTCGTTGATTAGGGTTAGTGGACATCCAAATCGGGTAATGATATTTTTGTAGATAAATTTGGAGGCTATCTCACTGGAACATGTGTCGACTAGTTCTTCCTCTACCCATTTGGTTATGTACTCTACTGCAGTTATTATGTACCTTTCACCTGTTCTTTTTGGTGGTATGGGAAATGGCCCTATAAAGTCGATAGCCCAAATTTCAAATGTCAAACTTGGGTTTACTGATATCAGGGGAATTTCTGTACTAAATAGGGGCTATCCCAGTCATTGACATCTGTCACATTGGCTTACAAAATTTTTGCAGTATTTGTAAAGTGTCGACCACCACAACCCTGATTGTTGGATTTTCTTTGCAGTCGTGTCTGCTTGGAAGTGTCCTTCGGCAGGTTGGTAATGTGCTTCATGCATAATATTATTTCTTTCATGTTCTAGAACACACCTTCTGAGGATGTCGTCTAAACCCATTTTATATAGGAATCCATTTATGAGTCTATAAGGTGCAGCTTTCATAGCTAAGATCTATTTCTTCTTTGTATTCATGCCTTCTGATGCTTGCCCATTTTCTAAGAACTGTGTTATTTCCTCCAATTCTGTTGGGACTGCTTCTATTCAAAATAGATGTGCATCCAGTAAGTCATCTTTGACTCCTCTTGGTTCCTCTCCTGTGTCGATTCTGGATAAATGGTCAAGACCGACATTTATCTTACCTGGTCTGACGATGACTTCGAATTCAAATTCTTGGAATAAAAGTAGCCATCAACAAATTCTTCCATGGTGTAGAGGCTTATTTACGAGGTATTTTAGTGCTTGGTGGTTGGTATAGAAGATAAATGGGTTAGCTAGTAGGTAGTGTCGATATTTTTGTAGTGCAAAGACCATTCCTAATGCTTCTCTTTTTGTTGTCGAGTAGTTTATTTTAGCTTTGTTTAATTTTCTGCTACTATAAACTATAGTGTTATCTCCCAAATAAATTTATTTTTATTTAGTTCACACAAAATAATTCATTTCGATAGTATGAAGGATATGAAGGTCACTGACAAATTTGAAAGCCTTTGTTTTTTTTTATTTGGATGAAAATTTCACAAGTGTAGCTTTCGGTGGCTTGGGCAAGGATCAGAACATCTCATTAGCCACTGAAAGATGGAAGATAAATAGCAGGTGGAAGACCCTGTTGGGGTGCGTACCCTAAGGATTATTAGTTTGGGTAACTTCGCGGCTGTTTGTAATCGGAGTTACAGGTCAAAATAGTCTTAGGGGTGTCGGGGCAAGTCAAAACCCCTTTTTGTAATAAAACCGTGGTTTAAATCCAGGGTTTAGGGTTTTTGGGTGCCCATGGTTTGAAGCCATGGTTTTGTAATAGCACGATGTATAAATAGGTATTTTTGTAAATAAGAAAAGGTTAGGTTTTATGATGTAAGAAAGATTAAGGTGAAGTTAAGGTTGATTTTGTAAGGAAAGGTTAAGTCCCAGTTGTGTGCATGGACGACCTCTGCAGCTGTGTGCGCAGGGGCCTGCTGCTGTGTGCGCGGATTTTTAAGGACTGAAGGGATCTGCAGCTGAGTTCGCAGATCAAACTGTGGTTTTGTAACAAGTTGAATAAAACAAAGTTTGTGGACGTAACCCCTACACTGGGGGTGAACCACGTTATATCCAGTGTTGTGGTTTCTTGTGCTGTTTTTGTTTCTATTGTCTTTTATGCATTATTAACTGTATACATAAGATAAGTTAGATCGTTGCTAATATTTAGCTTCGCTGTGAATTCCCTGTAGTGGGTTGAGCAAGTCACGACTGTTTATTTATCTGCGAAGTTGTATGTGAATGAATGGTAAAGCTTTATAATTATTGATTAATAAGGTTTTTAAAGGATAAGGTACAGTAATCCCCCTCTCTGCTTGCAGAAACCTGATTCTGCGGCACCCCATAGCTGTTTCGGGTGAGACTGCAACCTGCGTGCAGGTTGTTGCCGAAAGGGCCAACACTGTGGGTCTTTTGTTGGTGCGACACTAAAGGATTAAATCCGGGTCTGCCCTATTGCCCAACAGACCCCATCGGCAGATAGATGTATTACTCAAACTTTTTGAACACCATCAGAGAAATTTTTAGCAGCCATTGGAGGTTGTAAAGACTAACAATCAGTGAGCTAGTTCCCAAAGGCGTCGCAACGGTAGGAAGAAAACTGACTACGGCCTCCGATCGATGACAAGAAACATTCCAATAGCACAACAATAGAATAAATTCATCGGCGGTCGGAAGAACTAAGAACAACGGAGCGACAAGATAGTTCACTAAGGGGCTGCAACAGCAGAAGAAAAACTTACTATGGGTCCCGAAACAATATAGACTCATTAGTGATCGAAGGTTCTAAAGACTAACCATTGGCAAATTAGTCCTCTGAGGAGCCACAACTACAGAAGAAAGATCAACTACAGGGTCCGTGAGCAGATGAAAAATTTGACGTCAGAACTTGAAAACACTAACCACTGACGAGTTAGTCCACTAAAGAGCCACAACTACGGAAGAAAGACTTACTACGAGTTCCGAAACAATACAAAATCATCGCCGATCGGAGGAACTAAAGACTAACGATCGACGAGCTAGTTTCCAAAGGTGCCGCAACGATGGGAGAAATACAGACTACGGCTTCTGATCAGTGAAAATGAACTCCGATAGCGCATAACAGAAAATCATTGCCGATTGGAGGAACTAAAGATAGTGTAACGGTGGGTTAAAGCTGAAAATTTCCGCAGTGTCAGATTCAGAACTTGAAGACACTAGCCATCGACGAAATAGTCTACTAAGGAGCCGAAACTATGGAAGACAAACAGACAAGAGCTCCAATAAATTAAAAAATAAAAATCACTAGCTGTCGGTAAGATAGTTCAATGGGGAGCCGCAACGGTGGGAAACAAAGGAATACAGACCAGCAAAGTTCACAACATTCCGATAGTGCAACAGATAAAAGATAATCTGTGATCGGAATACATACAGACTAACCATCACCAAGTCAGCCCACAAAGAAGTAAACTATGGAAATAGTGGGACTTGGAGCTCCGAAACTGCGGCAAGCATTCAGACTTGAGGCGCCAATGAAACAGAAGACAAAGCTACCGATCGGTGACAAAGTAAAAATCTGGCAGGATAAACAAGGAGATTTGGAGCACCAAAAATGCGAAAACATTGAGATTCAGAGCACCGATGAGATAAAGGAATCAACATCTAATCAGTGACCACAACGACAAGATAGAGGAAAATACAGGGGATTAAACGAGAAAAATCACTTTACTTAAACGCTGATACACTGGTTGTTGGCGGCAATTTCACAGTAAGCGAGTAGTGGGAATGATCAGTGACCACTTTAATCATTAAAGGACTACTCAGTGAACTAGATCTTCACAGTGGATAAACAAATTTTTAGCAAGGGTTTGAAGCCCTAATCGGGAAAAACTATCACTTTTAATTATTTTTTGTGTAAACAGATATGATTTTCAGGATCTGTAAATTTTGTAAAAGGATATAAAGCCCATGATTATTTTATGAATAAAGGTTCGACTCTGGGGATTTATGAACCTGTTCCATTATCAACTGTCTCATCTGGTTTATTCTAAGTATAAGCTCTTTTGTTGTGATTTGTTCAGCCATCTCTTTCTTTACTGTGTTTATTGCCTGAATGTGCATTTAGGTAATTTTCATATTTCTTAAAGGGCCGATAGCTGTCATCCTATTGGTTATTTAGTGATATTTGATTTATAAACACCATCCTTAGCAGAATTTATCCATTTAGATGCATGTGTTGTGTGTGTAAGTCTGCCAGCTTGGTGAGTTCTCCATCCCTGCACCTTTTTGTCAAACTACTGAACAAGTTGTAACTAAAAGCCTTGTGATTGAGTGAGCTTCATGCATGTATTGAGAGTGAGAGGTTATATAGATTATCCAGCTTGATCCAATTTAGAAAACCTGAAAAATAGTTTAAGTTACCAGGCATCCTCGAGCTACAACCTAGAGGAGTTTCCTGGAGTGATAACAAATTGGCGCCGTTGCCGGGGAGAGGATATTGAAGCTCAGCTTCCCTCGGATATGACATAGATCCATGCTTTGATGATAGACAAGGCTTGGACATTATTACGATTGTAATCATCTATCTGGAAACTCCATTGATATAAGGTGGCTTCAAGAAGACCTAGTACCAGAGAAAACCCAAAGGGGCCACCAGCAACACCCGTTTTAGATCCAGAAGAAATCTTGAGGAAAGCTAGGGATTTACTAAGACAGACCAACAGTGCTACACAAAATGCTACATCAGGTATTTCAAGAAATCTTTTTGTTGTTATTTCTTCTACTGAAACTTTTAATTCCCAGAAATTTTTAGATACATTAGAAAAACCTAGGGCATCTTCAAGCACTATTGCTTGTGAAGATCCAATCCCTGGTGACTCCACTGGGATAAGTATACCACTGCCTTCTCAGCAAATATTTTCATCAGTGCTGCCTTCCACATCCCTATCCATACCCCTTTCCAATATGGCTACCCCTCAATTGACCAAGATGGAAAGGATCCTTGTAGCTAGGTATGCGCCCCTAATTTTGCCAAATCCTCTCGCATCCATGCCTACCAGGGATTACCTCAAGTATATCCCTAAGCTTATAGGGGAAGGGTATTTCACTGTTGAAAAACATCTAGAGGCTTTTTATAGCTATGCTGAAAATATAAATATAGAACAAGAAGATGTATGGACCAGATTTTTTGTGCAAAGCCTGGATGGCCAGGCTAGGAAGTGGTTTAAAGAACTTCCTACTGGGTCAGTGGCAGGCATAGAGGCCCTAGATGACATTTTCCTAAATCATTGGGGAGAGAGGAGAGACCACCTCTACTATATCACAGAATTCAGCAACCTAAAAAGAGAAAATGGTGAGTCTGTCTCCAATTTTACCAAGAGATTCAACAACATGTACAGCAAGATCCCCACTCAGATTAAGCCCACTGGTACCTCAGCTATGATAAATTACACGAATTCCTTTGACTCTGACTTCTACCTACTTCTCAGAGAAAGGAGGTCTGCCTCCTTATCACTCATGCAGGATGCTACCCTAGAGGTAGATTCAAACATTTTCGCATCTCAGAAGGTCAAAGCAAAGGTAGACAAGAATGACTGCTGAAATATCTAAATTGAAGGACCAAGGACATCTTCTAGTGAGGAGTAAAGGGCCAATTGACTTTGCTCCTCGAAACCCAAATTTTGTCCCTTATAGAAGAGGAAACCCCCCTATTTAGATTCTCAGAAGGGAGAGAAATCGAGGGGAAGACCATAGGATAAGAGCTCCACTTCAAAATGCTATATTGGAAGAAGGGACAGAATTCATTGAAGAAGAAGGACAAGCTGAATACAATATCCACTACATGGAGGATGAGGTGGACTATTCTTTTCTGACACAGGCAAAGTACGAAGAAGCCCTGATTGATGAGTAGATCATTGAAGAGGCTGTCTATCAGGCTAATGATCAGGGAGGTTACCAACTAAGGTCCAGGTTGGTTGCTCCACTAAAAAATAATGTTGTGCCCATCAAGCAGCTGTGGAAATTGAACCCAGGTGTTAGAACAATTAATCTCACAACAATTTCCAATTACACATGCAAATTACTCACAAAGAAGACTGAATATGGAGCAGAACACTAATATGTAATGAATAAGTGTACAATAGCCAACCTTGTGAAGTCATAGGCTGCCACAATAAATAATTACATGAGAGATTCGAATGAATAAGGATGCCATTCGAATTTGGTCAAAAGCAGGCTTACTAAATCTAAGCAAATCCCCCATAGGTGCATAAAGCAGTTTCCAAAACTGTCTAGGAGCTCACGAATTGGAAAAATCAATTAGGCAAGATAATAGATGGTGGAAGGACAAATCATACATGATTTTCATAGGAGAAAAGAGTGGAGGATGATGAGGACAAAAAACAAGTTAACTTCACCTAGTCAAACTTTCCCAATTGCCTTAAAACTCAGAAAAAGCAGGCAATAAAGCAGAAAAAGTAGACATGTGCTAGGGAGGCCAGGATTAAAGCAGATTTGATTCCAAGAGGTTTCCCAAGCACTCCATGACTCAAATTTAGCAAGCTTTATCACTATGGATGTGTGGAGGACAACTTGCATAAGGTGGAATATGGAAACTAGGCAAATAAGACAAAAATTGGATTAATTAACGTCTAAGGTAGCTAACTATGGGTTGATTATTCTAACACCCCCCCTTAAGCCTGAATTATGAGTAAAATTTCAGAAAATTATAGGGCCTAGCAACAAGGCTTAGTCACCCTTTACATGCTGCATGTTTATTTAACCAAGGAAAGAGGCAAAACCCCAGTGGGAAAAATCCTCCCTTAAACATGGACAGTAAAACAAAATTTGGAAATCTTATCATCACTCATGCTTCACAGCATGATCAGCAATCCCCAGCAGTGATTTGAGATTTTTGAATGTCTTCTCACAAAAAACTTTGGTGAATATATTTGCCACTTGTTCTAAAGATTAACAGAAGAGTAGGTGAATGGTTCCATCATGCACAAGCTGTCTGATGTAGTGCATATGGATCTCAATGTGTTTGGTTCTCTGCTTCTGAACTGGATCATTGCAAATTTGAATGGTACTCTAATTATCGCAATAGATAGTAGTTGAGTATTCTGATTCGAAGCCACACTCACCAAGTAACCCCTGCAACCATAAACATTGAGTTCCTGCATTTACAATTCCTCAGTACTCTGCTTCTGTAGATAAGAGTGCAATGGCACTCTGTTTCTTGCTTGACCAGCTGATTGGCCCTTCAGCAAGCATGAACACATATCCTGATGTTGACTTTTGATCTGTGCTATCACCTGCCCAATCACTGTCAGTAAACCCAATCAAATCAAGATTAGATTTAGCTTTGTAGAAGATCCCATGTGTCCTTGTTCCCTGAACAAAGTTAAGGATCCTTTTGGCTGCTCTCTAATGGATCTCATGAGGCTGATCCATGTATCTTGAAGCCACACTTACTGCATAAGAAATATCAGGTCTAGTATGTGTAAGATACAACAAACATCCAATCAATTGCCTATATAGTTTATTGTTTACCATAGGTGAAGAATCAACTTCTTCAAGCTTAACTCCTAAAAGGAAAGGAGTCTTGCTTGGCTTGCAATCCTTCATATTGAATTTGTTCAGAAAATCCAAGGCATACTTGGACTGATGCGCTTTGATTCCATCTTTGGTTTGAGCAATCTCGAGCCCCAATAACTGGCTCAATAAGCCCAAATTAGTCATTGAGAAGGCATGGTTCATTGCATCCTTCAAGGAAGCAATTTCATCGTTTGAGCTTCCTGTAATGAGAAGGTCATCAACATACAAAACAATGATCATTAATGAACCATGAATCAGCTTCAAATATACATTTGGATCTGACTTGCATCGAAAAAAATTTAGTAATAGCAGAAAGCTATCAATCTTGGCATACCAAGCCATGGGGGCTTGCTTAATCCCATACAATGACTTCTTTATCCTGGACACAAGAGATGGGTTAGTAGAAAATCCTTGAGGCTGCTGCATGTAAATCTCTTTAGTAATATCTCCATTCAAGAAAGCACACTTCACATCCATGTGGTGTACCTCCCACTGCTTTGAAGCTGCAATGGCTAAGGCTAGCCTGATGGAGTCCATCTTTGCCACTAGTGAAAAAGTCTCATTGTAGTCTATGCCATGTACCTATGAGTAGCCATTGGCTACCAATCTGGATTTTTACTTCAGAGGTGAACCATCAGCAGCAAATTTGGTTTTGTACACCCACTTACATTGAACTAGCTTCCTCCCTGGGGGAAGATCAACCAACTCCCAAGTGTTGCTCTTCTGGAGTGAGATGAACTCTTCTTCCATGGCTGTTTTCCATATTGGATCATTTTCTACATATTCATATGTCTATGGGTATTATTCAAACATCAGATAGCATTTCTCAGCAAACATAGGATCTTTCATGCACAGAGCACTCTCAAATTGAGATCTAGTCCTCCTAGGATCATTAGGATTTCTAGCTAGTTCTCTAGCTACATGAATGGTCTTTGCTTCCCATTTTGGTCTTGTAGGACTGTTAGGATCTGCAATTAAATCATCATTATCAGACATATCAGAATCAGCATGTTCAACTATCTCTTCACTTACATTCAGAGGTTCTGGTGGTGAAGAGGATTCTCCAACTTCCACTGCTGCTAGGGGTTCTTCTTGAAACTGAACACACCTTTCAATGAAGGATTTGTTTGTGATAAAATTGATCATATTGTAGCCTTTTGAATCTTTAGAGTACCCAACAAATAGACACTCTTGGCTTTGGGGCTGCAAAGCCTTCCTCTTTTCTGTTGGAATTCTAGCCCAAGCCTTTGAGCCAAAAATCCTGAAATGGGTCACATCTAGCTTGTGCCCACTCCATGCTTCGAAAGGAGTCATACCATAAAGTTGTTTATGAGGCACCCTATTCTGGATATAGGCTGCATAGTTTATAGCTTCGGCCCAAAACTTTGGTAGCAAAGTCTTAGCCTCCATCATGCAGGTTGCCATCTCTTTCAGTGATCTGTTCTTCCTCTCAGCAACACCATTATGCTGTGGTGTGTAAGGAATAGAATGTTGCATCGGAATACCTACATTTGCACAATATTAAATGAACTTAGAATTCACATACTCACCACCATTGTCAGATCTGAGGACCTTGAGTTTCCTCCTAGACTGGTTTTCAACCAAAGCCTTAAAGACTTTGAAGAGGCCAAAAACTTCAGACTTGTGTTTCAGGAAGTAAACCCAGCAATACCTAGAAAAGTAATCTATGAATGTCAATGCATATTTGGCCTGACTCATTGACATATGAGGAAATGGGCCAGCAACATCACTATGGATCAACTCAAGAGGTGCAGAGGTTCTCTCATGACTAGCTTTCTCAAATTTATGCTCTGGGTGTTTTCCTAAGATGCAACCTTGACAGACTCCTTTGGAAAACTTAATCTTTGGTAACCCTATGACCATTTCTTTTTCACTAAGATCAGAAAGATACTTTTAATTAAGGTGGCCAAATATTTCATGCCAAAGATTGCTTTCCTCATTAGCATGAATCAGAAGAGTAGATGGGTTTGAGTAGGGTAGGAACTGTGAGAACATGTATACCTTTGAAGTGTGATTCGCAACTCCTTTTCCAATGAATTTACCACTTGAGATCTCTGTGATCTCCTCTTCATTAGGGGAGAATATGACCTTCTTTGGAGACCCTGTGCGGGTCATATGATACACTTATAAGAGGTTAGAGGCAAGACCTGGAACATACAATACATTGTTGAACTTACCATGGTCAAGATCAATCCTCCTTTGCCCAAACTTTCAGTGAGAGAGTCATCTCCTAGTACTATTGGTGGACCTTTCAACATGTCAAGTGAGGTGAATGCCTCCTTGGTCGAAACCATATGTCTTGAAGCTCCAGAATCAATGATGAAACTAGGTGAGCTTGATGTGCTAGCAACCAATGCATGAACTCTCTCTCTGTCTTTTGAATTTGATCCTCCTTCCCTATTCTTTGAGCTGTCTGGAAGGGAGATGCCATTCTTCTCTAGGAGTTGGGTCAGCATGTCAATTTGCTTCTTCATGCAGGAGCTTTTAGAATGATTTCCCTTACTGCAGTATGCGCACTTGCTCATTTCTCTTTTGTTCTTCTTCTTCTGGTAGTTCTTCTTAGAACCTTGAGGCTCCTCTGGAGACTTGTTCTTGTCTCTCTTTTGCTCAGGTGGCTTCTTAGCTTTATTATTTCCTTTTGAATCCACCCTCAAATATCCAACAACCAGAGCTTGGTATTTGGAAGGTTTGATGGTGCCCATCATCACCAATTTATCTTGTTCTTGTGTGAGAGATTCCATGAAATCTGCAAGGCTAGGCATTTTCCAGGCTCGAGCTGTCAACTTTGTGGCATAGAAGGTTGAAACAAACACTGAATAGTCAAGTCCAAGCTTTGAGAGTATGGCCAAAACTAGTTGTTCATCCTTCTTTTTGATCCCACAATGTTTTAGCTGCAAAACAAGTGCTTTGAACTTGGAAAAATAGAGTTGCAGGGATTCAAAGCTATTGGGAATCAGGGAGATCAATTCATTTTCAATTTGATGTCCCCTCATCTCATCTGTCTTACCAAAAATCTTGACAAGCTTCTCCCATACTTCATTTGGTGATGTTAATCCATCAAGATGGAAAAGGAGGTCTCTGGATATGCTCAGACAAAGGAGACCATAGGCCTCATCCCTTTTGTTGTGCCATTTAATCTTCTCTACAGTTGCATTGGGATCTGTTTCTGTTTCCATAGTCACTATGTAGAGGCATTTCTCTCTCAATAGTATCTTCATCTCTTCTTTCCATTCAAAGAAGTTAAATGGAGTCAAGATGATCTTCTGAGATTGATCCATAGCTCAGAAATTGTCCCTTCAGTTAGCAGAATGCTCCCAGTCAATGGCGTCGAACCTACAAAAACAAATTGGAAGGAGAGAAATTGATCTACAAAGGCTATGATACCATGTGGAAATTGAACCCAGGTGTTAGAACAATTACACTCACAACAATTTCCAATTACACATGCAAATTACTCACAAAGAAGACTGAATATGGAGCAGAACACTAATCTGTATTGAATAAGTGTACAATAGCCAACCCTATGAAGTCATAGGCTACCACAATAAAAAATTACATGAGAGATTCAAATTTGGTCAAAATCAGGCTTACTAAATCTAAGCAAATCCCCCATAGGTGCATAAAGCGGTTTCCAAAACTATCCAGGAGCTCACGAATTAGCAAAACCAATTAGGCAAGCAAATAGATGGTGGAAGGAAAACTCATACATGCTTTTCATAGGAGAAAACAGTGGAGGATGATAAGGACAAAAAACAAGTTAACTTCACCTAGTCAAACTTTCCCAATTGCCTTAAAACTCAGAAAAAGCAGGCAATAAAGCAGAAAAAGCAGACATGCGCTATGGAGGCTAGGAATAAAGCAGATTTGATTCCAAGAGGTTTCCCAAGTGCTCCATGACTCAAATTTAGCAATTTTGACCACTATGGATGTGTGGAGGACAACTTGCATAAGGTGGAATATGGAAACTAGGAAAATAAGACAAAAATTGGATTAATTAATGTCTAAGGTAGCTAACTATGGGTTGATTATTCTAACTGCAGCCTGCTGCACCTGCTAGAAAAGTCATTGTTTTACCAAAGAAAGTAGTTGTTCCATCCAAAGCATTGCATAAACTAGCACCTTCAGCCACACCTGATCAAGTCCAACTCAAACCTACAACTCATGAGGTAAGGTTTCCAGATAAGCTACATTATTCCTTCAACCTTGAGTCTGAAATTCAAAAATTGAAAATCCCTTTCCCTTTAATTGAGTTGATGAAGAATGATGCATTTAAAACCTCCATTCTGAATTCCCTTCAGCCCAAGGTGCACATTGACACTGACTTTGTGAACCTGCAAGATAACAAACCTGTTGTAACCCTGGGCCCCATGATCGAAGACCTAAAGGACTCTTTCCCACCATTCTATATATCCTTGAACATCCATGATAAAATCCTCCATAACTATTTGCTGGATTCAAGAGCCTCTCATAACTTAATGCCAAAGGTTGTGATGGATGAGATCGGCCTTAGCATTACCAAGCCCTACCATGATTTATTCTCCTTTGACTCCAGGAATTTCAAGTGCTTGGGCCTCGTCAAATACCTTGTTGTAAACTTAACTCAGCTACCTTCAAAAAGCGTAATGATGGACATCGTAGTGGCTGATATTCCTCCAAAATTCAGCCTTTTACTGTCCAGGTCATGGAGCAAAAGATTGGGTGGCACCCTTCAGATGGATCTCACATACGCCACCATTGTCATGTTCAGAGGAGAAACTAAGAGACTGTATAGGGAAAATCAGCTAGCTTACATTATAATCAAGGAGATTCACTCAGTAAATCACCCCATCTACGCTATGGACACCGATTTTGGATCTTGCATCTTGCAAATAGATGATAATCAGCAGACATCAGTTCAGCTCACTAAGCCCACCCGTCCGCAGCCCGAAGAAGTCACAACAATGATCTGGACCATGTATTTCGATGGGGCAAGCGCTCAAAACTCAGCAGGCGTAGGGGTCATGTTGATCTCCCCATCTAAGGAGAACATTCACCTATTGTATAAGCTCGATTTCAAAACCACGAACAATGTAGCAGAATATGAAGCCTTGCTGCTGGGAGTTAAAGCGGCCAAGGAGATGGGGATCATGTGCATGAAGATTTTTGGGGATGCGGACCTCATCATACAGCAGGTCAACAACACTTTTCAGATGAAATATATCAGACTGAAGGCCTACAGGGATGAGGTATGGAAACTCAGAGACTCATTTATGTTTTTTGAACTGTCATATATTCCTAGAGATTTGAATCACCTAGATGATTCCTTGGCTGTCTCTACAAGTCTGTTTGTTCCTCCTTTACCCCCTAGGCCCAGCTATGATGTTTAGGTCAAGTACTACCAGACAATGTAAAATTTTGGAGGGTGTTTAGAAATTATGGGGAGCATAGTAAATTCCTTCAGTTAGTGGATGAATTCTCTAATATACACATAGACTACGAAAACCTTAACCTGGACGGATCCAAGCAGCTCAAGCTAAAAGATAAAGTGATAGAGCATGATATTGTCCAATTTCCCAACAACCACATACCCCGAGGTCTAGTACCACTAGAAGAACTGTTTGGTCACAATGATGTCCCTTTCAAGCCTACCAAAAGGGAGCTAGATCCTGCTATCCAAGAGCACAACATAGGTAGCCAGAGCCATCCAAAACTGATAAATCTATCCACTGGGCTGACTGCTGAACAGAATTCTGAATATTGCAGCTTGATAAAAGAGTTCGCTGATGTCTTTGCATGGGAGTATAGTGACCTAAAATTGTATGACACCAACATCATCTAGCACAGGATTCCTTTGGAGAAGGACACCATTCCTTTCAAACAGAAGCTGAGACCCATCAGCCCTCTTCTATTACCAGTGATTGAGAAAGAGATCCACAAACTCCTCAAATCCAAGATCATAATCCCCATCAGGTATTTCCAGTGGATTGAAAATCTAGTAGTGGTAAGAAAGAAAAATGGAGAAATTAGGTTGTGTGTGGATTTTAGAAACCTGAACAAATGTTCCAAAAAATACAACTATCCACTACCAAAGATGGAACATCTGTTGCAGAGAGTCTCAGGGGCTAGGGCCATGTCCTTCCTTGATGGCTTCTCTGGATACAACCAAGTGGCTGTGCACCCAGATGACCAAGAGAAGACTTCCTTTACGACCCCCTGGGGCACCTTCATGTATGCTAAAATGCCATTTGGGCTAATGAATGATGGGGCTACTTTTTAGAGAGCTATGGACCTAGATTTTGTAGGGCTAAAAGATAAATATGTGCTGATATATTTGGATGACTTAACAGTTTATTCTCAAATCCATCATGACCACTTGCAGCATTTGAGAAAGGTATTTCTGAAGTGCAGAAGGTATGGAATATCACTAAACCCCAAGAAGTCCTAGTTTGCACTCAATGAAGGAAAGCTCCTAGGCAACATAGTCTCAGCTAAAGGTGTAAAGATTGATCCAGTAATAGTGGAGGCAATTCAGCAGCTGTCAATACCAAGGTCAAAAAGAGACATTCAGTCATTTTTAGGCAAGATAAACTTTGTCAGGAGATTCATTCTAAATTTCTCTGAGCCGGTAAAGCATATAACAGTCATGCTAAAAAGGGATGCAGAAATCAAGTGGACCGACCAGGCAAGAAATTATTTTGAAGACATTAAGAAAGCCATCATGGAGGCCCCAACCCTGATTAGTCCCGACTACACCAAGGGTTTTTACATTTTCTCTTTTGCATCTTATGACACAGTGGCAGCTATATTATTATAAAATAATGATGAAGGTCTTGATTATCCAATTGCTTTCTTCAGCAGAACCCTGAGAGATGCTGAGCTGAAGTATGACCCAATTGAGAAGCAGGCTTATGCCCTCATAAAATCTTTGAAGAACTTCAAAATCTACATTCTCCATGTAAAGGTCATTGCGTATGTCCCTTCAGCTGTCGTGAAGGATGTTTTGACTCAGCCTGACATTGATCGGAAGAGAGCTAAGTGGGTGGCCAAACTCATTGAGTTTTATGTAGAGGTAAAACCCACCAAGCTAGTAAAGGGATTAGGTATGGCCAAACTCATGGCCAAAGAAAACTATGAACTGATGGAAATAAATTTCACATGTGTTAGATCAGCAAAGGTGCAAACTATGGTAGCAGTTGAAACAGAAGTAAATCAAGATCAGGATAACCGTCCACCAGTAGCTGAGAATATATCTTCATGTGAGTGGTACTCAAGTATTATTCAATTTCTGCTTAAATTAGAAGTTTCTCCTGATCTCACACCTAACCAAGCACGAGCCCTTAAGTTGAAATCTGTTAAGTTTTGCATAATTGACAAATTGTTGTACTGGAGGGATCAGTCTGGGATTTTGTTACGGTATCTAGATAAAGAAGAAGCAGAGTAGGTCATGCATCACTTTCATTCCAGTACATGTGGAGGCCACCACTACTGGAAAACCATAGCCCACAAGATCTTAAAAGTAGGATACTATTGGTCATCCCTCTTTATGGATGTATGCATTTTTGTAAGAGCCTGTGACCAATGTCAAAGATTTATAGGGAAGCAGCAGCTCAAGTCCTTGCCCCTTAGGCATGTTACAATGAATGGGCCTTTCCGGCAATGGGGTCTGGATTTCATAGGTGAAATAAATCCATCTTCCAGTGGACAACATAAATGGATCTTAGTAGCCACTAACTACTTTACCAAATGGATAGAAGCAGTACCCACCAGAAATGCCACTCACCAAGTCATCATGAGATTTTTATATGAGAACATCTTCAGTAGGTTTGGTTGCCCAGTAAGGTTAGTGACTGATAATGCACTAGTTTTTAAGGCTGGGGCATTAGTTAAAATGTGTGAATCAATGGGTATCCAATTGGTGCATTCCACGTCCTATTACCCCCAAGGCAATGGCTTGGCTGAGTCATCCAAGAAAAGCTTATTCAGAATCATCAAGAAACTGCTAGAGACAAATCAGAAAAGCTGGGATTTGAAACTTAAGTTTGCTTTATGGGTGGATAGGATAACAGACAAAAGATCCATAGGGAAATCTCCATTCAAGTTAGTTTATGGCACTGGGGCCATCTTTCCTATCCAGCTGATCCTTCCAGTGGAAAAGTTCTTTCAGGAAAAGGAAAATGAACCAAATGATATGATGAGAAGGATGATGGATTTGGTGGAGTTACACCAGATTAGGGAGCAAGTTGTAGGAAAATTAGAGGATCATCAACAGAGGATAAAGGGAATTTTTGACAAAAGAGAAAAGGCAGACAACTTCCAGTTTGGAGATTGGGTCCTCAAGTGGGATGCTGTCAGACAAGACAAGGGGAAACATGGAAAATTTGACTCTTTATGGATTAAAGGACTGCTTAGTGAACTAGATCTTCACAGTGGATAAACAAATAGTTAGCAAGGGTTTTAAGCCCTAATCGGGAAAAACTATCACTTTCAATTATTTTTTGTGTAAACAGATCTGATTTTTAGGATCTGTAAATTTTGTAAAAGGATATAAATCCCATGATTATTTTATGAATAAAGGTTCGACTCTGGGGATTTATGAGCCTGTTCAATTATCAAGTGTCTCATCTGGTTTATTCTAATTATAAGCTCTTTTGTTGTGATTTGTTCAGCCATCTCTTTCTTTACTGTGTTTATTGCCTGAATGTGCATTTAGGTAATTTTCATATTTATTAAAGGGCCAATAGCTGTCATCCTATTGGTTATTTAGTGATATTTGATTTATAAACACCATCCTCAGCAGGATTTAGACATTTATATGCATGATTTATAAACACCATCCTCCACCCCTGCACCTTTTTGTCAACTGAACAAGTTGCAACTAAAATCCTTGTGATTGAGTCAGCTTCATGCATGTCTTGAGAGGGAGATGTTATATAGGTTATCCTACTTGATCTAATTTAGAAAACCCAAAAAACAGTTAAGTTACCAAGCATCCTTAAGCTACAACCTAGAGGAGTTTCCTGGAGTGATAACATATAGGGTAATCCATTCCATCATCTCCTGGTTGAGTTAGGATTGCTCCTATTGCTAGACCTGATGCATCGATATGTACATGGAATTTGATTGACCAGTTTGGAAACCTTAGGATGGGTGCTTTGACTAGATTTCTTTTTAGTTTTTCAAATGATATGTTGCACTCCTCTGTCCAGTGAAACTCCTGATCCTCTCTTAGCAATTCTTCCAGTGGGTATGTCATATTTGAATAGTGTCTTATGAATTTTCTATAATATCCTGTATGACCAAGTAGTGCCCTAACTTGTTTTGGATTCATCAGTGGTTTTAAGTCGAGGATGATTTTTATTTTTGTGAAGTCGACTTTAATACCGTTTTTACAGACAATGTGTCCTAATAATATCCCTATAGGAGTTAGAAATATGCACTTCTTGATGTTCAAAGATAGTTGGATTTGTCTGCTCTGTTCCAACATAAGCCTTAGCCATTTGCAATGGTCTTTCAGTGTAGAGTATATTGTCCAATCATCAAAATATAGTGCCATTGTTTTGTAAATGTACTCCTGAAACGTTTTAACCACAATCCTTGAAAAGACTGTAGGTGCATTTTTAAGTCCAAAAGGCATAACCCTATAAGCAAATGAGCCAAATTCACATACAAAAGTTTCCTTTTTCTGATCTTCTTTGGACATTGGTACTTGATTATAACCTAAGAATCCATCTGTAAATGAGTAACATTCATGTCCTATGACCTCATTTAAGATTTCATCTGCATAAGGAGTTGGAAATGGGTCTGTTAATGTAACTTTATTAATTTCTCTAAATTCGACACAGATCCTTAGCTTGGTTGGATCATGTTTCTTTGGTCGAACTACCATTGGACTTGCCCATTCTAATTGGTCAATAGGGTAGATGATTCCTGCTACAAGCATGTTATCAATCTCTTTCTTGACTATCTCTTTGTATTTATGAGCTAGTTTATATGGTCTTTTCTTCATAGGTCGAACATCAAGTTTAATGTCGATCTTCATTTCACCCATTTCATGTACTAGAACTTTGAGATCCTTATAGTCTCTAGCAAATACATCCTGAAATTCTTTCAGTAGGTTTACTATTTCGGTCATCTGTGCTTCAGTCCAGTAGTCTCCAATTTTTTCTATTTTTGGTCGATCATCATTTGATATGTCGACTTCTTTGATTTTTCACTTTAGAGTCTAACCATTCAGGGCCTTTTGTCTCATTGATTAGTCGACACCCTTCTTTGAACTGTGAGAATGTAGCAGGAAAGTCTGTTGCAGTCATTTGGACGATGTCTTCCTTGTCGGTTGTCTCAACTTTGAGTATTGTGTGAATTGGCTTTGTTGTTTCAGTATGGTTTGATTTCCATCTAAATATTTTCCCTTCTAAATTTTCATTTTCCATCTGTAGTCTTGTTGACTGTAGTATGGTCCCAGTTTGTATGATGTTACAGTTTATTGTCGATCAGTTGTCTTTTTAGGGTTTGTTTTATGTCGGTTGTATAAATGCTTTAATCTGTTTTGTTGTTTCAACAAAATTCTCATTTTGTGGTACAAAATTGAAATCTTTGATAAAGTTCTCTTTGAGTCCATGCCATAGGAATGTTTCACCTCGAGCTTCTTCCATTTTATACCATTTTTTTGGTAAGTCAAAAAGTGTTGATGGAAACAGGTGTGGCCATGCACGTTCATCTTTATATCCAATTCTTCTCCATTCTTTTTCACATGTCTTTATGTGGTTTTCTAGATCTTGTCCTTGGGTAAATATAGGTATCTAAGCCTAGTTGGTTAATTTCTTTCCTCCAAATATTTCTATGAAGAAAGTTGAAGCTGTTGTCCATGTCTGCAGTCTTGACTGATGGGTATCCCACCATCTAGCAGCGTGGCCTGTAAAAGTTTCCACTAAGCTTTGTAGTTGGCCATGTTCACCAATGTTCCTAGATACTTTCTCTACATGCATAAATGGTGATTCTCTTTCTTTATATCTTGGGATTTTTGTGATATTTATATTTGTTGGTTTCAAGGTAGGATATTCCCTAGTTTTCTTCTCAAATATTTTTGGGATGATGGACACCACAAAGCATTGTCTGACTGGTTTATTCTGTATTTTTTGAATGTTCCAGCATCCTCTTGCTTTTGTTTCATAGTTTTCAACCTCCCAATCATATAGTTCTGTGTTTGAATTATATCCTACTGAGTCTTGGTTTCCTAATTAAAGTTCACCATATATATTAGGTTCTATGTAATCTTCATTATTCTGTATTTGATATAGTTGTTGGATGTCAACTTCTTCATCAATTGGTTCTATCCAAGGTTCTCCTTGGGATGGATGAATAGGTACAATGATCTTTTGTCCGTTTCCTTTTAATTATATTCTTTCTTTGTCTAAGGATATTGAGGCTTTCATTTTTCTTCCCCAAGGTCGACCTACTAACGCCTGAGGAAGGAGCTGGATCCTTCCTTAGGGTCAATAATTTCAAAGTCGACTTTGGTCGATATTCCTTTTATCGTTGTGTTGACATTTTTCTAGACTCCAATAGGTTCAATTAGACCTTGGTCAGCTAGTTTCAGGTATATGCTTGATTTGTATAATCGAGGTCTGCCTAATTGTTCCCATGTGTTTCAAGTCATAATATTTACCTGTGATCCAAAATCGAGCACGACTTGTCAGACGTGGTATCCTTCGATTTCCAGGTTGACAAGTGGGTCGACATCACTTTTATCTTTTTGATTTAGACTGCAGATACTCTTTGTTTGTTTTTTAGTGTTTTTGTTGTGTATTATTTTATATAATAAGTCGATGAATTGAGATACTGAGTTATCTTTTTGGAATAACTGTATTAACTCTTTTACTGTGCTATGTCGATTATCATTATCTTCTTCTTGTCGTGAAAACTCTCTAAATACATTTTTTGCATCTTTATATATTTGTTTTTCTTTAACTAGATCAGGATAAACATTCTTTTATTTTATTTTGCTTATTCGTGGGTTATCACTCCCTATTTTTGTCCCTTGTCGGGTTACGATATGCAAATTATTTGTATTTATTACATCATTTTTTTGCACACAGGACAAGACATTAACATTTTTCTTCTTATTTATTTTTTCAAGCATAGTAGGGAAATCCTCTAATGAGTGATCCCCTACTCCACAACTAGTACATAATTTGAGGTTAGTTCTGTCCTTGTATGGACAGTCTGCATATTGGTGTCCTTCCTTGTAACATGTGAAACATTGGATGGGTCGACGTGGTCGGTTGTATTGATTCCCAAAGAATCGACCTCGACCTCCATAGCCTCCACATCGGTTATCGAAGTGGCACTCGTATCTACGACCTTCGTATCTTTGATTGTTCTGATCATTTGGCACATTGTTTTGCTCATTGTTCTATGCAACTGTGTTAGTCTGGTGGACTGCGTGATAATTTTTTCGGCTCTTTAGGTTTAGATGGCAGTCAGTCATGGCACGATTCTTTGTTTCACAGATAGCACACCAAGATGCTTTTCCATTCTTCATGTTGAACGGGCATCTTTTGTCGTGTTATCTGTTTGTACAAAGAGAACGTCCTATCAGCTGATATCCTGTCGATAGTTGTCTTTTGAACGTCCAGTCGTTGAGCACTTCGTGCACCAGATATCCTGACTCTTAAGGTTTAATTCTTGTAATGATTTATGCATGATCTCAATCTGTTCCTCCATTCTATGATCTGTGGGGTATGCTGGAATATCTTCATCCATTTCTACTTGGAGAGATTTTGTAAGCGCATCTTCATAAGTTTTGAATGTCTCTAGACTTATGTGTCGGCAAATTTTCAGTGACAGACCTGCAAGAAACCACTGGATTAATAGTTTCTCATCAATGAAATAATCCAACTGGCTGAGAAGGTCTTTCCATCATTTTTCGTAGTCACGGACAGTTTCTCTTGGCTTTTGTGATGTTGTCTTTAATTTATTTGCTGCCAGATGTTTTGCATCTAGAGTTTTAAAGAACGATAGAAATTGCACTTTGACTTCGACTTTAGTTGCTCAGGGGGTTCTCTCGGAAAAGGTCATATACCATGTTAATGCCCTTTTCCTCAAGGTACCAGCGAACTTCACCATCTATTTGTCTTCATCTGTAACTTGGTTTGCCTCCCAAGTCGACTCACAGACAAACCAATGTCATCTGGGGTCATCGTCGCCCTCATATAGAAGGATGTGTGCTGACCCGCGACCCATGTTAGATTCACTATCACTATCTTCTTCAGGAGGTGGTGGTGGTGGAGGTGGTGGTGGGGGTAGTGGGGTTATTTTCTTATTCCTCTCTGCATAACTATTGTCGACAAAACTCGCGTTCCCGTCGGTTGTTTTATTTGTCGTTTCCTCTTCGAAAAATAGTCTGTTAGTGTCGACTTCTTCTGTCGATGTCCAACTGAAATTATTTGTCTTCAGATCCAAATTTTCTATGTTCTCCAAAGCTGTATTTTGCAGGGGGGTGCTCCTTCATGTGTCGGGTAAAGTAAGTGGATACTTCGATTGGAGGGTATCGCTTGAAGTGTAACCCAATTTCCTTCTTCTGGTTGACGGCTAAGTAAATGATTATCATCGTTTCTCTCATCGTCTAGTTGACTCCATATACCAAAGTCACCAGCTCTTAGTCTGAGGTCCTCTTCGACAATGGATCGTATTCGGGTACTCGAATTCGTCGAAGATAGAGGTCTTACCTCCTGGGGAATTTCTAATTGGAGAGCTTCTTGCTTCTCTATCCACAAATCTTCTTCCACGCCTTCTTCTTGTCGGTCATGACCCAAATCTGGCGGATTTCTCTTTTGGTTGGTCACCCTAGTACTCATTCCTCTCTGCAGCGCTATATCTCTTTCTCTTCTTTCTTCCCATCTTTGCAGCCTCTTCTCCCTCTCTATTTTATGAAAATCTGTCGTACCTTTGTGTGACACTGTCCTTTCAATTTCCCTTTTAGGTTGACTTCTCATCGCTGGTAAATGGTATCTTCTTTAGTCGATTAGAATCCTCTCCACTTTACCCTAACATATGACTAGCTACCCCCCCATAGCCTACCCGATGCTTTAGAAATCCTGGATAGTTCTATTTACTTACTTAGAAAGTATTCCCACTCCCTTTTGGCAATGAATTTTTCCCACCTCTTTTGTTTTTCCACCTAGTTAGGGTTTAATGGCTATTCGCGTAGTGATGGATGAGGTTCAATGATATGACCCACTCCTTTGTCTATTAGGAATTTAAATAGCAAGGTTGGTAAAGAACACAAGAATTGCTCGGTGAGGTCTGTATAGAATTTATTCTGGATGCTTTCCACCGAATTTCTTTCTTCTATAGCTTGTTCCTCGCAGAATTCGTCGGTGATCTTTTCGAACCACTCCAACAGGTTTGTCCTTCCCCCTCGAATCAGTTTTTCTATCAGCTGTTGATCTTTAGTCACTTTCTGCTTTTTCATCCAAAAGTTTTTCAAGAGCTGGGGCACTGATTCTAGAAACTTCTCATGAGTCTCATTAAAGAACCTTTCTTTTGCTTGGGCAATCGTTAATCTGTTTCTTCATGTGTAATTTTGCAAGTAGTTTTCTATTTTACGGTCCCACCAGTCCTTAATCTCATGTTCTGATATCATATGCTTGTATACATCTCAGACATGTACTATCGGCAATGAAACCAATGTTGTAATCTCACAGATCACATAGGGTTACCAATAATACAAACTAAAACATGCATACATAACAGAGATAAGAGATAAGAACAAGTAGAATAATGAATTATATTAACATGAAAGGGTCCATACAATATAGATAACTGAACCAAGTTCTCATCTGGCTCAACAGCCTAATATATATGAATTACAAACAGTTAAAAATAACTACATGTCGGTTCGGTCAACCGACACGACCTTATGTGGCCGACCTAATCTCTAATTAGTCGACTAATCGACTTAGTCGGCTAATCGACTAAGTCGGCTATCGTTTAAGTCGGCTTACTGACTTGCTCCTCCAACAATGATATAGTTGCAGATAAGAATGATGCATTTATAGATGCACAAAAGAAGAATGATACAATATGTGAATGTATGATATCATTGTAGATGTACAAGAGAAGAATGATGCAGTTAGAGATGCAAAAAATAAGAATGATGCAAGTTGTAAATGTACAATGCAATTGCAGATGTACAAGAAGATAATTTTAAAGAACAAGTTGCAGAAAGGAGTTGTAAAGCTCAAGTATGTTCCTATAGAGGAACAAGTGGTAGATGTGTTGACTTAGCCTCTGGCTCATGTAACGTTTGAATACTTTCGAGAAAATCTTGGTGTAGTCCCAAAGTACCTCTCTCAAAAGAGGGAGTGACGATAGATGGAAGGAGGATGTAGTGGTGGTAGCTGAATCTAGAGTAGGGTAAGTCTGGCTAGGACTATTGTCCCAAAAGGGTTAGTTAGACGAGGCATGTTGATCCTAGGGGGATTAGTATGTATGGATAAATCAGTTTAACCCAAGTGGGTGTGTAATCTAGGAAAAGGCTTGTTGGTCCCCAGGAAGATCCATCTGTCTAACTAGGCTTGTTGGCTCGAAAGGGTTAGTACGTTAGACAAAATTCATGGATGGATCTACCAGAGAACTCACCGTGATGTTGCTCTGAGATATTTAGAGGGAAATATGTATCTTCAGTATTGTTATATTGATGAGTGTTGAGATGATTCCTTCAGTATTGTTATACTGATGATTGCTGAGATGGTTGGTTTAGTATTGTTATACTGATGATTGTTGAGATGTGTTTCAATATTGTTATACTCATGATTGTTGAGATGTTTTCTTCAGTATTATTATATTGATGATTGTTTAGATGTTTGCTTTAGTATTGTTATACTGATGATTGATGAGTTTATAGTTTCAGTATTGTTATACTGATGATTCCTGAAATGTTTTGCTTCAGTATTATCATACTGATGATTGTTGAGATGTGTGCTTCAATATTACTATACTGATGATTGTTGAGATGATTCTTGGTATTGTTTCAGTGTTGTTACACTCATGATTGGTGATTGATGATTGTTGATTGTTGAGATAGTTTCATTGTTGTCATGTTGATGATTGTTGAT
The DNA here is from genome assembly GCA_001517045.1 of Pseudotsuga menziesii. NCBI lineage: Eukaryota > Viridiplantae > Streptophyta > Pinopsida > Pinales > Pinaceae > Pseudotsuga > Pseudotsuga menziesii. Next base: position 223,763 of record LPNX011017487.1, on the reverse strand, counting down.
ATGATTTCTAAGATAGCTTCAGTATTCCTATACTGATGTAGCAGGATCAATATTTTCATACTGATGTTGCTTAGATGATTGTTCAAAGAGTTTCAGTATTCCCATACTCATATGATAGACATGGTATTTTCATACTGATGTTGATGTGGAAGATTTAGTATTTCTATACTGATGTTGATAAGATAGTTCAATATTTCTATACTGATGATGGTGAGGTAGTTTTAGTATTTCTATACTAGTGTTGATAAGATATTTTTAGTATTTCTATACTGATGATGGTGAGGTAATTTCAGTATTTCTATACTGATGTTGATAATGATGTTTCTTCAACATTTGGATGTTGATGTTGATGATGTGCTTATGGTCCCAATGCCTTGTGTTGATGATGTGGTTATGGTCCCAACACCTTGTGTTAAAGATGTGGTTATGGTCCCAATGCCTTTTGTTGATGATGTTGATATGGTTGCGGTCTCAGCACCCTGTGTCGATAATGTTGATGTGGTTGAAGTCACAGAACTTTGTGTTGATGATGATGATGGCGTCTCAACATTTTGATGTTGATGATGATATGATGTTCCAACATCTCTATACTGATAATGCAGATGATGATGTAGCATTTATTAATGATGTTTCTTTAGCACTAACATGATAATAATGTTGTTGGTGTTTTAGTATTTAAATACTAATGATGCAGATGTGATGTTTCAATATTTACATACTGATTATGCAGATGGTGATGTTTTAGTATTTACATGCTGATGATGTAGATGTTGATGTTTCAATATTTACATATTGATGATGCAGATGATGATGCTTCAGTATTTACATACTGATGATGCAGATGATGATGTATCAGTATTTACAGATTGATGATGCAGATGATGATGTTTTAGTATTTACGTACTGATGTTGAAAATAATGTTTCAGTATTCACATACTAATGTTGAAGAAGAAGATTCAGTATTTGCGTACTGATGTGGCAAAAGAAAATTAGTATTCACATACTGATATTACAAAAGAGGGTTCATAAGATGTGTAACACCTCGGTTTTGACCCCATGGTATTAAATTGCATATGATGTAAATATTGTATTAAATCATGGTGTGGAGCTCAAGGAAAAGGTCCCACCATGGGTTTAGTGTTTTATGTTTCGGCAATTAAAATCGATGTCGATGGTTTATGTACTAGCCAGGCACAATGTGTCTTAAGACATCATGTAAAATGAAAATTAATAAAAATGCCACAACTAGCTATGTGCCGCAATGTTAAATAGGTGGGGGCATGATTTCACAAGGAATAGGGAGGGGGAAATTATTCAAACCTTGAACCTATGGGGAAAAATCCAAAAGTCTAAGGTAAAACCCATAAATTTGTCAACTACCCTTTTTGTCTTTTTGTGCCCAGTCATCTAAAAATGGTTGAAGAAGTTATCTCCTTGGGATGGGAAAGGCATGGAGGTCAAATTGAAATTTGGGAGGTCACCCATTTTTGGAAAGTGTGTTTTTGACTTGTGGGGCAAGTAAAAGCTTGGGAATGCATGCCAAAGCCATTAGGTGCCCATGACTTTCATTTCTCACCCATACTCATAGATTTTTGGCTCCCTCACGCAGCAGGAAGAGACTAAGCTATCTCCTCCACGGTTGGGTTTTGATTTCCTTCCCTTCTCCATACTCAGAATACATTTTGGGTGTTTCTGGGGAAAATGGGAAGGAAGGGGCCATGATTTTGGGGTTTGAGGAGGCCGTTTTTTCCCCTGTGAGAAATATGGGATTTCTCCTCCACATTTTTCTTATTTTCTCCAAGATGGGAAACTCGTTTTTGGGTTTCCAGCGAGTGGGAGCAGAGACCCACGAATTTTGGGTGTTGTTGAATTCGTTTTGGCCACATTAGGGCCATAAATGACTCTGGAAAATTGACTTGTAGTCAGAGAAATGTTTTCCCCATTTTATTGTACCGGTTGTAATTGCAAATCCCGTTTCTAGTAATGCCCAACGAATGGGAGAATAGATCTGTATTCTGAGGGTTTGATGAGGCTGTTTTTACCTCTGTGAAGCTCAAGAAAGTTTCCTGAAAATGTATTTCCTCATGTTGGGTTTTTTCCCCCAATTTCCATTTCTGTTTTGGATCCCACAAACGTTTTGTTCATATCCAACAGTTGTGTATGACTATGTTTGATTAAATGGGTTGACTTTGTGTTCGATGCAAGTGTGGCTTGGATGGATAAGTCCAAGGAACCCATGTGTTGTTGGTTAGTTTCCTTACCATCCTGTAAAACCCAATTTCTTATTGCCTTGGCTGGACAGTCTGTGAAACCCAACGGTGTGTTGGCTTGACTGTGGATGTTTTAGTTTTGGGCTATGTGTGAGCTTGTTATTTCCCTAGTGCCTTATGGAATCATGCCCAGCTCAGGGGTGGCAGTGATGCTGAGATATTTATGAGCACACTTTCCTATGGTTGGGTGGAACGTTGTAGCAACATAGCTAGTTGCATACCAACTCTTTTTCCAGATAAGTATTCTTGTGTATTTAATCTATTCAATGAATTGTTTATGAATTAAAATAAACATGATGAATGTATGAATGAAATAAATGTGTTTTCTTCTGCTAGAGATTGCATTATGCATCTGTGTATGTTATCATATTAATGCATTTTATGTTTATGATCATGGGGCTAGATTTCCCAGTTTGACAGCAACAGTGTGTCATAGTCACATCCTCTCCATCATCGGTATGAGGGGTGGGGATGTGACAAGATGATTCAGTATTCACATATTGATGTTGAAGAAGAAGATTCAGCATTCACATAATGATGTTATAGAAGAAGGTTCAAAAGATGATTCAGTATTCACATATTGCTGTTACAGAATAAGGTTCATTATTCTCAAGACGATTCAATATTCATATACTGACATGACAAAAGATGTTTTAGTATTCACGTATTGATGCTACAAAAGATGGTTTAGATGATTCATTATCCACACATTGATACTACAGAAGATGATTCGGTATTTATATACTAATAGAAGATGATTCATCACATATAGAAGATGATTCAATATTTACATACGATATTGCAGGAGATGATCTAGCTGAGATCGATGATGAAGATGTATGATGATGTTCCAAAAATTCCTACGACATATAGATATTCACCAGTCAGTTGTACAGTTGTGATGATGTCTGTTGTTGATGTAGAATGCCTTCTTAGTTAAGAGGGAGCGTTAAATTATTGTAACTTTGGAATATATTCTATTGTAATTTTGTTGTGTTCTCCTTCAAAGATGTTATTCGTCTATTCAGAGATGTCCTTGATGTAATTGGCCATGTAAAAGTAAGGAGGTAAACCCTCCATTGTAAGTTGGGGAAACAACACCCACAAAAGTAATACATAAAATGTATTTTGAGTCTCTTAGTGTAGTTCGTCCCTAATTAGGGAACTCGGTCGACCTAGTTAGTTATTTGAGGCACTCTCCTAATGAGTATAAATAGGTGAGGTGCCTCTCTTATTCTCACACATCTTATACTCAAGTATTGCATTGGAGAGAGAGAGAGAGAGAGAGAGAGAGAGAGAGAGAGAGAGTCTACTGTGGAAGATGAGAAACTATTCTTGTTGCTAGGGTTTTACATTGTCCTTGGTCGAATTCAATACTGAGGAATTTTTGCGGGGTTTTATCCCTTGTGCTTTCCCCGAGGAAAATATTTGTGTTCTCTTGTGTTAGTGCACTTGTCTTTCTTTCATTGATCATTTTATTATGGTTATGATGTTATGATGCTAAATTTTTTTAGATCTTGTATAACCATTAAAAATCTAACAGAAATCATGGTGAAAATTAACCAATGCAGATCCATAATTCTCACAAGCGTTGGAATAAATGGAAGGTTGTTTATAGGATTGCAAGATGGGGTGAGGTTACAAAAAAAGTAGTTTGTAATTTGCATGATGAACTCCTTTTTATGTGATGTTTAGTAAAACACTACAAATATTATTTTTCCCTAAAGGTAGAAACTACATTTTCTAACCAACTTGTTTACTTAATCAAAACAATGACTACATAGTATAATAAACAAGATGTAGAATCTAATGGTATCATTGACTATTGGTTTTGTTTTGATTTTAGTGTTGGGGTATTTTATTGGTTCAATTTAATTTCCATCATAGGGTGAACTAGGTGAAATTCTATCTTGAACATGATACCCACAAAATTATCAAGTTATGTAATGAGGTTGAAAATTGTTGTCATAGAGTACTATATACTTGCGTTGTTTTCATTGAGGCATCTCCATGAAATTATTGATTTGTGAAACTAGGATAGAAAGAGTTGTGATAGAATCCTATAAAGATCCATGAAATTTGCAATTTCTGAAACTTGATTTCATAGTTTGGAATCAAGCACCTTGTACTCTATTATGAAACAACCCAGTAGTCAAGATCCCCTAATACAAAAGGTACTAGAAACTTTAGGATATAAATGATTTTGTAATTTTGAAGGTCAAGATGTTAGACGCATTAGATAATTTTCATCAAGTGCCACTATGATGATCATGTCCTTCAAATAACTATCTCCACTTTTGGTTTATGTAACATATAATATACGAAGAAATTAAAGGTACCATATTAGAATATTATTTGTTAATAAATTACAAAATATGGATTTTTTTTGCCTATTATTATTACATGATGTTAGTTAGTTTTCCTTACTAGTTATCATTTTTATTTTGTTAAAGCAATTTGTTGTTAAATATGTTTTTATATCTATTCATCTATTTTCTAGTTTCAATGTTTCTTTTGACAATTCTAGTGATTTATGTTTCAATTTATCCTAAATTCAATTAGTATGTTTGTATAAAACATAAAAATGTACTACAAAAATTCACACAAAGTTGCATATTATGTTTCAAATAATAGAAAAGGGCATTCAAGTACACAATAATAATATAAATAGATGTGTTTCACATCTCTCATGCAATATATGATAAATTATATACAATTGACTATCTCTCACCATCAAAATGTGCTTGGATCTTGACCCCTATCATTTTTCAAAGGAAAAACTAGTGGGGAAACCCTCAAGCACTTCCCCACATTTCATGGATGGTACCCTCTGTGTTGACTATGGAATCTAACCTAGTAGGGACAACAATTGAGGCATGCATTGGAGGTGGAAATCCCCCCTTGACCCCCGTCGTCCCCTTGATACGGTCGGTTGAATATGATAAGAAGATGAAGGAAGAAAAGCAAATGTACAAGGACATTTCCATAAAGCAGAACATCATTCTATTATAGATGAAGGGACACCATACGAAGATGAAACTGAAGCACATTTAGATGGTGTATCTATGCAAGTTGTGAAGCATAGGATGGATGCTTTGAGTAAAGAAAGAATTGGACAATTGACAGGGGAATATGTTCACTATTGGGAAGCAAAACATGACATCATCTTAGAAAAGATGGTACCGAAGAAGGACTAGCTGAACGCCTCGTGAAATCTCAGGAGAGTTCAGACCAGCAAAAGAATGTGCTGTTGAGAAAATTAGTGGGAGATAAGAAATTCAATATTTTAACGTTGATGAATTGTGTATATATACAAGAATAGCATGTGAATGAACCTTGTAAGGTTTCCCCATAGGTAAATGAAGAAGCAAGGGAAGACAATTGCATACTTTGATAATAGTATTGCTGAGAAGACTATTTCTGTTTTATTGACCCTAGATATTCTCACATCTATATCACCCCTGGACTTGTGAGATGTGAACTTTGAAGAAGTCAAAGCATAGAAGTTCATGGTCAGTTCAACTAGCCATTGGAACCAGAAGAAGGTCAGTGGGGTGGTAATGAAATGTCCATTGGTCATGGATGGGTTAGACACCTGTGCAGATCTAAATGTTCTACCACCTGGATCCTATAATGTCCTCATTGGAATGGATTGGTTAGAAGCCCAGAGAAAAAGGCTTGATTGTTACAAGAAGACCTTTGAAGTGCTTGGATGAAGAAGCAACCTAAAGGTTGTGAAAGGCATTCCAGAAGTGATCTCTAGGAGGAAGTCTTCAGCAATGCAGCTGAAGAAGTTATGGGGGAAAATTTGCAGAGTGTATGCAACTCATGTTTTGGAGGAAAAAGAGAATGAAGCTCCTAGGATGGAGGACCTTCATGTGTTGCGAGAATTCAGGGATGTTTTCCTGATGAAGTTCCAAGGTTTCCTCCAAAGAGGGGCATTTATCCCATGATTGAACTTGTGCCAGGTAAAGCACCAGTGTCCAAGACACCCTACAAGGTGAGTACACCAGAATGCTAGAGCTGATGATGCTACTGCAAGAGTTGTGGAAAAAGAAGTATAATAGGCCAAGTGTGTCCCCATGGGGAGCACCAGATTTGGGTTGAGAAAGAGAAAGATGATACACTTTGATTGTGTATTGGTTCAGACCATTGAAAAAGGTCATGATCACAATTATTTTTATGATGACATCTCATATAAACTACATTCTTGTATGTAACGTAGGTGAGATGATGAAAATATGTACTGGGTGTACTTGGCTCCTTGGAAGGATGTACGGGGTGTACATAGCTTCTCGAAGGGATATCTTTGGAATAGGTTTGAAAACTATGATTGCAATTATTTTTATGATGACATCTCATACGAACTACATGCTTGTATGTAACGCAGGTGAGATGATGAAAATATGTACTGGATGTACATGGTTCCTCAGAGGGATGTACGAGGTGTACATAGCTTCTCGAAGGAATGTGTTTGAAATAGGTTTGGAAAACTATGATTGAAATTTTGTAATGACATATGATGTAAACTACATGTCTATATGTAATGCAGGTGAGGCGATGAAAACATGTACAGGGGTACACGGATCCTCTGGAAGGATGTACTTGGGTACATAGCTTCTCCCCCCTGCCAGCTAGGAAGCGGTATGCATCACTAGGGATGCCCAGGGTGTAAGACATCCGGTTAGACTTCTTTTTGCACACATTCACACCGTAAGGGGACTGTCACGAGAGTGGGGGATCCATGAAGAGAATAACCCCTAGGTATTATGATGTCTAGGAAGTAATCTCCTGAGAATTGGTAAGCACTTGGAGGAGGTGTTGGGCCCTTAACCTAAAGCTATCATTAAGCACCCAAGAAGGTGTTAGGCTCTGAAGCAGGGCTAAACGAATCTCAGTTGAGAGATGCTATACAGATAAGTATTGGATTACTTGGAAAATCCTGGTTTATTTTCTGTAATTACACATGTGCATAATGATTCAGCTAAGATTTTTGAAAATATTGTTAAGAAATAAATCCTGTGAAAGTGAATATGACATGTAAATTAATATGTTATGGTTCCTCAAAAGGAAGCGCTTGAGAATTGGTAAGCACTTGGAAAAGGTGCTAGGCCCATAAGCTAGAGCTTCCATTGAACAACCAAGGAGGTGTTAGGCTCTAAAGCGGGGCTGACAAGATCTCGATTAAGAGATTTTATGTAGATAAGTATTTGGTTTCCTTATCAAATTTTTGTTGTTATTAATTTTATGTAAATATGCATGAGCATATGATGCCTCCATGGTTTTGAAAATCTTGTTATAGATTGCATCCTATCGAAATGAATCTAACATATGAATTGAATTCATTGTCGTGTTAGGAAAGGAATCACTTGAGCTTGGTAAGCACCTAGAGGAGGTGCAGGCTCTTGAGCAGAGCTGCTATTGAAGCACCCGAAGAGGTATTGGGCTCAAGAACGAAGCTATCATACCTTGGTTGCGAGGTATTTTTAGGTGATATGAGGCTTACAGAAATTTGGCTACCCTTTAATGCACACCCAGGTGTGGGGTGGGGCAGGGTTGTGAGTGCCATGGTTGTATAAATCCAAGTCGGATACCTATGGAACCAAAAGAATATACTTATGTCGATAAGTATTTGGATCACTTGAAAAAAATTTGTTGATTTCATATCAATACACATGTGCATGTGATTCATCTATGATTTTGGTAAATCTTCTGAGTACTAACATGGGAATTGACTCATTTCTTGGGGCTTGAGCATAGGTATTGCTGGTTGCCAAAGACACTGAAAATGTTCCAAGCTAAGGAGAAGGATTCTCCAAGACCAGAAAAAGATCTTGTGGTGTGTGCTAACACATGTAAGCAAGGACTTTGAAGAGTTCCAAATCATGCCATTGGACAGATAAAGGTGCAGAGGAAGCACTGCAGTCCTGAAGAGGCTATGTGGAAGTTGGAAGATGCCATGCGACTGGAACATCCATTTTTGGATCAATTTTGCAGAGCACTGAGGGCAATGCTAGTGTAGCAATTGTTAATTTTTTGTAAAGCACTGAGGAAAGTGTTATTTAAAGGGGAGGGGAATGCAACACCCCAGTTTTGACCCCATGGTATTAAATTGCATATGATGTAAATATTGTATTAAATCATGGTGTGGAGCTCAAGGAAAAGACCCTAGCATGGGTTTAGTGTTTTATATTTCAACAATTAAAATCGATGTCGATGGTTTATGTGCTAGCCAGGAACAATGTGTTTTGAGACATCATGTAAAATGAAAATTAATAAAAATACCACAACTAGCTATGCGCTGCAATGTTAAAGAGATGGGGGCATGATTTCACAAGGAATATGGAGGGGGAGATTGTTCAAACGTTGAGCCTATGGATAAAAATACAAATATCTAAGGTAAACCCCATAAATTTGTCAACTACCCTTTTTGTCTTTTTGTGCCCAGTCATCTAAAAGTGGTTGAAGAAGTTATCTCCTTACGATGGGAAAGGCATGGAGGTCAAATTTGAATTTGGGAGGTCAACCATTTTTGGAAAGTGTGTTTTTAAATTTTGGGGAAAGTAAAAGCTTGGGAAGGCATGCCAAATCCATTAGGCACCCATGACTTTCGTTTTTCACCCATCCTCATAGAGTTTTGGCTCCCTCATGCAGCAGGAAGAGACTGAGCTCTCTCCTCCATGGTTGGGTTGTCATTTCCTTCCCTTCTCCATACTTAGAATGCATTTTGGGTGTTGCTGGTGTTATACACCTGAATGGCACCTCTCCGTCTGAGTGCTGACATCCCTCAGGTTGGCACACAAAAGGACACTTATGGATAGAGGTCTGCCCATATTCACTATACCTTGGCTTATGATGAAGTACATTCCCTATATACCCAGCTGGTTACTTTTCCATTTTTGCCATGTTGAGATGTATTTGCGACTCTCTTTATTGACAACTAGCGCATCATTCGCGAGTATCCTTTGTAGCAAGTCGCAAATCCTTTTATTCACAGGTTGTGCTTATACATAGTCGTGAATCATTCGCGGGTTGCTCTACTACAGACCCGTGAATGTATCTCTCAACATTAAAATATAAAAACATGCGCTAATGGGAGATTAGTTAAGCCATTTAACTTAATTTCCTTAACTGCTATAACCTCCCTAACCTTCGAGAACTGCCTTATTTCACCCATATAAATACAGGCCTTGGGGAGGGTGTTGGATATATACTTGGAGAGCAAAGTTATGCTGGTGGATTGTTTACAGAAGTCTTTGGAGCAGTAAAACTCAGAATCCTTTGGTGACAGAGGAGTCCTTGTCTCAGACATTGGGTTGTAACCTTAACTCTTTCCATTATTGATAATAAAGAGATTATTTCTTCCATATGTGTTTCATGTCTTGTGGTTTGATAAATGTTTACATTTCAGTATGATATGTGTTTTATCTAACCTGCTTATATGTATATGAATCATCTTGTATCTGGAAGAGTGTTTCTTGACATGTGAAAGAGGAGAAATCCTGAAGATTTTGGAAGTGGAACAGAGAAGAAGAGGATAGCAAGGATCGACCTTCGTTTAACAAGTAAGTCCTTCTAACCCTCCTATTTCTTATTCTGCACTTTAGAAGTCAATTGTCTGCAAGTAATTGAGTATGTTGGTAACCCCAGACCTAGGGTTATTAGGTGCATAATCCCTCACAACAGCTGGGGTGAATAGGAAGGAAGGGGCCATGATTTTGGGGTTTGAGGAGGCCATTTTTGCCCCTGTGAGAAATCTGGGAGTTCTCCGTCACGTGTTTTTTCATTTTTCCTATTTTCTCCAAGCTGGGAAATGCGTTTTTTGGTTACCAGCAAGTGGGATCAGAGACCCATGAATTTTGGATGTTGTTCAGTTTTTTTTGGCCACGTTAGGGCCATAAACAACTCTGGAAAATCAACTTGCTGTCAGAGGGATGTTTTCCCCATTTTATTGTGCCGGTTGTAATTGAAAATCCCGTTTTTGGTAATGCCCAGTGGAAGGGAGAAGAGATTTGCAGTATGAGGGTTTTATGAGGCCATTTTTACATCTGCGAAGCCCAAGAACATTTCTTGAAAATGTATTTCCTCATGATGGGTTTTTTGCCCCAATTTCCATTTAAGTTTTGGTTCCCAAGAATGTTTTGTTCATATCCAATAGTTGTGTATGACTGTGTTTGATTAAATGGGTTGAATGTGTGCTTGATGCAAGTGTGGCTTGGCTATATAAGTCCAATGAACCCATGTGTTGTTGGTTAGTTTCCTTAGTAGCCTGTAAAACCCAATTTCATATTGGCTTGGATGGACAGTCTGTGAAACCAAACGGCGAGTTGGCTTGACTGTGGATGTTTAGGTTTTGGGCTATGTGTGAGCCTGTTATTTCCCTAGTTCCTTGTGGAATCATGCCCAACTCGGGGGTGGTAGTGATGCTGAGATATTGACGAGAACACTGGACTGTGGTTGGCTGGAACGTTGTAGCGAAGTATCTAGTTGCGGACCAACTTCTTTTCCAAATAAGTATTCTTTTGTATTTAATATCTTCAATGAATTGTTTATGAATTAAAATGAACATGATGAATGCATGAATGAAATAAATGTGTTTGCTTCTACTATAGCTTGAATTATGCATCTTTGTATGTGTTGCAGCTGCAACATTTTCCCAAAATTCCAAAAAAATTCAGGACCCTCCTTTGCTTCGATTAGTTTGATTTTCTTCTTTGATTTGTTCTAATGATTTTCTAGAAAGATTTCTAATGCTTGGATTGATCTCCCATTTGTTTTAGATTTTCCTTTAACACTTGAAACTATTTGATCAAACTTGATTGTTGCCTTTGGATACAGTCTCAGCTTGTTTGCTCGGTTTGTTGCTCAATCAAATCAATTGTTGTTGTCGGTTTCAAAAGCACATCCATTGGCATCCTGCCTATCTGCTTCCAGCTTGCAATCAATAAGCAGCGAGGAACCTGTTGCGGCTGCAACTATTTCCCCAAATTTCTTAAATTTTGGGCCCCTCCTCGTGATTTAGCGTTACTTTTAATCATTGGATCGTTTGAACTTTGTGGTTGTACTTCAATTTTGGATGATGTTAGAGGATTAACTCTTGGCCTGTTTTCGGAGGTTGCCTGCGTTTGAATTTTGCGTTTAGTCGCAGATGTGAGTTTGGTTTGTTAAGCTGAGGATGAATCAGACTTTATTATTCTTTGGAAATCCACTGTTGCAGAAGTAAAATAGGTTTACCGTCGCTGAGTTTTAAAGCTGTCTAAGAACTTAATTTTTCTATTGATCAGGTGTCAATTTTGTTTGATCGGAAGCTGTAGTCTTTCTTTTTCCGCCGTTGCGGCTCCCAAATCATTTCTCCACCCGAAGCATGAAGCGTTCCGATCACCGATGCGTATTGGTCCTTTGATCGCTTTCCTGTATCTTTTCTTCTTCCGCCGTTACGGCTGGGAAAGCCATTTAGCGTCCGATGTAAAATGTCTTCCGACTTTCGATTGAGAGTCTTCCCGCCCTCAGGTCTCGTGTCCCTAACCTTTTCGCTTCCGTCGTTGCAGCTCCCAAATCAAGTAGCCATCCAAAGTAAAAAGCGCTTCGCTACTGATGCGTGTTGACTTTTCGTTGCGTGCCCGTAGTTGTGCCCCTTCCGTCGTTGCGGCTGGGAAAACCATTTGGCTTCCGATGTCATTATCCTTCCGATTTTTTATTGAGTTTTCCCGCCCTCCCGTCGCATGCCTGTATCCTTTACTCTTTTGTCGTTGCGGCTGGGCAGACCTTTTGCTTCCGATGTCGTTTTCCTCCCGTTTTTCGCAGTTGGTGTTTTTATCACGAGCCCGTAGGAGGACGAGGTAGTGTTGTCGGCATTTGTAAAATGACGATGGCACACCTAGTCTTTTCTTGTGGATTAGCTATTTCAGTAATATAATTTGTTGCTTTGTTTTGGAACGCAAATTCAATGAATGATGCATTTTGGTTTATTTGCAGGTGGACTCAAGGGATTGGTCCGACTACCAAGCCACGAAGGTGTAGCTGGACATTGTACATCAAATCGAAACCGGTAGGGTCGCAAGGGAGACAAGCGAAGGAAAAGACAAAATCGAAAGCAACAAAATACGCAGATCTAAAAAGTCCGTCAGTTACTTAGCAGATAATGAGCTTGCGCAAAGCAGCAAAATACGGAGATCTAAAAATTCCGTCAGTTACTCAGCAGATGAAAAGGAGGAATATGAAACGCTCGAAGAACCAAAGATTCACACGTTTGGGGGGGAACCCAAGCGGTCTACTGATTTTGTTTAAATATTTGAAAGTTAGAAGTTACTGGGACTTTTTCCCGGTTAGATTTGTGAAGACATATTGTAAGAAGAACTATTTCCTTTTGCAATAGATAATTACAGTTTTCCTGTTGGAGAAAGCTCGGTGGAATATTCAAATGTTGTGCTATGGATTTGTTGAAGAGGAACTATTTTGTTTTCAGCTTTGTGTCCATTAACTATGAGACCGTTCTAACTCTTTGAACCTATGTTCTTGTATGAATGTTCTCCGGTTTATTTTATGAAGATTTCCACTATGAGTAATGAATGTTGTTCATAAACAATTGGCTATCTGGTTGTTCAAATATCTTTTAATGTTCATGCATTTTGGAAGAAGTATCATCTATCTGTGATTTTTCATAATGCATGTACAAATTACATTACTCATTAATGAATGATAAATTTTCTCCCTAGGGATAGGTTAGGTAGTTAGTTGTAATTTCTTGTTGTGTGTGATTTAGATGCGAGAGAGTTTAAGACGAGAGGTAAGAACCTGCGCATCACATTATGACCGCTCCCTGCATATTTATCAATTTGCATGTTAAATAGGCACTTGCATATCATACTTAAGTCAAAAAATACAAAAATATACATGGTGGACTGGGCCGCAACCGGTAAAACCTTTTGTTTTTGTTACTTGACCTACGGTAGCCGGACCACAAACCGGACAAATTCCCTACACCAAACAGTCACAGGCTAGTTGGGAACGTTGACTGGGGAGAATCCCTTTATGTTGTTGCCTACGAATTTCCAGGCCTCAACAGTTCTGGTGTTAGAAGGAGGGACACCAGTGCATGGCTATCCGTGGAAACATATTTTCCCAAGATTACCCCACCAGCAGATATTTGGAAGCTTTTGACTTAACCCAAGTACATACGAGTTCTAGTTCTACCTGTGAAACAAGTAAACCCAGTTTCATCTTACGATTTTCCTGACTCACCTTGTTCATGGCTGGTGTAAATGTGAATCAACCCAACCCTCTATCGGCTTGGAGAGCTAGATCACCTTTAAACCTCACACCTGCTTTGCATAACCTACCTCAAGCTTTTGACAAGCTACTGCCTAAGTTTGACCCCAAGGAAAGGATTGTTGTAGATGACCACTTGCAAAGTTTCTATTTAGCAGTAGAAGGGTTAAGGGCTGGGGAGTATGAATATGTGGTATGTATATTATTCCCCTATACCCTTAAAGAAGCAGTAGCATCCTGGTATTTCGGTTTGCCGGTAAACTCTATTCCTGATTGGGACACTTTTGAAAGAATGTTCAAAAGGAAGTACACAGCCCAAAAGACACATGCATCACTGATGAAAGGTATTGGTTTGTTAAAAAAAGAGAAGAATGAGAGGGTGCATCATTTTACTCAAAGGTTTTCAATATACCTAAATAATTTTTCTGTAGCTGATAATCCTTCTGATAAAGTTTTGATTGAATATTATACTTCAGCTTTAGGGCCTGATTTGGCCATGTTCGCTAAAATGAAAGCCAAGCCTACATTGTCAGAAACTTATGAAGAGGCTGAAAGGGTAGAAGCTGAAAAAGAGAGCGTAGAAGATTATTCTGAGCCTAAGGAGGAACAGTCACGTGACCTTGAAGGAATGTTAAGAATGATGCATAAACTATCTAATAGGGTGATAGATTTGAAAAAAAAAGGGAAGTTCAGAGAACTTATGAACCATACTATCTAGAAAGAGAAGATAGCAGCCAATGCAAAATTCCCCCCCAAATTTAGCATCAATGAACATAACAGAAGTAGGGAGGGATAATTTTTGCACTTTTCACCAACAACCTCATTCTGAAAAGAAGTGTCCTCAATGGTTAAATTCGATGACATTGGTGATGAACAAGCTGCTGGACTCTAAATTAACTAAAGACAGTAGTAAATAAGAAGAGAAAAACCAGACCATAGAAAAACAAGATGATGATACCATGTTCTTATGGAATGGTGCCTCGCTTTTCAACACAGAAGAGAAGGCTCCTAAGCCTGAATGCCCACCAGCAGCCACAAAAAGTATGGACTTAGCAATTAAAGACAATACAATAATTTCAAAGATTAAAAAATTGCAAGAGAATGTCAAGAGACAGATAGATGTGAATGTTAAAAATGACACACCTGAAGTCACTGCTGTCAACCAGGAAGCAGAGCCAATAAATGAGCCTGTCAAATAGGTAGGTGTTAATGAGGGGAACACTAAAGAAACTGAAGAGCTTAAAAAGGATATACCCACTCAAAACCAACTAGGAGAAGAAGACATAGAACCGGGTTGGGAAGAAAAAAATGACACCCCGCCTTTTCTTTTGACCCTAGAAATGCTGAATCATAATGTGCATAATTGCTTGGTAGATTCCGGATTAGCGGTGAATGTTATGCGACTGGAGGCTTGCAAAAATATTAATGGACAGCCAGAGTCCACATTTTTTGAAGTAACGCAATTAGACAGCATAGGTGTCAAAGTAGTTGGAAAAATGAAAAATGTCCTCATTCGCTTGTCTGCAAACAACAAGATTTGTCAATTTATTGACATTACTGTGGATGACATACCTAGTGGATATGGGCTTATTCTCAACAGAGATTGGTCTGCCAGGTTAAAAGGCTATTTTGCTTCAGATTGGTCTCATTTACTGCTGCCTCTCACGGGTACCCCAAATAAGATTAAGATTTTGAGAGAGCCTTACATGAAGCATACTGTCACTAAGCTAGGGGAAAGTAATGAATCTGTTGAGTCTGTCCTAGGAAATTATCTAACCGAGCTTAAGCTAAGACATCATACCTCAAAAAGGGCCAGTTCTATGATTGACACTCAGCCTGAGCTCCTTCAACTTCCTCAGGCTAAAAAGGATGACTATCGGATAGTAGACATGTGTTCAATTTCAAAAATAGCACAGCTAGACCATGGATAGATTTTCAGCCTACACTACAGCCTATCCCTTTAACTCGTTGGACTGAAGATTTTTTAAGGTCGGGCCCACATTTTCTTTTCATTTTGTACATAAATAAATTGATTTGTTTTCTTTAATGCTTGATGTTATTTTCTTTGTTTATTGATTGAGGTTGTTTTCTTTTGATTTACTGCTTTGATATTGTTTTCTTTTAAGTTTAATGCTTGGTTTCTATTTCTTTGGTTTTGAATAAAGAGGCAAATATTGGTTGCAATGGAAACATCAAGGTTCTTGATTAACTGAAATCTTGAGCAAAAGACTGTGTTTTGAAACATTGAATGTCTTCTAGTAGCAGTGTTCCTAATTGGCCATGCATTCATTGAATTTCTACTTAACCCCTGTAAATAACTCAGAAGTAACAGGTCTGGAATACTATTTCGAGGCTCCATCCATTTCACATCAAAGATGTCCGAAGGAGTGAAAGCAGAGGACCCACGGAAAGGAAGCAAAGTAGACAGTACATCATATATAAATGATCCCATGCCATAATTTCAGAAAAGCTAAAAGCTATCAAGAGTCAAAACTCCTTAAAAAAGAAACAATACATATCAAATCATGAATCTCAAAATTGCCAAAGTTCCTCTCCGTCCATGAGATGAAAAGATAATTCTTCTCTCACACAAAAGGGCACTATGGGATAGAGGAGCCTGAATAAAATTCATAAAGAAAGGAAGATGGAGGAATCACAAGAACTAAAGTTCAAATAGCACAAAAGTGCAGTTGGCATGGGAATGAGGAACAAATGGATAGTGTTGTTTATTATATGTTACAATCCTATGGAGTTCAAGCTCGAAACTACCTAAGGACAAAGGTAAAATGAATCTCACTTATTTGGCCTCAAAAGAGTTATTCAGACTTGCAAATATTTCTGATGTTACCATCTCCCAAAGAATGGACTACTTTTCAATGATTTAAATGCCCAGGTTGGCCAGCCTAGGGATACAAACATCTAGAAGATTTCAACTTTTATTCATACGGTCTTGCACTGGGAAGAAGTTAAGTCAGAAATCTGGGGTTCACCAGGTAGTCGCCAATTGTTGCAGCTGCAACATTTTCCCAAAATTCCAAAAAATTTCAGGACCCTCCTTTGCTTCGATTAGTTTGATTTTCTTCTTTGATTTGTTCTAATAATTTTCTAGAAAGATTTCTAATGCTTGGATTGATCTCCCATTTGTTTTAGATTTTCCTTTAACGCTTGAAACTGGTTGATCAAACTTGATTGTTGCCTTTGGATACAGTCTCAGCTTGTTTGCTCGGTTTTTTGCTCAATCAAATCAATTGTTGTTGTTGGTTTCAAAAGCGCATCCATTGGCATCCCGTTTGTCTGCTGCCAGCCTGCAATCAAGAAGCAGTGAGGAACCTGTTGCGGCTGCAACTATTTCCCCAAATTTCTTAAATTTTGGGCCCCTCCTCATGATTTAGCGTTAGTTTTAATCGTTGGATCATTTGAACTTTGTGGTTGTACTTCAATTTTGGATGATGTTAGAGGATTAACTCTTGGTCTGTTTTCGGAAGTTTCCTGCATTTGAATTTTTTGTTTAGTCGCAGATGTGAGTTTGGTTTGTTAAGCTGAGGATGAATCAGACTTTATTATTCTTTGGAAAGCCACTATTGCAGAAGTAAAACAGGTTTACCGTCGCTGAGTTTTAAAGCTGTCTAAGCACTTAATTTTTCTATTGATCGAGCATCAATTTTGTTTGATTGGAAGCCGTAGTCTTTCTTTTTCCTCCGTTGCGGCTCCCAAATCATTTCTCCACCCAAAGCATGAAGCGTTCCGATCGTCGATGCGTATTGGTCCTTTGATCGCTTTCCTGTATCTTTTCTTCTTCCGCCATTGTGGCTGGGAAAGCCATTTAGCATCCGATGTAAAATGTCTTCCGAATTCTGATTGAGAGTCTTCCCGCCCTCAGGTCTCATGTCCCTAACCTTTTCGCTTCCGCCGTTGCGGCTCCCAAATCAAGTAGCCATCCAAAGTAAAAAGTGCTCCGCTGCCGATGCGTGTTGACTTTTCGTTGTGTGCCCGTAGTTGTGCCCCTTCCGCCGTTGCAGCTGGGAAAACCATTTGGCTTCCGATGTCATTATCCTTCCAATTTGCGATTGAGTTTTCCCGCCCTCCCGTTGCATGCCTGTAGCCTTTACTCTTCCGCCGTTGCGGCTGGGAAGATCTTTTGCTTTCGATGTCATTTTCCTCCCATTTTCCATAGTTGGTGTTTTTATCATGAGCCCGTAGGAGGACGAGGTAGTGTTGTCAGCATTTGTAAAATGACGATGGCGCACCTGGTCTTTTCTTGTTGATTAGATATTTCAGTAATATAATTTGCTGCTTTTTTTTGGAACGCAAATTCAATGAATGATGCATTTTGGTTTATTTGCAGGTGGACTCAAGGGATTGGTCGGACTACCAAGGCGCGAAGGTGTAGCTGGACATTGTAAATCAAATCGAAACCGACAGGGTCGCAAGGGAGACAAACAAAGGAAAAGACAAAATCAAAAGCAATAAAATACGCAGATCTAAAAAGTCCGTCAGTTACTCAGCAGATAATGAGCTTGCGTAGAAAAGATGAAAAGGAGGAATATAAAACGCTCGAAGAACCGAAGAGTCACACGTTTGGGGGGGAACCCAAGCGGTCTACTGATTTTGTTTAAATATTTGAAAGTTAGAAGTTACTGGGACTTTTTCCCGATTAGATTTGTGAAGACATATTGTAAGAAGAACTATTTCCTTTTGCAATAGATAATTACAGTTTGCCTGTTGGAGAAATCTTGGTGGAATATTCAAATGTTGTGCTATGGATTTGTTGAAGAGGAACTATTTCGTTTTCATCTTTGTGTCCATTAACTATGAGACCGTTCTAAATCTTTGAACCTATGTTCTTGTATGAATGTTCTCCGGTTTATTTTATGAATATTTCCACTATGAGTAATGAATGTTGTTCATAAACAATTGGCTATCTGGTTGTTCAAATATCTTTTAATGTTCATGCGTTTTGGAAGAAGTATCAGCTATCTATGATTTTTCTTAATGCATGTACAAATTACATTACTCATTAATGAATGATAACTTTTCTCCCTAGGGATAGGTTAGGTAGTTAGTTGTAATTTCTTGCTGTGTGTGATTTAGATGCGAGAGAGTTTAAGACGAGAGGTAAGAACCTGCGCATCACATTATGACCACTCCCTGCATCTTTATCAATCTGCATGTTAAATAGGCACTTGCATATCATACTTAAGTCAAAAAATACAAAAATATACACGGTGGACCGGGCCGCAACCGGTAAAACCTTTTGTTTTTGTTACTTGACCTACGGTAGTCGGACCGCAAACCAGACGGATTCCCTACACCAAACAGTCACGGGGTAGTTGGGAACATTGACTGGGGAGAATCCTTTTCTGTTGTTGCCTACAAATTTCCAGGCCTCAACAGTATGTTATTATATTAATGCATTTTATGTTGATGATCATGGGGCTAGATTTCCCAGTTTGACAGCAGTAGTGTGGCATAGTCATGTCCTCTCCATCATCAGTATGAGGGGTGGGGATGTGACAAGATGATTCAGTATTCAAATACTAATGCTATAGAAGATGATTCATATGATTCAGTATCCACGCACTAATACTACAGAAGATGATCTAGAAGATGATTCAATATTTATATACTAATAGAAGAAGATTCAGCATATATAGAAGATGATTCAATATTTACATACGGATATTGTAGAAGATGATCTAGCTGAGATCGATGATGAAGATGTATGATGATGTTCCAAAAATTCCTATGACATATAGATATTCACCAGTAAGTTGTACAGTTGTGATGATGGTTGTTGTTGATGTAGAATACCTTCTTAGTTAAGAGGGAGCATTAAATTATTGTAACTTTGGAATATATTATATTGTAATTTTTTTCTATTCTCCTTCAGAGATGTTATTCCTCCATTCAGAGATGTCCTTGATGTAATTGGTCATGTAAAATTCATGAGTTAAACCCTCCATTGTAAGTCGAGGAAATAGTACCCAAAAAAGTAATACATAAAATATAGTTTGAGTCTCCCAATGTAGGTCGTCCCTAAATAGGGAACTCGGTTGACCTAGTTAGTTATTTGAGGCACTCACCTAATGAGTATAAATATGTGAGGAACCTCTCTCATTCTCACACATCTTACACTCAAGTATTGCGCTGGAGAGAGAGAGAGTGAGAGTCTACTATGGAAGATGAGAAACTATTCTTATTGTTAGGGATTTACACTATACTTGGTTGAATTCTATACTGAGTAATTTTTGCGGGGCTTTCTCCCTTGTGGTTTCCCCGAGGAAAATATTTGTGTTCTCTTTTGTTAATGCACTTGTATTTATTTCATTGATCCTTTGCTTATGGTTATGATGTTATGATGCTAAATTTTTTTAGATCTTGTATAACCATTAAAAACCTAACAAAAACCATGGTGAAAATTAACCAATGCAGAGCCATAATTCTCACAAGGGTTGGAATAAATGGAAGGTTGTTTATACGATTGCAGGGTAGGGAGAGGTTACAAAAAAAATAGTTTGTATTTTGCATGATGAACTCCTTTTTATGTGATGTTTAGTAAAAAATGAAAATATTATTTTTCCCTAAAGGTAACAACTACATTTTCTAACCAACTTGTTTACTTAATAAAAACAATGACTACATAGTATAATAAACATGTAGAATCTAATGGTATCATTGACTATTGGTTTTGTTTTGATTTTAGTTTTGGGGTATTTTATTGGTTCAATTACATTTCCATCATATGGTGAACTAGGTGAAATTATCTCTTGAACATGATACCCACGAAATTAGCAAGTTATGCAATGAGGTTGAAAATTGTTGTCACATAGTACTATATACTTGCGTTGTTTTCATTGAGGCATCTCCATGAAATTAGTGATTTGTGAAACTAGGATAGAAAGAGTTGTGGTAGATTCCTATAAATATCCATGAAATTTGCAATTTGTGAAACTTGATTTCATAGTTTGGAATCAAGCACCTTGTACTCGATTATTGAAACAACCCAGTATTCAAGATCCCCTAATACAAAAGGTACTACAAACTTTAGGATATAAATGATTTTGTAATTTTGAAGGTCAAGATGTTAGGCACATTAGAGAATTTTCATCAAGTTCCACTATGATGATCATGTCCTTCAAATATCTATCTCCACTTGTGGTTTATGTAACATATAATATACGAAGAAATTAAAGATATCATATTAAAATATTATTTGTTAATAAATTACAAAATATGGATTTTTTTGCCTCTTACTATTACATGATGTTAGTTAGTTTTCCTTACTAGTTATCATTTTGAGTTTGTTAAAGCAATTTGTTGTTAAATATGTTTTTAGATCTATTCATCTAGTTTCTAGTTTCAATGTTTCTTTTGACAATTCTAGTAATTTATGTTTGAATTTATCATAAATTCAATTAGTATGTTTGTATAAAATAGAAAAATGTACTACAACAATTCACACAAAGTTGCATATTATGTTTCAAAGAATAGAAAAGGGCATTGAAGTACACAATAATAATATAAATAGATGTGTTTCACATCTCTCATGGAACATATGATAAATTATATAAAATTGACTATCTCTCATCATCAAAATGTGCTTGGCTCTTAACCCCTATCATTTTTCAAAGGAAAAACTTATGGGGAAACCCTCTAGCACTTTCCCACATTTCATGGATGATACCCATTGTGTTGAATATGGAATATAACCTAGTAGGGACAACAATTGAGGCATGCATTAGAGGTGGAAAGCCTAAGGAATCAAACCTAGATCTCCTTAATGAAGTTGAAAAGACTCAATCACTCGAGCTAGTCCACCGAGATAAACCCCCTCTTTTTATGTGGTGTGACACTTTATTACTTTATATCTATGTTGTATGATTTTATCGATTAAGGGACTAGGGAATAGGGAGACGTGCTTATGGGTTTTGATGGCAACTAGAAGTTTCCCCCAAATCTCCATCGGATGCCAAAAATATATTGAAATTTTGGATATATATATATATATATATACACACGCACACACACATAAAACATTCCCCCCAATAAATGATAAGTGATTTTTAAATTCAAACATGACACAACATAAATGACCATACATGATTCCATAAACATTACTAAAAGTGAGCAGGAACAAAGTACCAACTAGCAAAATTTTATAAGTCATTGAAAGATTCACCAAGGTTTCATAATTATGTGAAAGATTTGTAAAGTATTTTATAATATTTTATATTTTTGTGAAGGACTCGCCATGAATTTACAAGCTTTTTTTAATTATGTGAAAGATTTGCCCAAAATTTACAAGATTCTATAACTTCAAGAGAGATTCCCCAAAAAATTATATAAACAAAAATTTGATAAAATTGCCTCCACACTTTCCCATGTATCATGAAGGTTCACCCATTTATTATACATATAAATTTAGTGGGGGTTCTTAAAATTTTCCCTAGTGGTGTTGTTAGGTATTGTTGTGTCGTGTTGAGTGGTATAGACGTGGATAGTTGGGGGTCATTTCCCTAGTGGGAAATAATACAAATAAGCCCATAATCTAATTTTATGTTCTTAAGGGTGTTGGGTTCAGAGAATGATGTCGAGAGGCATCATGGAGGATGGTGTAGATGTACATAAATCAAATCGAAATGTTGGTCCCTCATGATGGTTTCTTCTTCTGTTTCTTTCAAAGAGGTAGCCACATCTTTTGCAATTATAGGTTGGAGTGACTTGGGGAACAAATTTATCAAAAATTGGGGTTGGATGCCGATTGTGCACAACGTCTAATGCCTACATCGTTCATAGATGTGATATGTGATATGAGCAGAACTGATTTGCCTAAACTCTATGAGAATTTCAAGCACTATGTCATGATGTGTGTGTAATTGAAAGTAAGTGAGGAAAATAGTGGCAATTGAATAAAATTTGGTATAAGTTGCAAATGGTAAGTTTTATTTGGAAGAGTCGAAGGAAAATAGGGTCATAAACAATGCTATAAGAGGAGCACCAAAGGTGAAATGACATGACATGGTATTCTAGATCATCTCCCTGTTTCCCTTCAAATTTTGGAATATCTAAGGGAAGCTTGAGGGGCATATCTAGCCAAGTCAGATCATGACAAATGGGTTAATTAATCAATTTATCCAATTTAGGGAGATTTAGACTCACCATGAAAGGGACATTTATTTTAGGGGTTGTTCCCTCCATAGTGTTTTGTGTGTTGTCCCCTCTTGGAGACAAGGGTGGTGTGAGTAGTGGTGTCCTTTCTCCTAAATATGGAGAATATGGCGGTGTCATTTATCCCGCAAGAGAAGAGGATGAGGGGGTATTCCCACTAAGGGTGGGGATGGAGTGTTTCCTCTTCTATGAGAGCATGGAGAAAGGGGACTTGTATGATATCCAAGGGGAGAAAATGAATAGTTAAGCAAGGCATGTCCTTTCCTATTTGACCCTAACAACGTTTCTTTGGAATGTCCCCAACTAGAGTATATATCTCATGAGCCACATGGAGTGTAATTTCCCCATTCAAATAATTTCATAGCGAGAAAATTCCATCAATACTACTAGTTCCCTAGGTTGGGTGGAAACATTGGGAAAACAGCATCCTCCTCAAGCTAGAATTCCTATGTTAAATGGAATCCTCCTCTTGTAATTTCGAATCTATGGGAACCCTAATGTTTTGGGATGGATTATGAGGTTAATATACTTGTCCATATACTTCATAGGTCGAATTTGGGATGAATTTTAAATTACATGGGAGAGGAAGAGCCAAATGGGATTTTCATGGACACTTTGCTAGATTCCCCCTACATTTATGACATCTATGACACCAATGATGGAGATTATATGATAGTTATGACACAAGTAAAATACGAAGGCTGACATGCAGACATACTAGCATGTCAGGCCTGAATAGAGAATATTAGAGGTAGAATTTGGGATTTGGAGAAGGCCAAGAGGCTCCTACTCAAATTTGGGAGAAGAGGGAAGGTGAAGAGAGAGGCCACATGGCATAGCATGAGCAACCACACCAATTCGACTTGCCTTTGGCTTATGGATGGATTTGGAACCTTCGAAGATCAATTTTTTTTATAAAATATAGGTATCATCCATGAGAAGAACCTTTTTGATCATTTGTGAAATTTTCTATTGTGAAGAGAGAGAGAGCTAGGGGAAGACTAATTCATGCCTTAGCCAATTTCGAGGGTGAAAGATTCCCATCCTAGTTGGTATTTGGAGATGTAAATTGGGTATTTAAAGGAGCTTAAATTGAGTCATAATTTACAGGTATAATATACAGCAGCTCATGGACACATCAATTTCATCTTGTTCTTCCTTTCATCTAAATTCTTCTCACCATATTCCAGCTCTATGGAATGAGGCGCACTTGGTGAGCCATTCATCTCTTTGAGGGAGATTATCTTGCTCCAGTATTTTGTATTATGATGTAAATTATCTTTTATTTAAGTTTATAAATATCTCAGGTCTAAATTCCAATAAGTCTCATGTATTATTGCTAAATAATGAAGAAACGATGTCATTTCCCCACTACCTTGTTGTAAACTCTTATAATCATGATGGATTCAAATGGATGTATAAAATATTGATGATTTATGAATGAATGGACTGTAATTAAATTATATTATGGGTTTAATGTTTATTAACTGAGAATTCATGGCCATTGGGTCGAATTTCATATCATTTGGGGAAAACTACACCTCATTTCCCCAAGGGTCCAAAACTAGTTTTTTATATCTGATTGAAAGAAGTGATAACAGCCATGGGAGGTCGATTGGTTATGCATATAAGTCTATTATAATGTCTTCTACAAATTCCCTGATTCAATATAAGAATTATATTGGGTGTCTTCACATTTGGGAATCCATTTCTACCACTTACCCCGAGGGGATTTGAAAGCCAAAATTGCTAGTAAAATCATTTGTCTTGTTCAGAATTTAGTACAGAATTGCATATCTGATTGGAGGGCCATAATACATCCCTGAACATAATAATTAATTTATTATATCATTAATACACCTTATTTGAATATTTTGGAGCAACTGGGATGATTTGGAGACCAAGACACTAAAACTAGTCAAGAGCCAAAATTGTGAAAAAATTGGAAAATTGGGCATTTTGGTAAAAAAAATTTAAAAATGGACATTACAAGTGGTATAAAAGCATGGTCTTGGCACCTGATGGTAGTAACAAGGAGTCAAAGAAATAAACCACCACCCTTAGATCCTGAAGTTGAAGGTGTTTTTGTTGGAGGAGAAGAAGTAGTAGAAGAAGAGGTACATTTTGCTGAAACTATGACTAGAGAGGGGAAGGGACCGACTGATCATGAAAAGATTGAATATATTAAACTCATACAACCTCTCTTTAATTAAATAACAAATAATATGAACCAGAAGCTTATGAAAGGATTTGAATTGTTGGTTATCCAATTTGGAAGCAAATTGGGAGTAATAGGAGATACCAATAGTTCACACTCAGAAGAAAAGAAGACAATGGGTGAGAAAATTTTATCAAGAATAGGACCCCATAATAGAACCCATGAATTTCAGAGCACACCAAGTCCTAATGCACCTAAATTTATTATTCCCAAAGAAGAGACTAACATTCAATTTGAAATTGATACAATAACAAAAGAATGGGCTAAATTGGATGAAGAGTGTAGGAGGAGTATAACATTTGAGCAGTACTTCACCATGGCAAAGAAACTCAAAAAGAAGGAGGAAAATAAGTCTCTTCATTGTTACCACCTAAGTTGTACTTAGTGGTTTTTTATCAAGTGAGCCTAGTGAACCAGACAAAGATGATTTGTTCAAACTTCAGAAGACCTTCCGAATTGGTTCTGGGAAGTTCTTGTTGTATTATATAACATGTTCATACCCCATGGGGGAGTTGTAATAAAATGTTCTATCATGATAGTGTCTATAAAATACTCAGTCTCTTAGACTTTATTTGTCAATCCGATCAGCCCAGGGTGATTTTTCCCTTGGTTATTATTGGTTATTGAATAAACGACTTATAATTTCTGAGTTTTTCACTCAATACCTCCAAAGTTGGGGTGGTCGACTTAGAATTTAGGCCTATTGAGGTTATTAGAGTCTATGTGTCAATGGATAAACATGCTAGGAATTATGGTTGAGTCATATGAACATGTCTAAGTCCCCCTAGGTTTTTAAATTTTTTTAAATTTTTTAATTTTTTCAGTGTTTTTTTATTAAAATTTATTTTTTCCAAAACTTAGGCTATTTTTTAATAGTTTAATTGGAAAAATTAGTTTTGTAATAAAAGTGGGATCAATAATCAGTTTCAGTCATGTAGGTGCTCATTTTCAATCTAAGAGAACCCAGTAAACCCATAGACCCACTTTTTCTTAATTCTGAGTGATTTTCCATCACTCAGGTCAAAAAGCCCCAAAAAATCAATTATTGATTATTTTAATTAATAAATTGATGAATAATGGAGCAAATCCAAAATCCTAGATCAATGGATTCTCAACTGATTTGATTGAAATCAGTCTCATCGGCACCAGATTGAATGGATCTGACAAATCCTTGACTAAAGGAGGTGATTAGGGAAAATCCAGAGTTGAACTTCAGACTCCTTTATGGGGAATTGCACCCTCTCTCTCTCCTCCACATGTGTGATCTCTTCTGGAAGCTCTGTCGTTGATGATTCAGTTAGCAGGTTGATGTGTCAGCTCAATCATCCCCCCGATTGACAAGTAGACTCAGTGGAAGCTCATTTCAGCTTCAGATCAGTCATTGATGGACTCTCCTTCAGCTGCAGTTGTCTATCTCCTTGGGATTTGTGCCCCCTCTCGGCTAGGGTTTCAATTTTTTGTATAAATAAAACCTGGCTGCCTCTCTTCCAAGCTAGCTAGATTTGGATTGAGGAGCTATTTCTGTTGTAAAACTATGTAATATCTATTGCTATTGGAATAAAGTGAAGCTTTGGAGGCTAAAACGGTGTAATGCTCTTATATGTGTGGAATTAGCATTGTCTTGCAGCTTTCTGTTATCGGTGTCTTTCTCTCAATTTCTACATCTAAATCCTGTTTGGCCTGAATGATTCAGCTAAATCAATAGGAGTATAGTTGGGCAAGTAATATTACTTGTTCTTCAATATCTCATAGTATATATGTTTGAATATTCAGATTATACATGTTTAAATAAGTTTATTTGCATGTAATCCCTCTCTTTTTTCATATATCTCTATCGAGATCTCATAAGGTTTTTGTGCAGGATTGTTTGTTATTTTTCAAGTAGCATGGGTTGGACAAATTGTGGATCTATCTTGACTCCACTTAAAATCCAACTATTTTGTGAAGGCATTGTCCCTCGCCATTCCACTAACTAGTCTTTTTTGCAGATCCATTCCAGCAACAAGCGCTCTTCTGTTCCTCTTCCTTCAAATTTCTTAAAATCAATCTGGTTACTTGTTTTGCAGCTTTAGAATTGTTTTTCAGCTTTTACATAGATCTTGCTTCCTTAAAGCTCATAAACTAGATCTCGTTCCTAAAGAAATTTTACAAGCATTCTAGATCTAGTTTTAGGGAAAATTGTCATTTTTCAAGGCTGTGAAAGTAGATCTAAAGCTTGTTGAATGCATGGTTCTTTCCTTAGAATATGAAAAGTTATATTCATCAATTTAAGTGATTCATATTGGATTCCAAAAATCATGCCAATATCCCAAGTAAAGCTTGTTTTCCTTGGTTCTTTTTCCACTTCTTTAAAAACTAAATTTAACTTAGAATTTTTGGGTAAAAAGTTTGTTCATCCAAAAGTACTTTCAAAGTAATTTTGGGCATATTTAACTATTATAAGCTTGCTGTTTTTTAGAATGTGTAACATAAAAGAGGAGGAGGTGCTTTCCGGAAAGCATTTTCGGACCTTTCGAAACACCCCAGGGGGTCTCCGTCTTTCCAAAATTTCAAAATTTTGCAATTTGTAAACCTGTGGTCTCATTCTGTACAAGGACCAAGTGGATTAATTTCAGTTTTTTTATATTTTAATTGCTGCTAATAAAAAGAAAATTATTTTCGAATAGGCTCTTTTGAGCCTATTCACCATCCCCCCTGGGGGGGTTCGCGTCCATGTCATTTTTTACATTTTTTCATCTTTTTTCAATCTAGTGTAGTTCTAATCTGTAGAATTGTATAATTTGATAATATTTTTAATTATTCCATATTTTCAATTCAAAAGTAATCATACTACTTACCCCACGACTTCCCGGTTGACCCATAAGGGGAAAGAGATGCGTGGTAGGACTAATTAGAAAACCGGTGTTGTGTATCTCTAATTCCATTTTCATTAATTGTTTTAATAATCATAATAAAATCAACCCCTCCTTGATTCCCCTATTGAGGTCGACTTGGACCGAAAGAGGTTCCTGGAGGGTTTTCTTTTTAATAAGAACACCTCTTTTAAAATTTACTAAAAATAAAAAAGACTCCAGTGTGTATGCTCTGTACTTGGCTGCGGTTCATCCAATCAATCAATCTGCATCAAAATAACTTGAGTGACTACATTAATTAGTCTTCACCTGCCAAATTGACAAACCATCGGGAGAAAATCCAACACCTCGAACAAACTATAAGCGATGGAAAAATACCCAAAGGAGTGGGAACAACTGGAAAGTGACCTCGAGGCGTCGATCTCTGTCACACCCTGACATGTGCATTATGAAAAATAGTGTCTGAGACTTCGTTCCAGCCCAGAAACACCTTGCGGGTAGCCGTGAAAGTTCACTTTTGGACATACTCCAAGTACCCCTCGGGTATATATGGAGTCCCGTTTTCGCCTAATTTAGTCCATTCACATTCCACATTAATTTAAAGTCTACCAAGAGACATTTGCAAAACATTCTTTCAAGCGCATGCAAGAACATTATTTTCTTTGTTGACTCCATTTAAGGCACTGGTGATTTATTTGATCAATTCTTTCGATTATATATATATTGAGTGTCATTACTTTGCTTATCTGCTTTAAATCTTGCATCTTGTTATCTTTTGTTTCCACTGGTTAATTTCAAAACTCCTAAAAAACTTAATCAATATAACACCATCACACTAAGTAATTAGCTTTAGTAATTTAATAGGGTCTATCCACCTTGGCTTCGTTAGGAGTTATCCTGAATGGAGGAGTCAAGAGCAAGGTGACAGCCGTAACTCAAGACTTTCCCCCAAGGACACACCGAGTGGCTTGAAGATTTCTGCCATGTAACCCAGGTGTATGAAAGGCGGCAACACTTTTTGGCGTTGTTGCCGAGGATAAATCTTTTCATTCTCAAAGTACAACTTTTGTTTTCTTCTTTTTTGTTTTTGAAGGGATTAAACCCTTGTTTCTCACAAAAAAATTTGAGATTGATTGTGTGTAGGTGAGACCACGTAACATTGAAATTTAAAGCTCAACTCCATTTTTTCAGTTCTAGACATTCTCCATGATCACTTATTCTTGATATGGATATTAAAAGAATAGAAATTGTTGCTCGAGCTTCCTATGATTGTCTTCCCATTGATTTCTCTAGGATCCCTGGCTTTCCTAATTATCTCATTAGTGAAATGACATCTACTTCCTTTCCATGCTTTCGGGGGGATGATAATGATCACTCAGCCAGATTCCATGTTATGATTTTTCTGTCACATATGAGTCAAAACAACATTCAACATGAGGATAATATGATGGCGATGTTTTCTCATTCTTTGCAAGGGGGCACTTCATGTTGGCTTCATGAGTGTTTTCCTGAGAAATCTATTACTTCCCTTGCAAAATTCTTCGAAATATTTTTGAAGCAGTGGCATTATGATGGGAATGATATTAAATCATTCGATGCTAAATCATTCATTAAGACCAATTTGAAGTACTTCTTTCCTTGAAAATATTTTCATATAGAATATCCTGAGATATGTAGTAGAAACATGGTGTACAACAACCAACATTTAGAAATCCATTATGATCCCATTGAGTCTGTGCATGAAGAGCCATTAATTGAAAAAAATGTTGAAGACCCTCCTCATGCAGCATCAACATAGAATAGTGATGATTGGGAATTCTTTCATGATTATTGTAGTGATGATGATCACATTTGTACTCCAGATCTAGCTAAGGATGAAACCATTACAGAATCTTATAGTGAAACTTATGATGAAAATCATAATGTGCATGATGGGACTCCTACCTGCTCTCCATATAATGATGACAGTCTGGAAGGTTTACTTCCTTGTGACCATTTTTCTAAAGAAGATGAATATGAAAATGAGGACAAGTATGAAATGGAGCATGATACAAGTGACGAAGACTCCCTTATGTCCGACAAAGATGTTGAAGAGGAGTCCTGGACATTCATGGAAAATCCAGTCTATGAGGAAAATGATGAACTAGAAACCTTTGATGGTTTTGTTGATTCTCCTATCTATGGAATATCTAAAGGAGAGAGCATGGACCATGTGGCCTTGGGAAACTTTGATATGGAAAAGGAGCATGCAGTTATCCATATGATCAGTCTGAGCCATATATCAGTATCAGTAATGAAGACAAAGAGAACTTGATATCGGAACTTGATACCAGCAATGGGGAATCCATCACATCTAACATAGATGATGGTGATCACTATTAGAATTTTTGTGAATATCTTATTGAGAATCCCATGTATGCTATATCCAGCAAGGGGAGTGTCTATTTAGAAATTTGTGGAAGTCAAATCTATTATACTTCCATACATGGAAGCGTGGATCTGGAGACCTGGGAAAATCCTAGTATGGAAGAGCAGCATTCAAAACTCTTACATGATCATTCAGAGTCATACCATGTAGATCTGCACAAAGGTATCAATAATGAAGACATTGAGAAGCAATGTTGTGGAAAGACAGATGTGTTGGAGTCAGTGGAATATCAGTCTCAACTATCATCTTCACATATGGAGTTTCCCTATGATTTGGAGTTGCTTGGGGCTTATACAATTAGTTATCATCCGATAAGCCTTGATGATCAGTATGATCATGTAGTCAATTTGCCTAATCACTCTGATTGTATATCAACCCTATCCAGTCATGGATAGAAGCATCTTGTGCAAGCACCTACCAGTTTTGGAAGAAGTTTGACAACATTATTCATGCCTATGATTTCCCATCCATCTCGCCCATTCCGGATCATCATGTAGGTTTGCATTTTCTAAATAAAGTATCCTTACTTTGGCTGGTAACCAAAGACAAGGAAAAAAAAATTATGTTAATAAAATGCTTAGGTGGTTACATTGGATTTTTTATTACACTTAACCCTTTTTTATATCATGCTTAGAGTAGGAAAATAAGCTCCTCGAAAAAGAGCATTTACTTTCCACATTTTTGTTTTGTACTTAGCTATAATAAAACTTTTTTTCATTAGTTAGATACATTTATTTTGTTTAAATAAATCATCTTAATGGTTCATTTGGTTTTTATATAAATCTTGTGCTACTGAGGTTTTCTTGTCAAGTTGAGATGTTTTTACAGGGAGTATAAACCAGAGATTCTGGTGTTCTCATCTCCTCTTCTTGGCATATGACCAGATCAATCACACGTCCCACAATTGGAGCCAGATGTTACCACCTAAGTTGTACTTAGTGTTTTTTTATCAAGTGAGCCTAGTGAACCAAACAAATATGATTTGTTCGGACTTCAGAAGACCTTCCAAATTTCTTTTGGAAGTGCTTGTTGTACTATATCACATGTTCATACCCCATGGGGAAGTTGTAATAAAATGTTCTAGCATTATAGTGTCGTAAAAGACCCAGTCTCTTAGACTTTATTTTTCAATCCGATCAGGCCAGGGTATTTTTTCCCTTGGTTATTATTGCTTGTTGAATAAACGACTTATAATTTATGAGATTTTCACTCAATACCTCCAAAGTTGGGGTGGTTGGCTTGGCATTTAGGCCTATTGAGGTTATTAGAGTCTTTGTGTCAATGTATAAACATGCTAGGCATTATGGTTGAGTCATATGAACATGTCTAAGTCCCCCTAGGTTTTTAATTTTTTTAGTAGTTTTTATGAAAATTTAATTTTTCCAAAACTTAGGCTATTTTTCAATAGTTTAATTGGAAAAATTGGTTTTGTAATAAAAGTGGACTGAATAATCAGTTTCATTCATGTATGTGCTCATTTTCAAGCTAATATCACCCAATAAACCCATAGACCCCCCTTTTTCTTAGTTTTGAGTGATTTTCCATCACTCATGTCAAAAAGCCCCAAAAAATCAATTATTGATTATTTTAATTAATAAATTGATGAATAATGGAGCAAATCCAAAATCCTAAATCAATGGATTCTCAACCGATTTGATTGAAATCAGTCTCATCGACACCATATTGACTGGATCTGACAAACCCTTGACTAAAGGAGGTGATCAAGGTAGATCTAAAGTTGCTTCAGCCTTATTTATGCGGAATTGCGCCCTCTCTCTCTCCTCCACACGTGTGGGATATTCTGGAAGCTCTGTGGTTGATTATTTAGTCAACAGGTTGATGTGTCAGCTCAATCAACCCCCCGATTGATAGGTAAACTTAGTGGAACTCAGTTCAGCTTCAGATCAGGCATTAATGGACTCTCCTTCAGCTACAATTGTCTATCTCCTTGGGATTTGCGCCCCCTCTCAGCTAGGGTTTCAATTTTTTGTATAAATAAAGCATTGTTGCCTCTCTTATAAGCTAGCTATAGTTGGGTTGAGGATCTATTGCTATTGTAACACTGTGTAATATCTTTTTCTATTGGAATAAAGTGAAGCTTTCGAGGCTAAAATGGTGTAATGCTCTTATATGTGTGGAATTAACATTGTCTTGCAGCTTTCTGTTACCAGTGTCTTTCTCTCAATTTCTGCATCTAAATCCTATCTGGCCTGAATGACTCAACTGAATCAATAGGAGTATAGTTGGGCAAGTAAGATTACTTGTTTTTCAATATCTCATAGTATATATGTTTGAAGATTCATATTATACATGTTTAAATAAGATTATTTGGATGTAATCCCTCTCTTTTTTCATATATCTCTATCCAGATCTCATAAGGTTTTTGTGTAGGATTGTTTGTTAGTTTTTAGGTAGCAAGGGTTGGACGAACTATGGATCTAGCTTCACTCCACTAGGTAGCTAACTGTTTTGTGAAGGCATTGTCCCTTGGCATTCCACTAACTAGTCTTTTTTGCAGATCCATTCTAGCAACAAGCGCTTTTATGTTCCTCTTCCTCCTTCAAATTTCTTAAAATAAATCTCGTTACTTGTTTTGCAGATTTAGAATTGTTTAGATCTATCCATTTCAGAATCATTTTACATATATCTTTCCTCCTTAAATCTCATAAACTAGATCTCATTCCTAAAGAAATTTTGCAAGCATTCTAGATCTAGTTTTAGGGAAAATTGTCATTTTTCAAGGCTATGAAAGTAGATCTAAATCTTGTTGAATGCATGGTCGTTTCCTCAGAATCTGAAAATTTATATTCAAAAATTTAAGTGCTTCATATTGGATTCCCCAAAAGTATGCAAATATCCCAAG
Source organism: Pseudotsuga menziesii (assembly GCA_001517045.1). Taxonomy (NCBI): domain Eukaryota; kingdom Viridiplantae; phylum Streptophyta; class Pinopsida; order Pinales; family Pinaceae; genus Pseudotsuga; species Pseudotsuga menziesii. Next base: position 190,695 of record LPNX011017487.1, on the reverse strand, counting down.
GAAATCTTGCTTTCCTTGGTTCTTTTTCCGCCTCTTTAAAAACTAGTTTTAACTTGGAATTTTTGGGTAAAACGTTTGTTCATCCAAAATTACTTTCAAAGTAATTTGGGGCATATTTAAATGTGATAATATTGCTATTTTGAGAAGGTGTAACAGAAAATAGGAGGAGGTGCTGTCCAGAAATCATTTTCGGACCATTCGAAACCCCCGAGGGGGTCTTCGTCTTCCCAAAATTTCAAAATTTTGCAATTTGTAAACCTTTGGTCTCATTCTGTATAAGGAACAAGTGTATTAATTTCAGTTTTCTGATATTGTAATTGCTGCTAATAAAAATAAAAATATTTTCGAACAGGCTCTTTCGAGCCTATTCACCAATCCCCCTGCGAGGATTCGCGTCCGTGTCATTTTTTACATTTTTTCATCTTTTTTCAATCTAGTGTATTTCTAATCTAGTGTATTTGAATTGAAAATATGGGATAATGAAAAATATTATCAAAGTATACAATAATGCAGCCACGACTTCCCGATTGACCCGTAAGGGGAAAGAGATGTGTGGTAGGACTAATTAGAAAACCGGTGTTGTGTATCTCTGATTCCATTTTCATTAATTGTTTTAATAATCATAATAAAATAAACCCCTCCTTGATTCCCGATTGAGGTCCACTTGGACCGAAATAGGTTCTTGGAGGGTTTTCTTTTTAATGAGAACACCTCTTTTAAAATTTACTAAAAATAACAAAGACTCCAGTGTGTATGCTATGTACTTGGCTACGGTTCGTCTGATCAATAAATATGCATCAAAATCACTTGAGTGACTAGATTAATTATTCTTCACCTCCCAAATTGACAAACCATCAGGAGAAAATCCAACGCCTCGAACAAATTGTAAGCGGTGGCAAAATACCTAAAGGAGTGGGAACAACTGGAAAGTGACCTCAAGGTGTCGATCTCTGTCACACCCTAACGGATGCGTTATGAACAATAGTCTCCAAGACTCTGTTCCATCCCATCCCTCTCTCTCTCCTCCACACGTGTGGGATCTTCTGGAAGCTCTGTGGTTGATTATTTAGTCAACAGGTTGATGTGTCAGCTCAATCAACCCCCTGATT